>JAECWU010000102.1:0-157164 GCA_018150985.1 Chymomyza costata | reverse complement strand
GATCACTTTTTTCAACTTTAAATGCCCATAGCTTCAAAACCAAAAGGCCTACAGCGAAAACAAGCGCAGATTCGTGTTGGTCGCGTCGAAATCTTTATTCGGTGCAAATATAAAGCCAATCGAAGAAATTTTATTTTCTAAACTTTAACTGCCCATAACTCCTAAACTAGCAGAGTTAGAGCAAAAATAAGCTTAATAGGTGATCACTTTTTTCAACTTTAAATGCCCATAGCTTCCAAACCAAAAGGCCTACAGCGAAAACAAGCGCAGATTCGTGTTGGTCGCGTCGAAATCCGTATTCGGTGCAAATATAAAGCCAATCGAAGAAATTTTATTTTCTAAAACTTTAACTGCCCATAACTCCTAAACTAGCAGAGTTAGAGCGAAAATAAGCTTAATCGGTGATCACTTTTTTCAACTTTAAATGCCCATAGCTTCCAAACCAAAAAGGCCTACAGCGAAAACAAGCGCAGATTCGTGTTGGTCGCGTCGAAATCTTTATTCGGTGCAAATATAAAGCCAATCGAAGAAATTTTATTTTCTAAACTTTAACTGCCCATAACTCCTAAACTAGCAGAGTTAGAGCGAAAATAAGCTTAATCGGTGATCACTTTTTTCAACTTTAAATGCCCATAGCTTCCAAACCAAAAGGCCTACAGCGAAAACAAGCGCAGATTCGTGTTGGTCGCGTCGAAATCTTTATTCGGTGCAAATATAAAGCCAATCGAAGAAATTTTATTTTCTAGACTTTAACTGCCCATAACTCCTAAGCTAGCAGAGTTAGGGCGAAAATAAGCTTAATCGGTGATCACTTTTTTCAACTTTAAATGCCCATAGCTTCCAAACCAAAAGGCCTACAGCGAAAACAAGCGCAGATTCGTGTTGGTCGCGTCGAAATCTTTATTCGGTGCAAATATAAAGCCAATCGAAAAATTTTATTTTCTAAAACTTTAACTGCCCATAACTCCTAAACTAGCAGAGTTAGAGCGAAAATAAGCTTAATCGGTGATCACTTTTTTCAACTTTAAATGCCCATAGCTTCCAAACCAAAAGGCCTACAGCGAAAATAAGCGCAGATTCGTGTTGGTCGCGTCGAAATCCGTATTCGGTGCAAATATAAAGCCAATCGAAGAAATTTTATTTTCTAAAACTTTAACTGCCCATAACTCCTAAACTAGCAGAGTTAGAGCGAAAATAAGCTTAATCGGTGATCACTTTTTTTCAACTTTAATTGCCCATAGCTTCCAAACCAAAAGGCCTACAGCGAAAATAAGCGCAGATTCGTGTTGGTCGCGTCGAAATCCGTATTCGGTGCAAATATAAAGCCAATCGAAGAAATTTTATTTTCTAAAACTTTAACTGCCCATAACTCCTAAACTAGCAGAGTTAGAGCGAAAATAAGCTTAATCGGTGATCACTTTTTTTCAACTTTAAATGCCCATAGCTACCAAACCAAAAGGCCTACAGCGAAAACAAGCGCAGATTCGTGTTGGTCGCGTCGAAATCTTTATTCGGTGCAAATATAAAGCCAATCGAAGAAATTTTATTTTCTAAAACTTTAACTGCCCATAACTCCTAAACTAGCAGAGTTAGAGCGAAAATAAGCTTAATCGGTGATCACTTTTTCAACTTTAAATGCCCATAGCTTCCAAACCAAAAGGCCTACAGCGAAAATAAGCGCAGATTCGTGTTGGTCGCGTCGAAATCCGTATTCGGTGCAAATATAAAGCCAATCGAAGAAATTTTATTTTCTAAAACTTTAACTGCCCATAACTCCTAAACTAGCAGAGTTAGAGCGAAAATAAGCTTAATCGGTGATCACTTTTTTTCAACTTTAAATGCCCATAGCTACCAAACCAAAAGGCCTACAGCGAAAACAAGCGCAGATTCGTGTTGGTCGCGTCGAAATCTTTATTCGGTGCAAATATAAAGCCAATCGAAGAAATTTTATTTTCTAAAACTTTAACTGCCCATAACTCCTAAACTAGCAGAGTTAGAGCGAAAATAAACTTAATCGGTGATCACTTTTTTTCAACTTTAAATGCCCATAGCTTCCAAACCAAAAGGCCTACAGCGAAAACAAGCGCAGATTCGTGTTGGTCGCGTCGAAATCTTTATTCGGTGCAAATATAAAGCCAATCGAAGAAATTTTATTTTCTAAACTTTAACTGCCCATAACTCCTAAACTAGCAGAGTTAGAGCAAAAATAAGCTTAATAGGTGATCACTTTTTTTCAACTTTAAATGCCCATAGCTTCCAAACCAAAAGGCCTACAGCGAAAACAAGCGCAGATTCGTGTTGGTCGCGTCGAAATCTTTATTCGGTGCAAATATAAAGCCAATCGAAGAAATTTTATTTTCTAAAACTTTAACTGCCCATAACTCCTAAATTAGCAGAGTTAGAGCGAAAATAAGCTTAATCGGTGATCACTTTTTTTCAACTTTAAATGCCCATAGCTTCCAAACCAAAAGGCCTACAGCGAAAACAAGCGCAGATTCGTGTTGGTCGCGTCGAAATCTTTATTCGGTGCAAATATAAAGCCAATCGAAGAAATTTTATTTTCTAAAACTTTAACTGCCCATAACTCCTAAACTAGCAGAGTTAGAGCGAAAATAAGCTTAATCGGTGATCACTTTTTTTCAACTTTAAATGCCCATAGCTTCCAAACCAAAAGGCCTACAGCGAAAATAAGCGCAGATTCGTGTTGGTCGCGTCGAAATCCGTATTCGGTGCAAATATAAAGCCAATCGAAGAAATTTTATTTTCTAAAACTTTAACTGCCCATAACTCCTAAACTAGCAGAGTTAGAGCGAAAATAAGCTTAATCGGTGATCACTTTTTTTCAACTTTAAATGCCCATAGCTTCCAAACCAAAAGGCCTACAGCGAAAACAAGCGCAGATTCGTGTTGGTCGCGTCGAAATCTTTATTCGGTGCAAATATAAAGCCAATCGAAGAAATTTTATTTTCTAAAACTTTAACTGCCCATAACTCCTAAACTAGCAGAGTTAGAGCAAAAATAAGCTTAATAGGTGATCACTTTTTTTCAACTTTAAATGCCCATAGCTTCCAAACCAAAAGGCCTACAGCGAAAACAAGCGATGATTCGTGTTGGTCGCGTCGAAATCCGTATTCGGTGCAAATATAAAGCCAATCGAAGAAATTTTATTTTCTAAAACTTTAACTGCCCATAACTCCTAAACTAGCAGAGTTAGAGCGAAAATAAGCTTAATCGGTGATCACTTTTTTTCAACTTTAAATGCCCATAGCTTCCAAACCAAAAGGCCTACAGCGAAAATAAGCGCAGATTCGTGTTGGTCGCGTCGAAATCTTTATTCGGTGCAAATATAAAGCCAATCGAAGAAATTTTATTTTCTAAAACTTTAACTGCCCATAACTCCTAAACTAGCAGAGTTAGAGCGAAAATAAGCTTAATCGGTGATCACTTTTTTCAACTTTAAATGCCCATAGCTTCCAAACCAAAAGGCCTACAGCGAAAATAAGCGCAGATTCGTGTTGGTCGCGTCGAAATCCGTATTCGGTGCAAATATAAAGCCAATCGAAGAAATTTTATTTTCTAAAACTTTAACTGCCCATAACTCCTAAACTAGCAGAGTTAGAGCGAAAATAAGCTTAATCGGTGATCACTTTTTTTCAACTTTAAATGCCCATAGCTTCCAAACCAAAAGGCCTACAGCGAAAACAAGCGCAGATTCGTGTTGGTCGCGTCGAAATCTTTATTCGGTGCAAATATAAAGCCAATCGAAGAAATTTTATTTTCTAAAACTTTAACTGCCCATAACTCCTAAACTAGCAGAGTTAGAGCGAAAATAAGCTTAATCGGTGATCACTTTTTTTCAACTTTAAATGCCCATAGCTTCCAAACCAAAAGGCCTACAGCGAAAACAAGCGCAGATTCGTGTTGGTCGCGTCGAAATCTTTATTCGGTGCAAATATAAAGCCAATCGAAGAAATTTTATTTTCTAAACTTTAACTGCACATAACTCCTAAACTAGCAGAGTTAGAGCGAAAATAAGCTTAATCGGTGATCACTTTTTTTCAACTTTAAATGCCCATAGCTTCCAAACCAAAAGGCCTACAGCGAAAATAAGCGCAGATTCGTGTTGGTCGCGTCGAAATCCGTATTCGGTGCAAATATAAAGCCAATCGAAGAAATTTTATTTTCTAAAACTTTAACTGCCCATAACTCCTAAACTAGCAGAGTTAGAGCGAAAATAAGCTTAATCGGTGATCACTTTTTTCAACTTTAAATGCCCATAGCTTCCAAACCAAAAGGCCTACAGCGAAAATAAGCGCAGATTCGTGTTGGTCGCGTCGAAATCTTTATTCGGTGCAAATATAAAGCCAATCGAAGAAATTTTATTTTCTAAAACTTTAACTGCCCATAACTCCTAAACTAGCAGAGTTAGAGCGAAAATAAGCTTAATCGGTGAACACTTTTTTCAACTTTAAATGCCCATAGCTTCCAAACCAAAAGGCCTACAGCGAAAATAAGCGCAGATTCGTGTTGGTCGCTTCGAAATCCGTATTCGGTGCAAATATAAAGCCAATCGAAGAAATTTTATTTTCTAAAACTTTAACTGCCCATAACTCCTAAACTAGCAGAGTTAGAGCAAAAATAAGCTTAATTGGTGATCACTTTTTTCAACTTTTAATGCCCATAGCTTCCAAACCAAAAGGCCTACAGCGAAAACAAGCGCAGATTCGTGTTGTTCGCGTCGAAATCTTTATTCGGTGCAAATATAAAGCCAATCGAAGAAATTTTATTTTCTAAAACTTTAACTGCCCATAACTCCTAAACTAGCAGAGTTAGAGCGAAAATAAGCTTAATCGGTGATCACTTTTTTTCAACTTTAAATGCCCATAGCTTCCAAACCAAAAGGCCTACAGCGAAAATAAGCGCAGATTCGTGTTGGTCGCGTCGAAATCCGTATTCGGTGCAAATATAAAGCCAATCGAAGAAATTTTATTTTCTAAAACTTTAACTGCCCATAACTCCTAAACTAGCAGAGTTAGAGCGAAAATAAGCTTAATCGGTGATCACTTTTTTTCAACTTTAAATGCCCATAGCCACCAAACCAAAAGGCCTACAGCGAAAACAAGCGCAGATTCGTGTTGGTCGCGTCGAAATCTTTATTCGGTGCAAATATAAAGCCAATCGAAGAAATTTTATTTTCTAAAACTTTAACTGCCCATAACTCCTAAACTAGCAGAGTTAGAGCGAAAATAAGCTTAATCGGTGATCACTTTTTTTCAACTTTAAATGCCCATAGCTTCCAAACCAAAAGGCCTACAGCGAAAACAAGCGCAGATTCGTGTTGGTCGCGTCGAAATCTTTATTCGGTGCAAATATAAAGCCAATCGAAGAAATTTTATTTTCTAAAACTTTAACTGCCCATAACTCCTTAACTAGCAGAGTTAGAGCGAAAATAAGCTTAATCGGTGATCACTTTTTTTCAACTTTAAATGCCCATAGCTTCCAAACCAAAAGGCCTACAGCGAAAATAAGCGCAGATTCGTGTTGGTCGCTTCGAAATCCGTATTCGGTGCAAATATAAAGCCAATCGAAGAATTTTTATTTTCTAAAACTTTAACTGCCCATAACTCCTAAACTAGCAGAGTTAGAGCAAAAATAAGCTTAATCGGTGATCACTTTTTTTCAACTTTAAATGCCCATAGCTTCCAAACCAAAAGGCCTACAGCGAAAACAAGCGCAGATTCGTGTTGGTCGCGTCGAAATCTTTATTCGGTGCAAATATAAAGCCAATCGAAGAAATTTTATTTTCTAAAACTTTAACTGCCCATAACTCCTAAACTAGCAGAGTTAGAGCGAAAATAAGCTTAATCGGTGATCACTTTTTTTCAACTTTAAATGCCCATAGCTTCCAAACCAAAAGGCCTACAGCGAAAATAAGCGCAGATTCGTGTTGGTCGCGTCGAAATCCGTATTCGGTGCAAATATAAAGCCAATCGAAGAAATTTTATTTTCTAAAACTTTAACTGCCCATAACTCCTAAACTAGCAGAGTTAGAGCGAAAATAAGCTTAATCGGTGATCACTTTTTTTCAACTTTAAATGCCCATAGCTTCCAAACCAAAAGGCCTACAGCGAAAACAAGCGCAGATTCGTGTTGGTCGCGTCGAAATCTTTATTCGGTGCAAATATAAAGCCAATCGAAGAAATTTCATTTTCTAAAACTTTAACTGCCCATAACTCCTAAACTAGCAGAGTTAGAGCAAAAATAAGCTTAATCGGTGATCACTTTTTTTCAACTTTAAATGCCCATAGCTTCCAAACCAAAAGGCCTACAGCGAAAATAAGCGCAGATTCGTGTTGGTCGCGTCGAAATCTTTATTCGGTGCAAATATAAAGCCAATCGAAGAAATTTTATTTTCTAAAACTTTAACTGCCCATAACTCCTAAACTAGCAGAGTTAGAGCGAAAATAAGCTTAATCGGTGATCACTTTTTTTCAACTTTAAATGCCCATAGCTTCCAAACCAAAAGGCCTACAGCGAAAATAAGCGCAGATTCGTGTTGGTCGCGTCGAAATCTTTATTCGGTGCAAATATAAAGCCAATCGAAGAAATTTTATTTTCTAAAACTTTAACTGCCCATAACTCCTAAACTAGCAGAGTTAGAGCGAAAATAAGCTTAATCGGTGATCACTTTTTTTCAACTTTAAATGCCCATAGCTTTCAAACCAAAAGGCCTACAGCGAAAACAAGCGCAGATTCGTGTTGGTCGCGTCGAAATCTTTATTCGGTGCAAATATAAAGCCAATCGAAGAATTTTTATTTTCTAAAACTTTAACTGCCCATAACTCCTAAACTAGCAGAGTTAGAGCGAAAATAAGCTTAATCGGTGATCACTTTTTTTCAACTTTAAATGCCCATAGCTTCCAAACCAAAAAGCCTACAGCGAAAATAAGCGCAGATTCGTGTTGGTCGCGTCGAAATCCGTATTCGGTGCAAATATAAAGCCAATCGAAGAAATTTTATTTTCTAAAACTTTAACTGCCCATAACTCCTAAACTAGCAGAGTTAGAGCGAAAATAAGCTTAATCGGTGATCACTTTTTTTCAACTTTAAATGCCCATAGCTTCCAAACCAAAAGGCCTACAGCGAAAACAAGCGCAGATTCGTGTTGGTCGCGTCGAAATCTTTATTCGGTGCAAATATAAAGCCAATCGAAGAATTTTTATTTTCTAAAACTTTAACTGCCCATAACTCCTAAACTAGCAGAGTTAGAGCGAAAATAAGCTTAATCGGTGATCACTTTTTTTCAACTTTAAATGCCCATAGCTTCCAAACCAAAAAGCCTACAGCGAAAATAAGCGCAGATTCGTGTTGGTCGCGTCGAAATCTTTATTCGGTGCAAATATAAAGCCAATCGAAGAAATTTTATTTTCTAAAACTTTAACTGCCCATAACTCCTAAACTAGCAGAGTTAGAGCAAAAATAAGCTTAATCGGTGATCACTTTTTTTCAACTTTAAATGCCCATAGCTTCCAAACCAAAAGGCCTACAGCGAAAATAAGCGCAGATTCGTGTTGGTCGCGTCGAAATCTTTATTCGGTGCAAATATAAAGCCAATCGAAGAAATTTTATTTTCTAAAACTTTAACTGCCCATAACTCCTAAACTAGCAGAGTTAGAGCGAAAATAAGCTTAATCGGTGATCACTTTTTTTCAACTTTAAATGCCCATAGCTTCCAAACCAAAAGGCCTACAGCGAAAATAAGCGCAGATTCGTGTTGGTCGCTTCGAAATCCGTATTCGGTGCAAATATAAAGCCAATCGAAGAAATTTTATTTTCTAAAACTTTAACTGCCCATAACTCCTAAACTAGCAGAGTTAGAGCAAAAATAAGCTTAATCGGTGATCACTTTTTTTCAACTTTAAATGCCCATAGCTTCCAAACCAAAAGGCCTACAGCGAAAACAAGCGCAGATTCGTGTTGGTCGCGTCGAAATCTTTATTCGGTGCAAATATAAAGCCAATCGAAGAAATTTTATTTTCTAAAACTTTAACTGCCCATAACTCCTAAACTAGCAGAGTTAGAGCGAAAATAAGCTTAATCGGTGATCACTTTTTTCAACTTTAAATGCCCATAGCTTCCAAACCAAAAGGCCTACAGCGAAAATAAGCGCAGATTCGTGTTGGTCGCTTCGAAATCTTTATTCGGTGCAAATATAAAGCCAATCGAAGAAATTTTATTTTCTAAACTTTAACTGCCCATAACTCCTAAACTAGCAGAGTTAGAGCAAAAAATAAGCTTAATCGGTGATCACTTTTTTTCAACTTTAAATGCCCATAGCTTCCAAACCAAAAGGCCTACAGCGAAAACAAGCGCAGATTCGTGTTGGTCGCGTCGAAATCTTTATTCGGTGCAAATATAAAGCCAATCGAAGAAATTTTATTTTCTAAAACTTTAACTGCCCATAACTCCTAAACTAGCAGAGTTAGAGCGAAAATAAGCTTAATCGGTGATCACTTTTTTTCAACTTTAAATGCCCATAGCTTCCAAACCAAAAGGCCTACAGCGAAAATAAGCGCAGATTCGTGTTGGTCGCGTCGAAATCCGTATTCGGTGCAAATATAAAGCCAATCGAAGAAATTTTATTTTCTAAAACTTTAACTGCCCATAACTCCTAAACTAGCAGAGTTAGAGCAAAAATAAGCTTAATCGGTGATCACTTTTTTTCAACTTTAAATGCCCATAGCTTCCAAACCAAAAGGCCTACAGCGAAAATAAGCGCAGATTCGTGTTGGTAGCGTCGAAATCCGTATTCGGTGCAAATATAAAGCCAATCGAAGAAATTTTATTTTCTAAAACTTTAACTGCCCATAACTCCTAAACTAGCAGAGTTAGAGCGAAAATAAGCTTAATCGGTGATCACTTTTTTCAACTTTAAATGCCCATAGCTTCCAAACCAAAAGGCCTACAGCGAAAACAAGCGCAGATTCGTGTTGGTCGCGTCGAAATCTTAATTCGGTGCAAATATAAAGCCAATCGAAGAAATTTTATTTTCTAAAACTTTAACTGCCCATAACTCCTAAACTAGCAGAGTTAGAGCGAAAATAAGCTTAATCGGTGATCACTTTTTTCAACTTTAAATGCCCATAGCTTCCAAACCAAAAGGCCTACAGCGAAAACAAGCGCAGATTCGTGTTGGTCGCGTCGAAATCTTTATTCGGTGCAAATATAAAGCCAATCGAAGAAATTTTATTTTCTAAAACTTTAACTGCCCATAACTCCTAAACTAGCAGAGCTAGAGCGAAAATAAGCTTAATCGGTGATCACTTTTTTTCAACTTTAAATGCCCATAGCTTCCAAACCAAAAGGCCTACAGCGAAAATAAGCGCAGATTCGTGTTGGTCGCGTCGAAATCTTTATTCGGTGCAAATATAAAGCCAATCGAAGAAATTTTATTTTCTAAAACTTTAACTGCCCATAACTCCTAAACTAGCAGAGTTAGAGCGAAAATAAGCTTAATCGGTGATCACTTTTTTCAACTTTAAATGCCCATAGCTTCCAAACCAAAAGGCCTACAGCGAAAACAAGCGCAGATTCGTGTTGGTCGCGTCGAAATCTTTATTCGGTGCAAATATAAAGCCAATCGAAGAAATTTTATTTTCTAAAACTTTAACTGCCCATAACTCCTAAACTAGCAGAGTTAGAGCGAAAATAAGCTTAATCGGTGATCACTTTTTTCAACTTTAAATGCCCATAGCTTCCAAACCAAAAGGCCTACAGCGAAAACAAGCGCAGATTCGTGTTGGTCGCGTCGAAATCTTTATTCGGTGCAAATATAAAGCCAATCGAAGAAATTTTATTTTCTAAACTTTAACTGCCCATAACTCCTAAACAAGCAGAGTTAGAGCGAAAATAAGCTTAATCGGTGATCACTTTTTTTCAACTTTAAATGCCCATAGCTTCCAAACCAAAAGGCCTACAGCGAAAATAAGCGCAGATTCGTGTTGGTCGCGTCGAAATCCTTATTCGGTGCAAATATAAAGCCAATCGAAGAAATTTTATTTTCTAAAACTTTAACTGCCCATAACTCCTAAACTAGCAGAGTTAGAGCGAAAATAAGCTTAATCGGTGATCACTTTTTTTCAACTTTAAATGCCCATAGCTTCCAAACCAAAAGGCCTACAGCGAAAACAAGCGCAGATTCGTGTTGGTCGCGTCGAAATCTTTATTCGGTGCAAATATAAAGCCAATCGAAGAAATTTTATTTTCTAAAACTTTAACTGCCCATAACTCCTAAACTAGCAGAGTTAGAGCGAAAATAAGCTTAATCGGTGATCACTTTTTTCAACTTTAAATGCCCATAGCTTCCAAACCAAAAGGCCTACAGCGAAAACAAGCGCAGATTCGTGTTGGTCGCGTCGAAATCTTTATTCGGTGCAAATATAAAGCCAATCGAAAAAATTTTATTTTCTAAAACTTTAACTGCCCATAACTCCTAAACTAGCAGAGTTAGAGCGAAAATAAGCTTAATCGGTGATCACTTTTTTTCAACTTTAAATGCCCATAGCTTCCAAACCAAAAGGCCTACAGCGAAAACAAGCGCAGATTCGTGTTGGTCGCGTCGAAATCTTTATTCGGTGCAAATATAAAGCCAATCGAAGAAATTTTATTTTCTAAACTTTAACTGCCCATAACTCCTAAACTAGCAGAGTTAGAGCAAAAATAAGCTTAATAGGTGATCACTTTTTTTCAACTTTAAATGCCCATAGCTTCCAAACCAAAAGGCCTACAGCGAAAACAAGCGCAGATTCGTGTTGGTCGCGTCGAAATCCGTATTCGGTGCAAATATAAAGCCAATCGAAGAAATTTTATTTTCTAAAACTTTAACTGCCCATAACTCCTAAACTAGCAGAGTTAGAGCGAAAATAAGCTTAATCGGTGATCACTTTTTTCAACTTTAAATGCCCATAGCTTCCAAACCAAAAGGCCTACAGCGAAAACAAGCGCAGATTCGTGTTGGTCGCGTCGAAATCTTTATTCGGTGCAAATATAAAGCCAATCGAAGAAATTTTATTTTCTAAACTTTAACTGCCCATAACTCCTAAACTAGCAGAGTTAGAGCGAAAATAAGCTTAATCGGTGATCACTTTTTTTCAACTTTAAATGCCCATAGCTTCCAAACCAAAAGGCCTACAGCGAAAACAAGCGCAGATTCGTGTTGGTCGCGTCGAAATCTTTATTCGGTGCAAATATAAAGCCAATCGAAGAAATTTTATTTTCTAGACTTTAACTGCCCATAACTCCTAAGCTAGCAGAGTTAGGGCGAAAATAAGCTTAATCGGTGATCACTTTTTTTCAACTTTAAATGCCCATAGCTTCCAAACCAAAAGGCCTACAGCGAAAACAAGCGCAGATTCGTGTTGGTCGCGTCGAAATCTTTATTCGGTGCAAATATAAAGCCAATCGAAAAATTTTATTTTCTAAAACTTTAACTGCCCATAACTCCTAAACTAGCAGAGTTAGAGCGAAAATAAGCTTAATCGGTGATCACTTTTTTTCAACTTTAAATGCCCATAGCTTCCAAACCAAAAGGCCTACAGCGAAAATAAGCGCAGATTCGTGTTGGTCGCGTCGAAATCCGTATTCGGTGCAAATATAAAGCCAATCGAAGAAATTTTATTTTCTAAAACTTTAACTGCCCATAACTCCTAAACTAGCAGAGTTAGAGCGAAAATAAGCTTAATCGGTGATCACTTTTTTCAACTTTAATTGCCCATAGCTTCCAAACCAAAAGGCCTACAGCGAAAATAAGCGCAGATTCGTGTTGGTCGCGTCGAAATCCGTATTCGGTGCAAATATAAAGCCAATCGAAGAAATTTTATTTTCTAAAACTTTAACTGCCCATAACTCCTAAACTAGCAGAGTTAGAGCGAAAATAAGCTTAATCGGTGATCACTTTTTTTCAACTTTAAATGCCCATAGCTACCAAACCAAAAGGCCTACAGCGAAAACAAGCGCAGATTCGTGTTGGTCGCGTCGAAATCTTTATTCGGTGCAAATATAAAGCCAATCGAAGAAATTTTATTTTCTAAAACTTTAACTGCCCATAACTCCTAAACTAGCAGAGTTAGAGCGAAAATAAGCTTAATCGGTGATCACTTTTTTCAACTTTAATTGCCCATAGCTTCCAAACCAAAAGGCCTACAGCGAAAATAAGCGCAGATTCGTGTTGGTCGCGTCGAAATCCGTATTCGGTGCAAATATAAAGCCAATCGAAGAAATTTTATTTTCTAAAACTTTAACTGCCCATAACTCCTAAACTAGCAGAGTTAGAGCGAAAATAAGCTTAATCGGTGATCACTTTTTTTCAACTTTAAATGCCCATAGCTACCAAACCAAAAGGCCTACAGCGAAAACAAGCGCAGATTCGTGTTGGTCGCGTCGAAATCTTTATTCGGTGCAAATATAAAGCCAATCGAAGAAATTTTATTTTCTAAAACTTTAACTGCCCATAACTCCTAAACTAGCAGAGTTAGAGCGAAAATAAGCTTAATCGGTGATCACTTTTTTTCAACTTTAAATGCCCATAGCTTCCAAACCAAAAGGCCTACAGCGAAAACAAGCGCAGATTCGTGTTGGTCGCGTCGAAATCTTTATTCGGTGCAAATATAAAGCCAATCGAAGAAATTTTATTTTCTAAACTTTAACTGCCCATAACTCCTAAACTAGCAGAGTTAGAGCAAAAATAAGCTTAATAGGTGATCACTTTTTTTCAACTTTAAATGCCCATAGCTTCCAAACCAAAAGGCCTACAGCGAAAACAAGCGCAGATTCGTGTTGGTCGCGTCGAAATCCGTATTCGGTGCAAATATAAAGCCAATCGAAGAAATTTTATTTTCTAAAACTTTAACTGCCCATAACTCCTAAATTAGCAGAGTTAGAGCGAAAATAAGCTTAATCGGTGATCACTTTTTTTCAACTTTAAATGCCCATAGCTTCCAAACCAAAAGGCCTACAGCGAAAACAAGCGCAGATTCGTGTTGGTCGCGTCGAAATCTTTATTCGGTGCAAATATAAAGCCAATCGAAGAAATTTTATTTTCTAAAACTTTAACTGCCCATAACTCCTAAACTAGCAGAGTTAGAGCGAAAATAAGCTTAATCGGTGATCACTTTTTTTCAACTTTAACCTTCAAGCGAATTTTATAAAAAGAAACACAAAAGTATTTTTGTGTAAATATTACACAATGGGAAAAATGTATGGAAAATAGTGTTTTTTAATGAAATTATTTTTTTTTGTAGTTTTTAAATGCATTGTTGTTTTTAAAATAATAGTGTATATTAAGGAAATTGTCCTGCTCTTATGCTCTGAAGTGTGAAAGTGCATTCGCTCCATAAGATCTCTTCCTTCGTTGCTTTATATATGGCACATAGCATAGTATATCCAACTTCAACAGAAAATATTCTGAATCTGATAGTTTTTTTTGATAATTTTCCATTCTGATTCATTGCCATAAAGATAATTAATGCGTTGCTGACTGAAACATGTAACATATTGCAGCCATTGGCCAACGATTCACCTTCCTTTTGCGATATGTGCCCACAAGTTTGTCCAAATTATCGACTCCGCCCTTGATCTTATTATAAAATTTAACAATTTCAGACTACTTTTGCGTGTCGATTGAGTTGATGTGAATCGTCCCTTTTTTGGAACGTACGAAGCACGCAAATTATGGCCAAACACATAATCGGTATGAAAAACTGGCTTTTTCTTGATGTCATGCAATATTGCCGGAAAATCTTTTCGGTTCTTTCGAAACTATTGTTATTTGCCGTTTCATTAATTCGTTTTCAAGGTGATCTGAGCTGGAGTAATTGTCGCATGTGACGTTCCTTTCCTTCAAACGTTCTGTCATATCCAACATGACATAATTCCAGCTACAGTGATGAAATCTCCAAGATAATAGAGTACTTTCAATCATTGAACACATTTATTGAAAACCGAGAGAATATGTGCCCATTTATCTCTTGTTCTCTCTTTAACTCCTTGCGTCGAAGAGATATAGTTGCTCCAAAAATTGGTCTTCCGAGTTCCATACATCCATAATTGAAGCAAACTCTCCCCATTCGAACGATAGATTCCTGCCAAAACAAGACCATAACACGTTCGCATCGTTATTTTGTCAGCTGATTCCCATTCTGTCACTTGTAGAACTGTTTGCTCAATAGGTTCGATGAATAAAATAAATGCTAAACCAAATCAATTCATTATAAACGTGCGCTAAGTAATCGGACAATGGGTTGCTCCCGGCAAGGTCATTAGTTCTTTGGTGTATTGGATTCGTTTGTCTTTCGATAGAAGCATAAAATTCGGTTCAACTGCGGTGGCTTCTCTTGACTCTTGTTGAACGAAAACGAGTTCAGAATCGTCACTGCCGTATCCAAATTCAGAAATGGCTTCATTTTCATCCGGAGCATATTCCTTTCCACTATCGGTATCAAAGTGATCACAATCGTCGTTAGAGTTGTTCAAATCAGGATGAATCCATGTTTTTGTTGTTTTTTTAAATTTTTTTTAGCATAAAATTATTATTCAAACGCTTTCAACTGAGAAACAAGAAATTTATAATTGTCAGTAGCATCTGAAATGTCGTAAATTTCATGAAAACACTCTTCAAAAACCGCGCGTTTTGTATTGTGTAAAATTTACACAAAAATACTTTTTCGTTACATTTTTTATACAGGATAAATAGGACATCCTTAGACATATTTGATGTTAAATTCATAAATTTCATATACGATTTACCCATTGAGCCGGAATCCCTAGTCGATTCGGGCAAATATAACTGGAGAAAATCAAGCTTATATTTTTTTTTTGTGTAAAATTTACACAAAATACCCTTGAAGGTTAAATGCCCATAGCTTCCAAACCAAAAGGCCTACAGCGAAAATAAGCGCAGATTCGTGTTGGTCGCGTCGAAATCCGTATTCGGTGCAAATATAAAGCCAATCGAAGAAATTTTATTTTCTAAAACTTTAACTGCCCATAACTCCTAAACTAGCAGAGTTAGAGCGAAAATAAGCTTAATCGGTGATCACTTTTTTTCAACTTTAAATGCCCATAGCTTCCAAACCAAAAGGCCTACAGCGAAAACAAGCGCAGATTCGTGTTGGTCGCGTCGAAATCTTTATTCGGTGCAAATATAAAGCCAATCGAAGAAATTTTATTTTCTAAAACTTTAACTGCCCATAACTCCTAAACTAGCAGAGTTAGAGCAAAAATAAGCTTAATAGGTGATCACTTTTTTTCAACTTTAAATGCCCATAGCTTCCAAACCAAAAGGCCTACAGCGAAAACAAGCGATGATTCGTGTTGGTCGCGTCGAAATCCGTATTCGGTGCAAATATAAAGCCAATCGAAGAAATTTTATTTTCTAAAACTTTAACTGCCCATAACTCCTAAACTAGCAGAGTTAGAGCGAAAATAAGCTTAATCGGTGATCACTTTTTTCAACTTTAAATGCCCATAGCTTCCAAACCAAAAGGCCTACAGCGAAAATAAGCGCAGATTCGTGTTGGTCGCGTCGAAATCTTTATTCGGTGCAAATATAAAGCCAATCGAAGAAATTTTATTTTCTAAAACTTTAACTGCCCATAACTCCTAAACTAGCAGAGTTAGAGCGAAAATAAGCTTAATCGGTGATCACTTTTTTTCAACTTTAAATGCCCATAGCTTCCAAACCAAAAGGCCTACAGCGAAAATAAGCGCAGATTCGTGTTGGTCGCGTCGAAATCCGTATTCGGTGCAAATATAAAGCCAATCGAAGAAATTTTATTTTCTAAAACTTTAACTGCCCATAACTCCTAAACTAGCAGAGTTAGAGCGAAAATAAGCTTAATCGGTGATCACTTTTTTCAACTTTAAATGCCCATAGCTTCCAAACCAAAAGGCCTACAGCGAAAACAAGCGCAGATTCGTGTTGGTCGCGTCGAAATCTTTATTCGGTGCAAATATAAAGCCAATCGAAGAAATTTTATTTTCTAAAACTTTAACTGCCCATAACTCCTAAACTAGCAGAGTTAGAGCGAAAATAAGCTTAATCGGTGATCACTTTTTTCAACTTTAAATGCCCATAGCTTCCAAACCAAAAGGCCTACAGCGAAAACAAGCGCAGATTCGTGTTGGTCGCGTCGAAATCTTTATTCGGTGCAAATATAAAGCCAATCGAAGAAATTTTATTTTCTAAACTTTAACTGCACATAACTCCTAAACTAGCAGAGTTAGAGCGAAAATAAGCTTAATCGGTGATCACTTTTTTTCAACTTTAAATGCCCATAGCTTCCAAACCAAAAGGCCTACAGCGAAAATAAGCGCAGATTCGTGTTGGTCGCGTCGAAATCCGTATTCGGTGCAAATATAAAGCCAATCGAAGAAATTTTATTTTCTAAAACTTTAACTGCCCATAACTCCTAAACTAGCAGAGTTAGAGCGAAAATAAGCTTAATTGGTGATCACTTTTTTTCAACTTTAAATGCCCATAGCTTCCAAACCAAAAGGCCTACAGCGAAAATAAGCGCAGATTCGTGTTGGTCGCGTCGAAATCTTTATTCGGTGCAAATATAAAGCCAATCGAAGAAATTTTATTTTCTAAAACTTTAACTGCCCATAACTCCTAAACTAGCAGAGTTAGAGCGAAAATAAGCTTAATCGGTGAACACTTTTTTTCAACTTTAAATGCCCATAGCTTCCAAACCAAAAGGCCTACAGCGAAAATAAGCGCAGATTCGTGTTGGTCGCTTCGAAATCCGTATTCGGTGCAAATATAAAGCCAATCGAAGAAATTTTATTTTCTAAAACTTTAACTGCCCATAACTCCTAAACTAGCAGAGTTAGAGCAAAAATAAGCTTAATTGGTGATCACTTTTTTTCAACTTTTAATGCCCATAGCTTCCAAACCAAAAGGCCTACAGCGAAAACAAGCGCAGATTCGTGTTGTTCGCGTCGAAATCTTTATTCGGTGCAAATATAAAGCCAATCGAAGAAATTTTATTTTCTAAAACTTTAACTGCCCATAACTCCTAAACTAGCAGAGTTAGAGCGAAAATAAGCTTAATCGGTGATCACTTTTTTTCAACTTTAAATGCCCATAGCTTCCAAACCAAAAGGCCTACAGCGAAAATAAGCGCAGATTCGTGTTGGTCGCGTCGAAATCCGTATTCGGTGCAAATATAAAGCCAATCGAAGAAATTTTATTTTCTAAAACTTTAACTGCCCATAACTCCTAAACTAGCAGAGTTAGAGCGAAAATAAGCTTAATCGGTGATCACTTTTTTTCAACTTTAAATGCCCATAGCCACCAAACCAAAAGGCCTACAGCGAAAACAAGCGCAGATTCGTGTTGGTCGCGTCGAAATCTTTATTCGGTGCAAATATAAAGCCAATCGAAGAAATTTTATTTTCTAAAACTTTAACTGCCCATAACTCCTAAACTAGCAGAGTTAGAGCGAAAATAAGCTTAATCGGTGATCACTTTTTTCAACTTTAAATGCCCATAGCTTCCAAAAACCAAAAGGCCTACAGCGAAAACAAGCGCAGATTCGTGTTGGTCGCGTCGAAATCTTTATTCGGTGCAAATATAAAGCCAATCGAAGAAATTTTATTTTCTAAAACTTTAACTGCCCATAACTCCTAAACTAGCAGAGTTAGAGCGAAAATAAGCTTAATCGGTGATCACTTTTTTTAACTTTAAATGCCCATAGCTTCCAAACCAAAAGGCCTACAGCGAAAATAAGCGCAGATTCGTGTTGGTCGCGTCGAAATCCGTATTCGGTGCAAATATAAAGCCAATCGAAGAAATTTTATTTTCTAAAACTTTAACTGCCCATAACTCCTAAACTAGCAGAGTTAGAGCGAAAATAAGCTTAATCGGTGATCACTTTTTTTCAACTTTAAATGCCCATAGCTTCCAAACCAAAAGGCCTACAGCGAAAACAAGCGCAGATTCGTGTTGGTCGCGTCGAAATCTTTATTCGGTGCAAATATAAAGCCAATCGAAGAAATTTCATTTTCTAAAACTTTAACTGCCCATAACTCCTAAACTAGCAGAGTTAGAGCAAAAATAAGCTTAATCGGTGATCACTTTTTTTCAACTTTAAATGCCCATAGCTTCCAAACCAAAAAGGCCTACAGCGAAAATAAGCGCAGATTCGTGTTGGTCGCGTCGAAATCTTTATTCGGTGCAAATATAAAGCCAATCGAAGAAATTTTATTTTCTAAAACTTTAACTGCCCATAACTCCTAAACTAGCAGAGTTAGAGCGAAAATAAGCTTAATCGGTGATCACTTTTTTTCAACTTTAAATGCCCATAGCTTCCAAACCAAAAGGCCTACAGCGAAAATAAGCGCAGATTCGTGTTGGTCGCGTCGAAATCTTTATTCGGTGCAAATATAAAGCCAATCGAAGAAATTTTATTTTCTAAAACTTTAACTGCCCATAACTCCTAAACTAGCAGAGTTAGAGCGAAAATAAGCTTAATCGGTGATCACTTTTTTTCAACTTTAAATGCCCATAGCTTCCAAACCAAAAGGCCTACAGCGAAAATAAGCGCAGATTCGTGTTGGTCGCTTCGAAATCCGTATTCGGTGCAAATATAAAGCCAATCGAAGAAATTTTATTTTCTAAAACTTTAACTGCCCATAACTCCTAAACTAGCAGAGTTAGAGCAAAAATAAGCTTAATCGGTGATCACTTTTTTTCAACTTTAAATGCCCATAGCTTCCAAACCAAAAGGCCTACAGCGAAAACAAGCGCAGATTCGTGTTGGTCGCGTCGAAATCTTTATTCGGTGCAAATATAAAGCCAATCGAAGAAATTTTATTTTCTAAAACTTTAACTGCCCATAACTCCTAAACTAGCAGAGTTAGAGCGAAAATAAGCTTAATCGGTGATCACTTTTTTTCAACTTTAAATGCCCATAGTTTCCAAACCAAAAGGCCTACAGCGAAAATAAGCGCAGATTCGTGTTGGTCGCTTCGAAATCCGTATTCGGTGCAAATATAAAGCCAATCGAAGAAATTTTATTTTCTAAAACTTTAACTGCCCATAACTCCTAAACTAGCAGAGTTAGAGCGAAAATAAGCTTAATCGGTGATCACTTTTTTCAACTTTAAATGCCCATAGCTTCCAAACCAAAAGGCCTACAGCGAAAACAAGCGCAGATTCGTGTTGGTCGCGTCGAAATCTTTATTCGGTGCAAATATAAAGCCAATCGAAGAAATTTTATTTTCTAAAACGTTAACTGCCCATAACTCCTAAACTAGCAGAGTTAGAGCGAAAATAAGCTTAATCGGTGATCACTTTTTTTCAACTTTAAATGCCCATAGCTTCCAAACCAAAAGGCCTACAGCGAAAATAAGCGCAGATTCGTGTTGGTCGCGTCGAAATCTTTATTCGGTGCAAATATAAAGCCAATCGAAGAAATTTTATTTTCTAAAACTTTAACTGCCCATAACTCCTAAACTAGCAGAGTTAGAGCGAAAATAAGCTTAATCGGTGATCACTTATTTTCAACTTTAAATGCCCATAGCTTCCAAACCAAAAGGCCTACAGCGAAAATAAGCGCAGATTCGTGTTGGTCGCGTCGAAATCCGTATTCGGTGCAAATATACAGCCAATCGAAGAAATTTTATTTTCTAAAACTTTAACTGCCCATAACTCCTAAACTAGCAGAGTTAGAGCGAAAATAAGCTTAATCGGTGATCACTTTTTTTCAACTTTAAATGCCCATAGCTTCCAAACCAAAAGGCCTACAGCGAAAATAAGCCCAGATTCGTGTTGGTCGCGTCGAAATCTTTATTCGGTGCAAATATAAAGCCAATCGAAGAAATTTTATTTTCTAAAACTTTAACTGCCCATAACTCCTAAACTAGCAGAGTTAGAGCGAAAATAAGCTTAATCGGTGATCACTTTTTTTCAACTTTAAATGCCCATAGCTTCCAAACCAAAAGGCCTACAGCGAAAACAAGCGCAGATTCGTGTTGGTCGCGTCGAAATCTTTATTCGGTGCAAATATACAGCCAATCGAAGAAATTTTATTTTCTAAAACTTTAACTGCCCATAACTCCTAAACTAGCAGAGTTAGAGCGAAAATAAGCTTAATCGGTGATCACTTTTTTTCAACTTTAAATGCCCATAGCTTCCAAACCAAAAGGCCTACAGCGAAAATAAGCCCAGATTCGTGTTGGTCGCGTCGAAATCTTTATTCGGTGCAAATATAAAGCCAATCGAAGAAATTTTATTTTCTAAACTTTAACTGCCCATAACTCCTAAACTAGCAGAGTTAGAGCGAAAATAAGCTTAATCGGTGATCACTTATTTTCAACTTTAAATGCCCATAGCTTCCAAACCAAAAGGCCTACAGCGAAAATAAGCGCAGATTCGTGTTGGTCGCGTCGAAATCCGTATTCGGTGCAAATATAAAGCCAATCGAAGAAATTTTATTTTCTAAAACTTTAACTGCCCATAACTCCTAAACTAGCAGAGTTAGAGCAAAAATAAGCTTAATCGGTGATCACTTTTTTTCAACTTTAAATGCCCATAGCTTCCAAGCCAAAAGGCCTACAGCGAAAATAAGCGCAGATTCGTGTTGGTCGCGTCGAAATCCGTATTCGGTGCAAATATAAAGCCAATCGAAGAAATTTTATTTTCTAAAACTTTAACTGCCCATAACTCCTAAACTAGCAGAGTTAGAGCGAAAATAATCTTAATCGGTGATCACTTTTTTTCAACTTTAAATGCCCATAGCTTCCAAACCAAAAGGCCTACAGCGAAAACAAGCGCAGATTCGTGTTGGTCGCGTCGAAATCTTTATTCGGTGCAAATATAAAGCCAATCGAAGAAATTTTATTTTCTAAACTTTAACTGCCCATAACTCCTAAACTAGCAGAGTTAGAGCGAAAATAAGCTTAATCGGTGATCACTTTTTTTCAACTTTAAATGCCCATAGCTTCCAAACCAAAAGGCCTACAGCGAAAACAAGCGCAGATTCGTGTTGGTCGCGTCGAAATCTTTATTCGGTGCAAATATACAGCCAATCGAAGAAATTTTATTTTCTAAACTTTAACTGCCCATAACTCCTAAACTAGCAGAGTTAGAGCGAAAATAAGCTTAATCGGTGATCACTTATTTTCAACTTTAAATGCCCATAGCTTCCAAACCAAAAGGCCTACAGCGAAAATAAGCGCAGATTCGTGTTGGTCGCGTCGAAATCCGTATTCGGTGCAAATATAAAGCCAATCGAAGAAATTTTATTTTCTAAAACTTTAACTGCCCATAACTCCTAAACTAGCAGAGTAAGAGCAAAAATAAGCTTAATCGGTGATCACTTTTTTTCAACTTTAAATGCCCATAGCTTCCAAACCAAAAGACCTACAGCGAAAACAAGCGCAGATTCGTGTTGGTCGCGTCGAAATCTTTATTCGGTGCAAATATAAAGCCAATCGAAGAAATTTTATTTTCTAAACTTTAACTGCCCATAACTCCTAAACTAGCAGAGTTAGAGCGAAAATAAGCTTAATCGGTGATCACTTTTTTTCAACTTTAAATGCCCATAGCTTCCAAACCAAAAGGCCTACAGCGAAAACAAGCGCAGATTCGTGTTGGTCGCGTCGAAATCTTTATTCGGTGCAAATATAAAGCCAATCGAAGAAATTTTATTTTCTAAACTTTAACTGCCCATAACTCCTAAACTAGCAGAGTTAGAGCGAAAATAAGCTTAATCGGTGATCACTTTTTTTCAACTTTAAATGCCCATAGCTTCCAAACCAAAAGGCCTACAGCGAAAACAAGCGCAGAATCGTGTTGGTCGCGTCGAAATCTTTATTCGGTGCAAATATAAAGCCAATCGAAGAAAATTTATTTTCTAAGCTTTAACTGCCCATAACTCCTAAACTAGCAGAGTTAGAGCGAAAATAAGCTTAATCGGTGATCACTTTTTTTCAACTTTAAATGCCCATAGCTTCCAAACCAAAAGGCCTACAGCGAAAACAAGCGTAGATTCGTGTTGGTCGCGTCGAAATCTTTATTCGGTGCAAATATAAAGCCAATCGAAGAAATTTTATTTTCTAAAACTTTAACTGCCCATTACTCCTAAACTAGCAGAGTTAGAGCGAAAATAAGCTTAATCGGTGATCACTTTTTTTCAACTTTAAACGCCCATAGCTTCCAAATCAAAAGGCCTACAGCGAAAACAAGCCCAGATTCGTGTCAGTAGCGTCGAAATCTTTATTCGGTGCAAATATAAAGCCAATCGAAGAAATTTTATTTTCTAAAACTATAACTGCCCATAACTCCTAAACTAGCAGAGTGAGAGCGAAAATAAGCTTAATCGGTGATCACTTTTTTTCAACTTTAAACGCCCATAGCTTCCAAACCAAAAGGCCTACAGCGAAAATAAGCCCAGATTCGTGTCAGTAGCGTCGAAATCTTTATTCGGTGCAAATATAAAGCCAATCGAAGAAATTTTATTTTCTAAAACTATAACTGCCCATAACTCCTAAACTAGCAGAGTGAGAGCGAAAATAAGCTTAATCGGTGATCACTTTTTTTCAACTTTAAACGCCCATAGCTTCCAAACCAAAAGGCCTACAGCGAAAACAAGCGCAGATTCGTGTTGGTCGCGTCGAAATCTTTATTCGGTGCAAATATAAAGCCAATCGAAGAAATTTTATTTTCTACAACTATAACTGCCCATAACTCCTAAACTAGCAGAGTGAGAGCGAAAATAAGCTTAATCGGTGATCACTTTTTTTCAACTTTAAACGCCCATAGCTTCCAAACCAAAAGGCCTACAGCGAAAACAAGCGCAGATTCGTGTTGGTCGCGTCGAAATCTTTATTCGGTGCAAATATAAAGCCAATCGAAGAAATTTTATTTTCTAAAACTTTAACTGCCCATAACTCCTAAACTAGCAGAGTTAGAGCGAAAATAAGCTTAATCGGTGATCACTTTTTTTCAACTTTAAACGCCCATAGCTTCCAAACCAAAAGGCCTACAGCGAAAATAAGCCCAGATTCGTGTCAGTAGCGTCGAAATCTTTATTCGGTGCAAATATAAAGCCAATCGAAGAAATTTTATTTTCTAAAACTATAACTGCCCATAACTCCTAAACTAGCAGAGTGAGAGCGAAAATAAGCTTAATCGGTGATCACTTTTTTTCAACTTTAAACGCCCATAGCTTCCAAACCAAAAGGCCTACAGCGAAAATAAGCCCAGATTCGTGTCAGTAGCGTCGAAATCTTTATTCGGTGCAAATATAAAGCCAATCGAAGAAATTTTATTTTCTAAAACTATAACTGCCCATAACTCCTAAACTAGCAGAGTGAGAGCGAAAATAAGCTTAATCGGTGATCACTTTTTTTCAACTTTAAATGCCCATAGCTTCCAAACCAAAAGGCCTACAGCGAAAACAAGCGCAGATTCGTGTTGGTCGCGTCGAAATCCGTATTCGGTGCAAATATAAAGCCAATCGAAGAAATTTTATTTTCTAAAACTTTAACTGCCCATAACTCCTAAACTAGCAGAGTTAGAGCGAAAATAAGCTTAATCGGTGATCACTTTTTTTCAACTTTAAACGCCCATAGCTTCCAAACCAAAAGGCCTACAGCGAAAATAAGCCCAGATTCGTGTCAGTAGCGTCGAAATCTTTATTCGGTGCAAATATAAAGCCAATCGAAGAAATTTTATTTTCTAAAACTATAACTGCCCATAACTCCTAAACTAGCAGAGTGAGAGCGAAAATAAGCTTAATCGGTGATCACTTTTTTTCAACTTTAAATGCCCATAGCTTCCAAACCAAAAGGCCTACAGCGAAAACAAGCGCAGATTCGTGTTGGTCGCGTCGAAATCATTATTCGGTGCAAATATAAAGCCAATCAAAGAAATTTTATTTTCTAAAACTATAACTGCCCATAACTCCTAAACTAGCAGAGTTAGAGCGAAAATAAGCTTAATCGGTGATCACTTTTTTTCAACTTTAAATGCCCATAGCTTCCAAACCAAAAGGCCTACAGCGAAAACAAGCGCAGATTCGTGTTGGTCGCGTCGAAATCATTATTCGGTGCAAATATAAAGCCAATCGAAGAAATTTTATTTTCTAAAACTTTAACTGCCCATAACTCCTAAACTAGCAGAGTTAGAGCGAAAATAAGCTTAATCGGTGATCACTTTTTTTCAACTTTAAATGCCCATAGCTTCCAAACCAAAAGGCCTACAGCGAAAACAAGCGCAGATTCGTGTTGGTCGCGTCGAAATCATTAGTCGGTGCAAATATAAAGCCAATCGAAGAAATTTTATTTTCTAAAACTTTAACTGCCCATAACTCCTAAACTAGCAGAGTTAGAGCGAAAATAAGCTTAATCGGTGATCACTTTTTTTCAACTTTAAATGCCCATAGCTTCCAAATCAAAAGGCCTACAGCGAAAACAAGCGCAGATTCGTGTTGGTCGCGTCAAAATCATTATTCGGTGCAAATATAAAGCCAATCGAAGAAATTTTATTTTCTAAAACTATAACTGCCCATAACTCCTAAACTAGCAGAGTTAGAGCGAAAATAAGCTTAATCGGTGATCACTTTTTTTCAACTTTAAATGCCCATAGCTTCCAAACCAAAAGGCCTACAGCGAAAACAAGCGCAGATTCGTGTTGGTCGCGTCGAAATCATTATTCGGTGCAAATATAAAGCCAATCGAAGAAATTTTATTTTCTAAAACTTTAACTGCCCATAACTCCTAAGCTAGCAGAGTTAGAGCGAAAATAAGCTTAATCGGTGATCACTTTTTTTCAACTTTAAATGCCCATAGCTTCCAAACCAAAAGGCCTACAGCGAAAACAAGCCCAGATTCGTGTCAGTAGCGTCGAAATCTTTATTCGGTGCAAATATAAAGCCAATCGAAGAAATTTTATTTTCTAAAACTATAACTGCCCATAACTCCTAAACTAGCAGAGTGAGAGCGAAAATAAGCTTAATCGGTGATCACTTTTTTTCAACTTTAAACGCCCATAGCTTCCAAACCAAAAGGCCTACAGCGAAAATAAGCCCAGATTCGTGTCAGTAGCGTCGAAATCTTTATTCGGTGCAAATATAAAGCCAATCGAAGAAATTTTATTTTCTAAAACTATAACTGCCCATAACTCCTAAACTAGCAGAGTGAGAGCGAAAATAAGCTTAATCGGTGATCACTTTTTTTCAACTTTAAACGCCCATAGCTTCCAAACCAAAAGGCCTACAGCGAAAACAAGCGCAGATTCGTGTTGGTCGCGTCGAAATCTTTATTCGGTGCAAATATAAAGCCAATCGAAGAAATTTTATTTTCTACAACTATAACTGCCCATAACTCCTAAACTAGCAGAGTGAGAGCGAAAATAAGCTTAATCGGTGATCACTTTTTTTCAACTTTAAACGCCCATAGCTTCCAAACCAAAAGGCCTACAGCGAAAACAAGCGCAGATTCGTGTTGGTCGCGTCGAAATCTTTATTCGGTGCAAATATAAAGCCAATCGAAGAAATTTTATTTTCTAAAACTTTAACTGCCCATAACTCCTAAACTAGCAGAGTTAGAGCGAAAATAAGCTTAATCGGTGATCACTTTTTTTCAACTTTAAACGCCCATAGCTTCCAAACCAAAAGGCCTACAGCGAAAATAAGCCCAGATTCGTGTCAGTAGCGTCGAAATCTTTATTCGGTGCAAATATAAAGCCAATCGAAGAAATTTTATTTTCTAAAACTATAACTGCCCATAACTCCTAAACTAGCAGAGTGAGAGCGAAAATAAGCTTAATCGGTGATCACTTTTTTTCAACTTTAAACGCCCATAGCTTCCAAACCAAAAGGCCTACAGCGAAAATAAGCCCAGATTCGTGTCAGTAGCGTCGAAATCTTTATTCGGTGCAAATATAAAGCCAATCGAAGAAATTTTATTTTCTAAAACTATAACTGCCCATAACTCCTAAACTAGCAGAGTGAGAGCGAAAATAAGCTTAATCGGTGATCACTTTTTTTCAACTTTAAATGCCCATAGCTTCCAAACCAAAAGGCCTACAGCGAAAACAAGCGCAGATTCGTGTTGGTCGCGTCGAAATCCGTATTCGGTGCAAATATAAAGCCAATCGAAGAAATTTTATTTTCTAAAACTTTAACTGCCCATAACTCCTAAACTAGCAGAGTTAGAGCGAAAATAAGCTTAATCGGTGATCACTTTTTTTCAACTTTAAACGCCCATAGCTTCCAAACCAAAAGGCCTACAGCGAAAATAAGCCCAGATTCGTGTCAGTAGCGTCGAAATCTTTATTCGGTGCAAATATAAAGCCAATCGAAGAAATTTTATTTTCTAAAACTATAACTGCCCATAACTCCTAAACTAGCAGAGTGAGAGCGAAAATAAGCTTAATCGGTGATCACTTTTTTTCAACTTTAAATGCCCATAGCTTCCAAACCAAAAGGCCTACAGCGAAAACAAGCGCAGATTCGTGTTGGTCGCGTCGAAATCATTATTCGGTGCAAATATAAAGCCAATCAAAGAAATTTTATTTTCTAAAACTATAACTGCCCATAACTCCTAAACTAGCAGAGTTAGAGCGAAAATAAGCTTAATCGGTGATCACTTTTTTTCAACTTTAAATGCCCATAGCTTCCAAACCAAAAGGCCTACAGCGAAAACAAGCGCAGATTCGTGTTGGTCGCGTCGAAATCATTATTCGGTGCAAATATAAAGCCAATCGAAGAAATTTTATTTTCTAAAACTTTAACTGCCCATAACTCCTAAACTAGCAGAGTTAGAGCGAAAATAAGCTTAATCGGTGATCACTTTTTTTCAACTTTAAATGCCCATAGCTTCCAAACCAAAAGGCCTACAGCGAAAACAAGCGCAGATTCGTGTTGGTCGCGTCGAAATCTTTATTCGGTGCAAATATAAAGCCAATCGAAGAAATTTTATTTTCTAAAACTTTAACTGCCCATAACTCCTAAACTAGCAGAGTTAGAGCGAAAATAAGCTTAATCGGTGATCACTTTTTTTCAACTTTAAATGCCCATAGCTTCCAAATCAAAAGGCCTACAGCGAAAACAAGCGCAGATTCGTGTTGGTCGCGTCAAAATCATTATTCGGTGCAAATATAAAGCCAATCGAAGAAATTTTATTTTCTAAAACTATAACTGCCCATAACTCCTAAACTAGCAGAGTTAGAGCGAAAATAAGCTTAATCGGTGATCACTTTTTTTCAACTTTAAATGCCCATAGCTTCCAAACCAAAAGGCCTACAGCGAAAACAAGCGCAGATTCGTGTTGGTCGCGTCGAAATCTTTATTCGGTGCAAATATAAAGCCAATCGAAGAAATTTTATTTTCTAAAACTTTAACTGCCCATAACTCCTAAGCTAGCAGAGTTAGAGCGAAAATAAGCTTAATCGGTGATCACTTTTTTTCAACTTTAAATGCCCATAGCTTCCAAACCAAAAGGCCTACAGCGAAAACAAGCGCAGATTCGTGTTGGTCGCGTCGAAATCTTTATTCGGTGCAAATATAAAGCCAATCGAAGAAATTTTATTTTCTAAACTTTAACTGCCCATAACTCCTAAACTAGCAGATTTAGAGCGAAAATAAGCTTAATCGGTGATCACTTTTTTTCAACTTTAAATGCCCATAGCTTCCAAACCAAAAGGCCTACAGCGAAAATAAGCGCAGATTCGTGTTGGTCGCGTCGAAATCCGTATTCGGTGCAAATATAAAGCCAATCGAAGAAAATTTATTTTCTAAAACTTAAACTGCCCATTACTCCTAAACTAGCAGAGTTAGAGCGAAAATAAGCTTAATCGGTGATCACTTTTTTTCAACTTTAAATGCCCATAGCTTCCAAACCAAAAGGCCTACAGCGAAAACAAGCGCAGATTCGTGTTGGTTGCGTCGAAATCTTTATTCGGTGCAAATATAAAGCCAATCGAAGAAATTTTATTTTCTAAAACTTTAACTGCCCATAACTCCTAAACAAGCAGAGTTAGAGCGAAAATAAGCTTAATCGGTGATCACTTTTTTTCAACTTTAAATGCCCATAGCTTCCAAACCAAAGGCCTACAGCGAAAACACGCGCAGATTCGTGTTGGTCGCGTCGAAATCTTTATTCGGTGCAAATATAAAGCCAATCGAAGAAATTTTATTTTCTAAACTTTAACTGCCCATAACTCCTAAACTAGCAGAGTTAGAGCGAAAATAAGCTTAATCGGTGATCACTTTTTTCAACTTTAAATGCCCATAGCTTCCAAACCAAAAGGCCTACAGCGAAAACAAGCGCAGATTCGTGTTGGTCGCGTCGAAATCTTTATTCGGTGCAAATATAAAGCCAATCGAAGAAATTTTATTTTCTAAAACTTTAACTGCCCATAACTCCTAAACTAGCAGAGTTAGAGCGAAAATAAGCTTAATCGGTGATCACTTTTTTTCAACTTTAAATGCCCATAGCTTCCAAACCAAAGGCCTACAGCGAAAACAAGCGCAGATTCGTGTTGGTCGCGTCGAAATCTTTATTCGGTGCAAATATAAAGCCAATCGAAGAAATTTTATTTTCTAAAACTTTAACTGCCCATAACTCCTAAACTAGCAGAGTTAGAGCGAAAATAAGCTTAATCGGTGATCACTTTTTTCAACTTTAAATGCCCATAGCTTCCAAACCAAAAGGCCTACAGCGAAAACAAGCGCAGATTCGTGTTGGTCGCGTCGAAATCTTTATTCGGTGCAAATATAAAGCCAATCGAAGAAATTTTATTTTCTAAAACTTTAACTGCCCATAACTCCTAAACTAGCAGAGTTAGAGCGAAAATAAGCTTAATCGGTGATCACTTTTTTTCAACTTTAAATGCCCATAGCTTCCAAACCAAAAGGCCTACAGCGAAAATAAGCGCAGATTCGTGTTGGTCGCGTCGAAATCTTTATTCGGTGCAAATATAAAGCCAATCGAAGAAATTTTATTTTCTAAAACTTTAACTGCCCATAACTCCTAAACTAGCAGAGTTAGAGCGAAAATAAGCTTAATCAGTGATCACTTTTTTTCAACTTTAAATGCCCATAGCTTCCAAACCAAAAGGCCTACAGCGAAAACAAGCGCAGATTCGTGTTGGTCGCGTCGAAATCTTTATTCGGTGCAAATATAAAGCCAATCGAAGAAATTTTATTTTCTAAAACTTTAACTGCCCATAACTCCTAAGCTAGCAGAGTTAGAGCGAAAATAAGCTTAATCGGTGATCACTTTTTTTCAACTTTAAATGCCCATAGCTTCCAAACCAAAAGGCCTACAGCGAAAACAAGCGCAGATTCGTGTTGGTCGCGTCGAAATCTTTATTCGGTGCAAATATAAAGCCAATCGAAGAAATTTTATTTTCTAAAACTTTAACTGCCCATAACTCCTAAACTAGCAGAGTTAGAGCGAAAATAAGCTTAATCGGTGATCACTTTTTTCAACTTTAAATGCCCATAGCTTCCAAACCAAAAGGCCTACAGCGAAAACAAGCGCAGATTCGTGTTGGTCGCGTCGAAATCTTTATTCGGTGCAAATATAAAGCCAATCGAAGAAATTTTATTTTCTAAAAGTTTAACTGCCCATAACTCCTAAACTAGCAGAGTTAGAGCGAAAATAAGCTTAATCGGTGATCACTTTTTTCAACTTTAAATGCCCATAGCTTCCAAACCAAAAGGCCTACAGCGAAAACAAGCGCAGATTCGTGTTGGTCGCGTCGAAATCTTTATTCGGTGCAAATATAAAGCCAATCGAAGAAATTTTATTTTCTAAAACTTTAACTGCCCATAACTCCTAAACTAGCAGAGTTAGAGCGAAAATAAGCTTAATCGGTGATCACTTTTTTTCAACTTTAAATGCCCATAGCTTCCAAACCAAAAGGCCTACAGCGAAAACAAGCGCAGATTCGTGTTGGTCGCGTCGAAATCTTTATTCGGTGCAAATATAAAGCCAATCGAAGAAATTTTATTTTCTAAACTTTAACTGCCCATAACTCCTAAACTAGCAGAGTTAGAGCGAAAATAAGCTTAATCGGTGATCACTTTTTTCAACTTTAAATGCCCATAGCTTCCAAACCAAAAGGCCTACAGCGAAAATAAGCGCAGATTCGTGTTGGTCGCGTCGAAATCTTTATTCGGTGCAAATATAAAGCCAATCGAAGAAATTTTATTTTCTAAAACTTTAACTGCCCATAACTCCTAAACTAGCAGAGTTAGAGCGAAAATAAGCTTAATCGGTGATCACTTTTTTTCAACTTTAAATGCCCATAGCTTCCAAACCAAAAGGCCTACAGCGAAAACAAGCGCAGATTCGTGTTGGTCGCGTCGAAATCTTTATTCGGTGCAAATATAAAGCCAATCGAAGAAATTTTATTTTCTAAAACTTTAACTGCCCATAACTCCTAAACTAGCAGAGTTAGAGCGAAAATAAGCTTAATCGGTGATCACTTTTTTCAACTTTAAATGCCCATAGCTTCCAAACCAAAAGGCCTACAGCGAAAACAAGCGCAGATTCGTGTTGGTCGCGTCGAAATCTTTATTCGGTGCAAATATAAAGCCAATCGAAGAAATTTTATTTTCTAAACTTTAACTGCCCATAACTCCTAAACTAGCAGAGTTAGAGCGAAAATAAGCTTAATCGGTGATCACTTTTTTCAACTTTAAATGCCCATAGCTTCCAAACCAAAAGGCCTACAGCGAAAACAAGCGCAGATTCGTGTTGGTCGCGTCGAAATCTTTATTCGGTGCAAATATAAAGCCAATCGAAGAAATTTTATTTTCTAAAACTTTAACTGCCCATAACTCCTAAACTAGCAGAGTTAGAGCGAAAATAAGCTTAATCGGTGATCACTTTTTTCAACTTTAAATGCCCATAGCTTCCAAACCAAAGGCCTACAGCGAAAACAAGCGCAGATTCGTGTTGGTCGCGTCGAAATCTTTATTCGGTGCAAATATAAAGCCAATCGAAGAAATTTTATTTTCTAAAACTTTAACTGCCCATAACTCCTAAACTAGCAGAGTTAGAGCGAAAATAAGCTTAATCGGTGATCACTTTTTTCAACTTTAAATGCCCATAGCTTCCAAACCAAAAGGCCTACAGCGAAAACAAGCGCAGATTCGTGTTGGTCGCGTCGAAATCTTTATTCGGTGCAAATATAAAGCCAATCGAAGAAATTTTATTTTCTAAAACTTTAACTGCCCATAACTCCTAAACTAGCAGAGTTAGAGCGAAAATAAGCTAATCGGTGATCACTTTTTTCAACTTTAAATGCCCATAGCTTCCAAACCAAAGGCCTACAGCGAAAACAAGCGCAGATTCGTGTTGGTCGCGTCGAAATCTTTATTCGGTGCAAATATAAAGCCAATCGAAGAAATTTTATTTTCTAAACTTTAACTGCCCATAACTCCTAAACTAGCAGAGTTAGAGCGAAAATAAGCTTAATCGGTGATCACTTTTTTTCAACTTTAAATGCCCATAGCTTCCAAACCAAAAGGCCTACAGCGAAAACAAGCGCAGATTCGTGTTGGTCGCGTCGAAATCTTTATTCGGTGCAAATATAAAGCCAATCGAAGAAATTTTATTTTCTAAAACTTTAACTGCCCATAACTCCTAAACTAGCAGAGTTAGAGCGAAAATAAGCTTAATCGGTGATCACTTTTTTCAACTTTAAATGCCCATAGCTTCCAAACCAAAAGGCCTACAGCGAAAACAAGCGCAGATTCGTGTTGGTCGCGTCGAAATCTTTATTCGGTGCAAATATAAAGCCAATCGAAGAAATTTTATTTTCTAAAACTTTAACTGCCCATAACTCCTAAACTAGCAGAGTTAGAGCGAAAATAAGCTTAATCGGTGATCACTTTTTTTCAACTTTAAATGCCCATAGCTTCCAAACCAAAAGGCCTACAGCGAAAACAAGCGCAGATTCGTGTTGGTCGCGTCGAAATCTTTATTCGGTGCAAATATAAAGCCAATCGAAGAAATTTTATTTTCTAAAACTTTAACTGCCCATAACTCCTAAACTAGCAGAGTTAGAGCGAAAATAAGCTTAATCGGTGATCACTTTTTTCAACTTTAAATGCCCATAGCTTCCAAACCAAAAGGCCTACAGCGAAAACAAGCGCAGATTCGTGTTGGTCGCGTCGAAATCTTTATTCGGTGCAAATATAAAGCCAATCGAAGAAATTTTATTTTCTAAAACTTTAACTGCCCATAACTCCTAAACTAGCAGAGTTAGAGCGAAAATAAGCTTAATCGGTGATCACTTTTTTCAACTTTAAATGCCCATAGCTTCCAAACCAAAAGGCCTACAGCGAAAATAAGCGCAGATTCGTGTTGGTCGCGTCGAAATCTTTATTCGGTGCAAATATAAAGCCAATCGAAGAAATTTTATTTTCTAAAACTTTAACTGCCCATAACTCCTAAACTAGCAGAGTTAGAGCGAAAATAAGCTTAATCGGTGATCACTTTTTTCAACTTTAAATGCCCATAGCTTCCAAACCAAAAGGCCTACAGCGAAAACAAGCGCAGATTCGTGTTGGTCGCGTCGAAATCTTTATTCGGTGCAAATATAAAGCCAATCGAAGAAATTTTATTTTCTAAAACTTTAACTGCCCATAACTCCTAAACTAGCAGAGTTAGAGCGAAAATAAGCTTAATCGGTGATCACTTTTTTCAACTTTAAATGCCCATAGCTTCCAAACCAAAAGGCCTACAGCGAAAACAAGCGCAGATTCGTGTTGGTCGCGTCGAAATCTTTATTCGGTGCAAATATAAAGCCAATCGAAGAAATTTTATTTTCTAAAACTTTAACTGCCCATAACTCCTAAACTAGCAGAGTTAGAGCGAAAATAAGCTTAATCGGTGATCACTTTTTTCAACTTTAAATGCCCATAGCTTCCAAACCAAAAGGCCTACAGCGAAAACAAGCGCAGATTCGTGTTGGTCGCGTCGAAATCTTTATTCGGTGCAAATATAAAGCCAATCGAAGAAATTTTATTTTCTAAAACTTTAACTGCCCATAACTCCTAAACTAGCAGAGTTAGAGCGAAAATAAGCTTAATCGGTGATCACTTTTTTCAACTTTAAATGCCCATAGCTTCCAAACCAAAAGGCCTACAGCGAAAACAAGCGCAGATTCGTGTTGGTCGCGTCGAAATCTTTATTCGGTGCAAATATAAAGCCAATCGAAGAAATTTTATTTTCTAAAACTTTAACTGCCCATAACTCCTAAACTAGCAGAGTTAGAGCGAAAATAAGCTTAATCGGTGATCACTTTTTTCAACTTTAAATGCCCATAGCTTCCAAACCAAAAGGCCTACAGCGAAAACAAGCGCAGATTCGTGTTGGTCGCGTCGAAATCTTTATTCGGTGCAAATATAAAGCCAATCGAAGAAATTTTATTTTCTAAAACTTTAACTGCCCATAACTCCTAAACTAGCAGAGTTAGAGCGAAAATAAGCTTAATCGGTGATCACTTTTTTTCAACTTTAAATGCCCATAGCTTCCAAACCAAAAGGCCTACAGCGAAAATAAGCCCAGATTCGTGTCAGTCGCGTCGAAATCTTTATTCGATGCAAATATAAAGCCAATCGAAGAAATTTTATTTTCTAAAACTTTAACTGCCCATAACTCCTAAACTAGCAGAGTTAGAGCGAAAATAAGCTTAATCGGTGATCACTTTTTTTCAACTTTAAATGCCCATAGCTTCCAAACCGAAAGGCCTACAGCGAAAATAATCGCAGATTCGTGTTGGTCGCGTCGAAATCTTTATTCGGTGCAAATATAAAGCCAATCGAAGAAATTTTATTTTCTAAACTTTAACTGCCCATAACTCCTAAACTAGCAGAGTTAGAGCGAAAATAAGCTTAATCGGTGATCACTTTTTTCAACTTTAAATGCCCATAGCTTCCAAACCAAAAGGCCTACAGCGAAAACAAGCGCAGATTCGTGTTGGTCGCGTCGAAATCTTTATTCGGTGCAAATATAAAGCCAATCGAAGAAATTTTATTTTCTAAAACTTTAACTGCCCATAACTCCTAAACTAGCAGAGTTAGAGCGAAAATAAGCTTAATCGGTGATCACTTTTTTCAACTTTAAATGCCCATAGCTTCCAAACCAAAAGGCCTACAGCGAAAACAAGCGCAGATTCGTGTTGGTCGCGTCGAAATCTTTATTCGGTGCAAATATAAAGCCAATCGAAGAAATTTTATTTTCTAAAACTTTAACTGCCCATAACTCCTAAACTAGCAGAGTTAGAGCGAAAATAAGCTTAATCGGTGATCACTTTTTTTCAACTTTAAATGCCCATAGCTTCCAAACCAAAAGGCCTACAGCGAAAATAAGCGCAGATTCGTGTTGGTCGCGTCGAAATCCGTATTCGGTGCAAATATAAAGCCAATCGAAGAAATTTTATTTTCTAAAACTTTAACTGCCCATAACTCCTAAACTAGCAGAGTTAGAGCGAAAATAAGCTTAATCGGTGATCACTTTTTTCAACTTTAAATGCCCATAGCTTCCAAACCAAAAGGCCTACAGCGAAAACAAGCGCAGATTCGTGTTGGTCGCGTCGAAATCTTTATTCGGTGCAAATATAAAGCCAATCGAAGAAATTTTATTTTCTAAAACTTTAACTGCCCATAACTCCTAAACTAGCAGAGTTAGAGCGAAAATAAGCTTAATCGGTGATCACTTTTTTCAACTTTAAATGCCCATAGCTTCCAAAACCAAAAGGCCTACAGCGAAAACAAGCGCAGATTCGTGTTGGTCGCGTCGAAATCTTTATTCGGTGCAAATATAAAGCCAATCGAAGAAATTTTATTTTCTAAACTTTAACTGCCCATAACTCCTAAACTAGCAGAGTTAGAGCGAAAATAAGCTTAATCGGTGATCACTTTTTTTCAACTTTAAATGCCCATAGCTTCCAAACCAAAAGGCCTACAGCGAAAACAAGCGCAGATTCGTGTTGGTCGCGTCGAAATCTTTATTCGGTGCAAATATAAAGCCAATCGAAGAAATTTTATTTTCTAAAACTTTAACTGCCCATAACTCCTAAACTAGCAGAGTTAGAGCGAAAATAAGCTTAATCGGTGATCACTTTTTTTCAACTTTAAATGCCCATAGCTTCCAAACCAAAAGGCCTACAGCGAAAACAAGCGCAGATTCGTGTTGGTCGCGTCGAAATCTTTATTCGGTGCAAATATAAAGCCAATCGAAGAAATTTTATTTTCTAAAACTATAACTGCCCATAACTCCTAAACTAGCAGAGTTAGAGCGAAAATAAGCTTAATCGGTGATCACTTTTTTTCAACTTTAAATGCCCATAGCTTCCAAACCAAAAGGCCTACAGCGAAAACAAGCGCAGATTCGTGTTGGTCGCGTCGAAATCTTTATTCGATGCAAATATAAAGCCAATCGAAGAAATTTTATTTTCTAAAACTTTAACTGCCCATAACTCCTAAACTAGCAGAGTTAGAGCGAAAATAAGCTTTATCGGTGATCACTTTTTTTCAACTTTAAATGCCCATAGCTTCCAAACCAAAAGGCCTACAGCGAAAACAAGCGCAGATTCGTGTTGGTCGCGTCGAAATCTTTATTCGGTGCAAATATAAAGCCAATCGAAGAAATTTTATTTTCTAAAACTTTAACTGCCCATAACTCCTAAACTAGCAGAGTTAGAGCGAAAATAAGCTTAATCGGTGATCACTTTTTTCAACTTTAAATGCCCATAGCTTCCAAACCAAAAGGCCTACAGCGAAAACAAGCGCAGATTCGTGTTGGTCGCGTCGAAATCTTTATTCGGTGCAAATATAAAGCCAATCGAAGAAATTTTATTTTCTAAAACTATAACTGCCCATAACTCCTAAACTAGCAGAGTTAGAGCGAAAATAAGCTTAATCGGTGATCACTTTTTTTCAACTTTAAATGCCCATAGCTTCCAAACCAAAGGCCTACAGCGAAAACAAGCGCAGATTCGTGTTGGTCGCGTCGAAATCTTTATTCGGTGCAAATATAAAGCCAATCGAAGAAATTTTATTTTCTAAACTTTAACTGCCCATAACTCCTAAACTAGCAGAGTTAGAGCGAAAATAAGCTTAATCGGTGATCACTTTTTTCAACTTTAAATGCCCATAGCTTCCAAACCAAAAGGCCTACAGCGAAAACAAGCGCAGATTCGTGTTGGTCGCGTCGAAATCTTTATTCGGTGCAAATATAAAGCCAATCGAAGAAATTTTATTTTCTAAACTTTAACTGCCCATAACTCCTAAACTAGCAGAGTTAGAGCGAAAATAAGCTTAATCGGTGATCACTTTTTTTCAACTTTAAATGCCCATAGCTTCCAAACCAAAAGGCCTACAGCGAAAACAAGCGCAGATTCGTGTTGGTCGCGTCGAAATCTTTATTCGGTGCAAATATAAAGCCAATCGAAGAAATTTTATTTTCTAAAACTTTAACTGCCCATAACTCCTAAACTAGCAGAGTTAGAGCGAAAATAAGCTTAATCGGTGATCACTTTTTTTCAACTTTAAATGCCCATAGCTTCCAAACCAAAAGGCCTACAGCGAAAACAAGCGCAGATTCGTGTTGGTCGCGTCGAAATCTTTATTCGATGCAAATATAAAGCCAATCGAAGAAATTTTATTTTCTAAACTTTAACTGCCCATAACTCCTAAACTAGCAGAGTTAGAGCGAAAATAAGCTTTATCGGTGATCACTTTTTTCAACTTTAAATGCCCATAGCTTCCAAAACCAAAAGGCCTACAGCGAAAACAAGCGCAGATTCGTGTTGGTCGCGTCGAAATCTTTATTCGGTGCAAATATAAAGCCAATCGAAGAAATTTTATTTTCTAAAACTTTAACTGCCCATAACTCCTAAACTAGCAGAGTTAGAGCGAAAATAAGCTTAATCGGTGATCACTTTTTTTCAACTTTAAACGCCCATAGCTTCCAAACCAAAAGGCCTACAGCGAAAATAAGCGCAGATTCGTGTCAGTCGCGTCGAAATCTTTATTCGGTGCAAATATAAAGCCAATCGAAGAAATTTTATTTTCTAAACTTTAACTGCCCATAACTCCTAAACTAGCAGAGTAAGAGCGAAAATAAGCTTAATCGGTGATCACTTTTTTTCAACTTTAAATGCCCATAGCTTCCAAACCAAAAGGCCTACAGCGAAAACAAGCGCAGATTCGTGTTGGTCGCGTCGAAATCTTTATTCGGTGCAAATATAAAGCCAATCGAAGAAATTTTATTTTCTAAAACTTTAACTGCCCATAACTCCTAAACTAGCAGAGTTAGAGCGAAAATAAGCTTAATCGGTGATCACTTTTTTCAACTTTAAATGCCCATAGCTTCCAAACCAAAAGGCCTACAGCGAAAACAAGCGCAGATTCGTGTTGGTCGCGTCGAAATCTTTATTCGGTGCAAATATAAAGCCAATCGAAGAAATTTTATTTTCTAAAACTATAACTGCCCATAACTCCTAAACTAGCAGAGTTAGAGCGAAAATAAGCTTAATCGGTGATCACTTTTTTTCAACTTTAAATGCCCATAGCTTCCAAACCAAAAGGCCTACAGCGAAAACAAGCGCAGATTCGTGTTGGTTGCGTCGAAATCTTTATTCGGTGCAAATATAAAGCCAATCGAAGAAATTTTATTTTCTAAACTTTAACTGCCCATAACTCCTAAACTAGCAGAGTTAGAGCGAAAATAAGCTTAATCGGTGATCACTTTTTTTCAACTTTAAATGCCCATAGCTTCCAAACCAAAAGGCCTACAGCGAAAACAAGCGCAGATTCGTGTTGGTCGCGTCGAAATCTTTATTCGGTGCAAATATAAAGCCAATCGAAGAAATTTTATTTTCTAAAACTTTAACTGCCCATAACTCCTAAACTAGCAGAGTTAGAGCGAAAATAAGCTTAATCGGTGATCACTTTTTTTCAACTTTAAATGCCCATAGCTTCCAAACCAAAAGGCCTACAGCGAAAACAAGCGCAGATTCGTGTTGGTCGCGTCGAAATCATTATTCGGTGCAAATATAAAGCCAATCGAAGAAATTTTATTTTCTAAAACTATAACTGCCCATAACTCCTAAACTAGCAGAGTTAGAGCGAACATAAGCTTAATCGGTGATCACTTTTTTTCAACTTTAAATGCCCATAGCTTCCAAACCAAAAGGCCTACAGCGAAAACAAGCGCAGATTCGTGTTGGTCGCGTCGAAATCTTTATTCGGTGCAAATATAAAGCCAATCGAAGAAATTTTATTTTCTAAACTTTAACTGCCCATAACTCCTAAACTAGCAGAGTTAGAGCGAAAATAAGCTTAATCGGTGATCACTTTTTTTCAACTTTAAATGCCCATAGCTTCCAAACCAAAAGGCCTACAGCGAAAACAAGCGCAGATTCGTGTTGGTCGCGTCGAAATCTTTATTCGGTGCAAATATAAAGCCAATCGAAGAAATTTTATTTTCTAAACTTTAACTGCCCATAACTCCTAAACTAGCAGAGTTAGAGCGAAAATAAGCTTAATCGGTGATCACTTTTTTCAACTTTAAATGCCCATAGCTTCCAAACCAAAAGGCCTACAGCGAAAACAAGCGCAGATTCGTGTTGGTCGCGTCGAAATCTTTATTCGGTGCAAATATAAAGCAATCAAGAAAATTTTTTTTTTTTTTTTTCTTCTTTATTTAATAAGGGGGAATTGAAAATTTTTTTTTGGTGATTTTTTTTTTATTTTTTATGCCCTTTGTTTCTAAACCAAAAAGGCCTACAACGAAAACAAGCGCAGATTCGTGTTGGTCGCGTCGAAATCTTTATTCGGTGCAAATATAAAGCCAATCGAAGAAATTTTATTTTCTAAAACTTTAACTGCCCATAACTCCTAAACTAGCAGAGTTAGAGCGAAAATAAGCTTAATCGGTGATCACTTTTTTCAACTTTAAATGCCCATAGCTTCCAAACCAAAAGGCCTACAGCGAAAACAAGCGCAGATTCGTGTTGGTCGCGTCGAAATCTTTATTCGGTGCAAATATAAAGCCAATCGAAGAAATTTTATTTTCTAAAACTATAACTGCCCATAACTCCTAAACTAGCAGAGTTAGAGCGAAAATAAGCTTAATCGGTGATCACTTTTTTTCAACTTTAAATGCCCATAGCTTCCAAACCAAAAGGCCTACAGCGAAAACAAGCGCAGATTCGTGTTGGTCGCGTCGAAATCTTTATTCGGTGCAAATATAAAGCCAATCGAAGAAATTTTATTTTCTAAAACTTTAACTGCCCATAACTCCTAAACTAGCAGAGTTAGAGCGAAAATAAGCTTAATCGGTGATCACTTTTTTTCAACTTTAAATGCCTATAGCTTCCAAACCAAAAGGCCTACAGCGAAAACAAGCGCAGATTCGTGTTGGTCGCGTCGAAATCTTTATTCGGTGCAAATATAAAGCCAATCGAAGAAATTTTATTTTCTAAAACTTTAACTGCCCATAACTCCTAAACTAGCAGAGTTAGAGCGAAAATAAGCTTAATCGGTGATCACTTTTTTTCAACTTTAAACGCCCATAGCTTCCAAACCAAAAGGCCTACAGCGAAAATAAGCCCAGATTCGTGTCGGTCGCGTCGAAATCTTTATTCGGTGCAAATATAAAGCCAATCGAAGAAATTTTATTTTCTAAAACTTTAACTGCCCATAACTCCTAAACTAGCAGAGTTAGAGCGAAAATAAGCTTAATCGGTGATCACTTTTTTTCAACTTTAAATGCCCATAGCTTCCAAACCAAAAGGCCTACAGCGAAAACAAGCGCAGATTCGTGTTGGTCGCGTCGAAATCTTTATTCGGTGCAAATATAAAGCCAATCGAAGAAATTTTATTTTCTAAAACTTTAACTGCCCATAACTCCTAAACTAGCAGAGTTAGAGCGAAAATAAGTTTAATCGGTGATCACTTTTTTCAACTTTAAATGCCCATAGCTTCCAAACCAAAAGGCCTACAGCGAAAACAAGCGCAGATTCGTGTTGGTCGCGTCGAAATCTTTATTCGGTGCAAATATAAAGCCAATCGAAGAAATTTTATTTTCTAAAACTATAACTGCCCATAACTCCTAAACTAGCAGAGTTAGAGCGAAAATAAGCTTAATCGGTGATCACTTTTTTCAACTTTAAATGCCCATAGCTTCCAAACCAAAAGGCCTACAGCGAAAACAAGCGCAGATTCGTGTTGGTCGCGTCGAAATCTTTATTCGGTGCAAATATAAAGCCAATCGAAGAAATTTTATTTTCTAAAACTTTAACTGCCCATAACTCCTAAACTAGCAGAGTTAGAGCGAAAATAAGCTTAATCGGTGATCACTTTTTTCAACTTTAAATGCCCATAGCTTCCAAACCAAAAGGCCTACAGCGAAAACAAGCGCAGATTCGTGTTGGTCGCGTCGAAATCTTTATTCGGTGCAAATATAAAGCCAATCGAAGAAATTTTATTTTCTAAAACTTTAACTGCCCATAACTCCTAAACTAGCAGAGTTAGAGCGAAAATAAGCTTAATCGGTGATCACTTTTTTCAACTTTAAATGCCCATAGCTTCCAAACCAAAAGGCCTACAGCGAAAACAAGCGCAGATTCGTGTTGGTCGCGTCGAAATCTTTATTCGGTGCAAATATAAAGCCAATCGAAGAAATTTTATTTTCTAAAACTATAACTGCCCATAACTCCTAAACTAGCAGAGTTAGAGCGAAAATAAGCTTAATCGGTGATCACTTTTTCAACTTTAAATGCCCATAGCTTCCAAACCAAAAGGCCTACAGCGAAAACAAGCGCAGATTCGTGTTGGTCGCGTCGAAATCTTTATTCGGTGCAAATATAAAGCCAATCGAAGAAATTTTATTTTCTAAACTTTAACTGCCCATAACTCCTAAACTAGCAGAGTTAGAGCGAAAATAAGCTTAATCGGTGATCACTTTTTCAACTTTAAATGCCCATAGCTTCCAAACCAAAAGGCCTACAGCGAAAATAAGCGCAGATTCGTGTTGGTCGCGTCGAAATCTTTATTCGGTGCAAATATAAAGCCAATCGAAGAAATTTTATTTTCTAAAACTTTAACTGCCCATAACTCCTAAACTAGAAGAGTTAGAGCGAAAATAAGCTTAATCAGTGATCACTTTTTTTCAACTTTAAATGCCCATAGCTTCCAAAACCAAAAAGGCCTACAGCGAAAACAAGCGCAGATTCGTGTTGAGTCGCGTCGAAATCTTATTCTGCAAATATAAAGCCAATCGAAGAAATTTAATTTTCTAAAACTTTAACTGCCCATTACTCCTAAACCAGCAGAGTTAGAGCGAAAATAAGCTTTATCAATGATCACTTTTTTTCAACTTTAAATGCCCATAGCTTCCAAACCAAAAAGGCCTACAGCGAAAACAAGCGCAGATCGTGTTAATCGCGTCGAAATCTTTATTCGTGCAATATAAAGCCAATCGAAGAAATTTTATTTTCTAAAACTTTAACCGCCCATAACTCCTAAACTAGCAGAGTTAGAGCGAAAATAAGTTTAATCGGTGATCACTTTTTTTCAACTTTAAACGCCCATAGCTTCCAAACCAAAAGGCCTACAGCGAAAATAAGCTCAGATTCGTGTCAGTAGGGTCGAAATCTTTGTCCGGTGAAAATATAAAGCTAATCGAAGAAATTTTATTTTCTAAAACTAGAACTGCCCATAACTCCCAAACTATAAGATTAGAGCGAAAATAAGCTTAATCGGTGATCACTTTTTTTCAACTTTAAATGCCCATAGCTTCCAAACCAAAAGGCTTGAAGAAAAACAAGCGCAGATTCGTGTCGGTCGTGTCGAAATCTTTATTCGGTGCAAATATAAAGTCAATCGAAGAAATTTTATTTCTAAAACTTTAACCGCCTATAACTCCTAAACTAGCAGAGTTAGAGCGAAAATAAGCTTAATCATTGATCACTTTTTTCAACTTTAAATGCCCATAGCTTCCAAACCAAAAGCCCTACAGCGAAAACATAGATTCGTGTTGGTCGCGTCGAATCTTTATTCGCTGGAAATATAAAGCCAATCGAAGAAATTTTCATTTTCTAAAACTTTAACCGCCTATAACTCCTAAACTAGCTAGAGCGAAAATAAGCTTAATCAGAGATCACTTTTTTCAACTTTAAATGCCCATAGCTTCCAAACCAAAGGGCCTACAGCGAAAACAAGCGCAGATTCGTGTTTATCGCGTCGAAATCTTTATTCGGTGCAAATATAAAGCCAATCGAAGAAATTTTATTTTCTAAAACTTTAACCGCCCATAACTCCTAAACTAGTAGAGTTAGAGCGAAAATAAGCTTAATCTGTGATCACTTTTTTTCAACTTTAAATGCCCATAGCTTCCAAACCAAAAGGCTTACAGAGAAAACAAGCGCAGATTCGTACTAGTCGCGTCGAAATCTTTATTCGGGCAAATATAAAGCCAATCGAAGAAATTTTATTTTCTAAAACTTTAACTGCCCATAACTCCTAAACTAGCAGAGTTAGAGCGAAAATAAGTTTAATCAGTGATCACTTTTTTTCAACTTTAAATGCCCATAGCTTCTAAACCAAAAGGCCTACAACGAAACAAGCGCAGATTCGTGTTATTCGCGTCGAAATTTTATTCGGTAAATATAAAGCCAATCGAAGAAATTTTATTTTCGAAACCTTTAACCGCCCATAACTCCTAAACTAGCAGAGTTAGAGCGAAACTAAGCTTAATCGGTGATCACTTTTTTTCAACTTTAAATGCCCATAGCTTCCAAACCAAAAGGCCTACAGCGAAAACAAGCGCAGATTCGTGTTGGTCGCGTCGAAATCTTTATTCGGTGCAAATATAAAGCCAATCGAAGAAATTTTATTTAAATCTTTAACTGCCCATAACTCCTAAACTAGTAGAGTTAGAGCGAAAATAAGCTTAATCAGTGATCACTTTTTCAACTTTAAATGCCCATAGCTTCCAAACCAAAAGGCCTACAGCGAAAACAAGCGCAGATTCGTGTTGGTCGCGTCGAAATCTTTATTCGGTGCAAATATAAAGCCAATCGAAGAAATTTTATTTTCTAAAACTTTAACTGCCCATAACTCCTAAACTAGCAGAGTTAGAGCGAAAATAAGCTTAATCGGTGATCACTTTTTTTCAACTTTAAATGCCCATAGCTTCCAAAACCAAAAGGCCTACAACGAAAATAAGCGCAGATCCGTGTTGGTCGCGTCGAAATCTTTATTCGGTGCAAATATAAAGCCAATCGAAGAAATTTTATTTTCTAAAACTTTAACTGCCCATAACTCCTAAACTAGCAGAGTTAGAGCGAAAATAAGCTTAATCGGTGATCACTTTTTTTCAACTTTAAATGCCCATAGCTTCCAAACCAAAAGGCCTACAGCGAAAAACAAGCGCAGATTCGTGTTGGTCGCGTCGAAATCTTTATTCGGTGCAAATATAAAGCCAATCGAAGAAATTTTATTTTCTAAAACTTTAACTGCCCATAACTCCTAAACTAGTAGAGTTAGAGCGAAAATAAGCTTAATCGGTGATCACCTTTTTTCAACTTTAAATGCCCATAGCTTCCAAACCAAAAGGCCTACAGCGAAAACAAGCGCAGATTCGTGTTGGTCGCGTCGAAATCTTTATTCGGTGAAAAATAAAGCCAATCGAAGAAATTTTATTTTCTCTAAACTTTAGAACCCGGCCCATAACTCCTAACCTAGCAGAGTTAGAGTCGAAAATAAGCCTGAATCGGCGATCACTTTTTCTTCATTCCTTAAATGCCCATAGCTTCCAAACGTCAAAAGGCCTACAGCAGAAAATAAGCGCAGATTGACGTTGACCGCATCGAAATCTTCATTCGGCGGAATATAGAAGCCAATCGGCTAAATTTTATTTTAAACTTTAACTGCCCATAACTCTTGGGAATTAGCAGGTTTAGATCGAAAATAAGTTTGATAAATCACTTTCTTCCTTAAACGCCCATATCAAACCAAGGTCACAAAAAACAAAATACCAGAAGAAGGAATCTTTAAAAAAAATACATATAACAGAAAAACTATCGAACTAAACGCAAACCCAAACTAGAGAGATGGTACGTTGAACCGGAGATCACTTTCTTTCAACTTTAAACACGCCCATAGCTTCCAACCAGTAAGGTCAGCAGCGAAAACAGCGCAGATTCGTGTTGGTCGCGTCGAAATCTTTATTCGGTGCAAATATAAAGCCAACCGAAGTAATTTTATTTTCTAAAACTTTAACTGCCCATAACCTTTAAACTAGCAGAGTTAGAGCGAAAATAAGCTTAATCGGTGATCACTTTTTTTCAACCTTAAATGCCCATAGCTTCCAAACCAAAAGGCCTACAGCGAAAACAAGTGCAGATTCGTGTTGGTCGCGTCGAAATCTTTATTCGGTGCAAATATAAAAAGCCAATCGAAGAAATTTCATTTTCTAAAACTTCAACTGCCCATAACTCCTAAACTAGCAGAGTTAGAGCGAAAATAAACTTAATCCGTGATCACTTTTTTTCAACTTTAAATGCCCATAGCTTCCAAACCAAAAAGGCCTACAGCGAAAACAAGCGCAGATTCGTGTTGGTCGCGTCGAAATCTTTATTCGGGCAAATATAAAGCCAATCGAAGAAATTTTATTTTCTAAAACTTTAACTGCCCAAAACTCCTAAATTAGCAGAGTTAGAGCGAAAATAAGCTTAATCGGTGATCACTTTTTTCAACTTTAAATGCCCATAGCTTCAAACCAAAAGGCCTACAGCGAAAACAAGCAGATCTGTGTTGGTCGCGTCGAAACTTTATTCGGTGCAAATATAAAGCCAATCGAAGAAATTTTATTTTTAAAACTTTAACTGCCCATAACTCCTAAACTAGCAGAGTTAGAGCGAAAATAAGCTTAATCGGTGATCACTTTTTTCAACTTTAAATGCCCATAGCTTCCAAACCAAAAGGCCTACAGCGAAAATAAGCGCAGATTCGTGTTAGTCGCGTCGAAATCTTTATTCGGTGCAAATATAAAGCCAATCGAAGAAATTTTATTTTCTAAAACTTTAACTGCCCATAACTCCTAAACTAGCAGGTTAGAGCGAAAATAAGCTTTATCGGTGATCACTTTTTTTCAACTTTAAATGCCCATAGCTTCCAAACCAAAAGGCCTACAGCGAAAATAAGCTAGATTCGTGTTGGTCGCGTCGAAATCTTTATTCGGTGCAAATATAAAGCCAATCGAAGAAATTTTATTTTCTAAACTTTAACTGCCCATAACTCCTAAACTAGCAGAGTTAGAGCGAAAATAAGCTTAATCGGTGATCACTTTTTTTCAACTTTAAATGCCCATAGCTTCCAAACCAAAAGGCCTACAGCGAAAATAAGCTAGATTCGTGTTGGTCAGTGTCTGAAATCTTTATTCGGTGCAAAGATAAAGCCAATCGAAGAAATTTTATTTTCTAAAACTTTAACTGCCCATAACTCCTAAACTAGCAGAGTTAGAGCGAAAATAAGCTTAATCGGTGATCACTTTTTCAACTTTAAATGCCCATAGCTTCCAAACCAAAAGGCCTACAGCGAAAACAAAGCCGCAGATTCGTGTTGGTCGCGTCGAAATCTTTATTCGGTGCAAATATAAAGCCAATCGAAGAAATTTTATTTTCTAAAACTTTAACTGCCCATAACTCCTAAACTAGCAGAGTTAGAGCGAAAATAAGCTTAATCGGTGATCACTTTTTTTCAACTTTAAATGCCCATAGCTTCCAAACCAAAAGGCCTACAGCGAAAACAAGCGCAGATTCGTGTTGGTCGCGTCGAAATCTTTATCCGGTGCAAATATAAAGCCAATCGAAGAAATTTTATTTTCTAAACTTTAACTGCCCATAACTCCTAAACTAGCAGAGTTAGAGCGAAAATAAGCTTAATCGGTGATCACTTTTTTTCAACTTTAAATGCCCATAGCTTCCAAACCAAAAGGCCTACAGCGAAAACAAGCGCAGATTCGTGTTGGTCGCGTCGAAATCTTTATTCGGTGCAAATATAAAGCCAATCGAAGAAATTTTATTTTCTAAAACTTTAACTGCCCATAACTCCTAAACTAGCAGAGTTAGAGCGAAAATAAGCTTAATCGGTGATCACTTTTTTCAACTTTAAATGCCCATAGCTTCCAAACCAAAAGGCCTACAGCGAAAACAAGCGCAGATTCGTGTTGGTCGCGTCGAAATCTTTATTCGGTGCAAATATAAAGCCAATCGAAGAAATTTTATTTTCTAAAACTTTAACTGCCCATAACTCCTAAACTAGCAGAGTTAGAGCGAAAATAAGCTTAATCGGTGATCACTTTTTTTCAACTTTAAATGCCCATAGCTTCCAAAACCAAAAGGCCTACAGCGAAAAACAAGCGCAGATTCGTGTTGGTCGCGTCGAAATCTTTATTCGGTGCAAATATAAAGCCAATCGAAGAAATTTTATTTTCTAAAACTTTAACTGCCCATAACTCCTAAACTAGCAGAGTTAGAGCGAAAATAAGCTTAATCGGTGATCACTTTTTTTCAACTTTAAATGCCCATAGCTTCCAAACCAAAAGGCCTACAGCGAAAACAAGCGCAGATTCGTGTTAGTCGCGTCGAAATCTTTATTCGGTGCAAATATAAAGCCAATCGAAGAAATTTTATTTTCTAAAACTTTAACTGCCCATAACCCTAAACTAGCAGAGTTAGAGCGAAAATAAGCTTTAATCGGTGATCACTTTTTTCAACTTTAAATGCCCATAGCTTCCAAAACCAAAAGGCCTACAGCGAAAACAAGCGCAGATTCGTGTTGGTCGCGTCGAAATCTTTATTCGGTGCAAATATAAAGCCAATCGAAGAAATTTTATTTTCTAAAACTTTAACTGCCCATAACTCCTAAACTAGCAGAGTTAGAGCGAAAATAAGCTTAATCGGTGATCACTTTTTTTCAACTTTAAATGCCCATAGCTTCCAAACCAAAAGGCCTACAGCGAAAATAAGCGCAGATTCGTGTTGGTCGCGTCGAAATCTTTATTCGGTGCAAATATAAAGCCAATCGAAGAAATTTTATTTTCTAAACTTTAACTGCCCATAACTCCTAAACTAGCAGAGTTAGAGCGAAAATAAGCTTAATCGGTGATCACTTTTTTTCAACTTTAAATGCCCATAGCTTCCAAACCAAAAGGCCTACAGCGAAAAACAAGCGCAGATTCGTGTTGGTCGCGTCGAAATCTTTATTCGGTGCAAATATAAAGCCAATCGAAGAAATTTTATTTTCTAAAACTTTAACTGCCCATAACTCCTAAACTAGCAGAGTTAGAGCGAAAATAAGCTTAATCGGTGATCACTTTTTTTTCAACTTTAAATGCCCATAGCTTCCAAACCAAAAGGCCTACAGCGAAAACAAGCGCAGATTCGTGTTGGTCGCGTCGAAATCTTTATTCGGTGCAAATATAAAGCCAATCGAAGAAATTTTATTTTCTAAAACTTTAACTGCCCATAACTCCTAAACTAGCAGAGTTAGAGCGAAAATAAGCTTAATCGGTGATCACTTTTTTTCAACTTTAAATGCCCATAGCTTCCAAACCAAAAGGCCTACAGCGAAAACAAGCGCAGATTCGTGTTGGTCGCGTCGAAATCTTTATTCGGTGCAAATATAAAGCCAATCGAAGAAATTTTATTTTCTAAACTTTAACTGCCCATAACTCCTAACCTAGCAGAGTTAGAGCGAAAATAAGCTTAATCGGTGATCACTTTTTTTCAACTTTAAATGCCCATAGCTTCCAAACCAAAAGGCCTACAGCGAAAACAAGCGCAGATTCGTGTTGGTCGCGTCGAAATCTTTATTCGGTGCAAATATAAAGCCAATCGAAGAAATTTTATTTTCTAAACTTTAACTGCCCATAACTCCTAAACTAGCAGAGTTAGAGCGAAAATAAGCTTAATCGGTGATCACTTTTTTTCAACTTTAAATGCCCATAGCTTCCAAACCAAAAGGCCTACAGCGAAAAACAAGCGCAGATTCGTGTTGGTCGCGTCGAAATCTTTATTCGGTGCAAATATAAAGCCAATCGAAGAAATTTTATTTTCTAAATCTTTAACTGCCCATAACTCCTAAACTAGCAGAGTTAGAGCGAAAATAAGCTTAATCGGTGATCACTTTTTTTCAACTTTAAATGCCCATAGCTTCCAAACCAAAAGGCCTACAGCGAAAACAAGCGCAGATTCGAGTTGGTCGCGTCGAAATCTTTATTCGGTGCAAATATAAAGCCAATCGAAGAAATTCTATTTTCTAAACCTATAACTGCCCATAACTCCCTAAATTAGTAGAGTTAGAGCGAAAATAAGCTTAATCGGTGATCACTTTTTTTCAATCTTTGAATGCCCATAGCTTCCAAACCAAAAGGCCTTTGGTGAAAACAAGCGCAGATTCGTGTTGGTCGCGTCGAAATCTTTATTCGGTGCAAATATAAAGCCAATCAAAGAAATTTTATTTTCTAAACTTTAACTGCCCATAACTCCTAAACTAGCAGAGTTAGGAGCGAAAAATAAGTTTAATCGGTGATCACTTTTTTTCAACTTTAAATGCCCATAGCTTCCAAACCAAAAGGCCTACAGTTGAGCCAAGCGCAGATTCGTGTCAGTCACGTCGAAATCTTTATTCCGTGCAAAGATAAAGTCAACTTAAGAAATTTTATTTTCTAAAACTTTAACTGCCCATAACTCCCAAACTAGCAGAGGTTAGAGCGAAAATAAGTTTTAATCGGTGATCACTTTTTTTCAACTTTAAATGCCCATAGCTTCCAAACCAAAAGGCCTACAGCGGAAAACAAGTGCAGATTCGTGTTGGTCGCGCCCAAAATCTTTGCTCGGTGCAAGTATAAAGCTAACCGAAGAAATTTTATTTTAACCTTAACTGCCCATAACTCCAAACTAGTAGAGTTAGAGCGAAAATAAGCTTAATCGGTGATCACTTTTTTCAACTTTAAATGCCCATAGTTTCCAAACCTGAAGGCCTACAGTGAAAAATAAAGCGCAGATTCGTGTTGGTCGCTCGAAATCTTTATTCGGTGAAATATAAAGCTAATCGAAGAAATTTTATTTTCTAAAACTTTAAACTGCCATAACTCCTAACCTAGCAGGGAGCTAGAGCGAAAATAAGCTTAATCGGTGATCACTTTTTTTCAACTTTGAACGCCCATAGCTTCCAAACCAGAAAGGCCAATATGCTTGAAACCGGAGATTCGTGTCAGTAGCGTCGAAATCTCTTTATCTGGTGCAAACATAAAGCCACCGAAGAAATTCATTTTCTAAACTTTAACTGCCCATAACTCCTCAACCAGTAGAGCTATTGAAAAATGAAGTTTAATCGGTGATCATTTTTCAACTTTAAATGCCCATAGCTTCCAAACCGGAAAAGCGCCTACAGCGAAACAAGCGGACATCTGCGCTGGTCGCAGTTTCTTCGAAATTATCTGGTAAAATAAGAAGCCAATCGAAGAAATTTGATTTTCTGGAACTTTAACTGCTCATAACTCCAACCACAGAGTTAGATGGAAAATAAGTTTTCGAACGGCGATCACTTTTTCTTCAACTTTAAATGCCCATAGCTTCCAAACCAGCGGCCTACAGCGAAAACAAGCGAAGATCTGTGTTCGTCAAAAATATGCAACCTTTATCCTGCAAATATACGCCAATCAAGAATTATTTTCTAAAACTTTAACTGCCCATAACTCCGCAACCACAGAGTTAGAGCGAAAATAAGCTGACCTGGTGATCACTTTTTCAACTTTAAATGCCCATAGTCATACTAAAGGTCATATCGGAAAATAAGGGCATCTGTGTTGGTCGTGTTTGAAATCGTCAGTCTGTAGAAATATAAAGCCAATCAAGAAATTTCATTTTCTAAAACTTTAACTGCCCATAACTCCTAAACTAGCAGAGTTAGAGCGAAAATAAGCTTAATCGGTGATCACTTTTTTTCAACTTTAAATGCCCAGAGCTTCCAAACCAAAAGGCCTACAGCGAAAACAAGCGCAGATTCGTGTTGGTCGCGTCGAAATCTTTATTCGGTGCAAATATAAAGCCAATCGAAGAAATTTTATTTTCTAAACTTTAACTGCCCATAACTCCTAAACTAGCAGAGTTAGAGCGAAAATAAGCTTAATCGGTGATCACTTTTTTTCAACTTTAAACGCTCCAGAGCTTCGCAAACCAAAAAGGCCTACAGCGAAAATAAGCGCAGATCCGTGTTGGTCGCGTCAGAAATCTTTAATCGGTGAAAATATAAAAGCCAAATCGAAGAAATTTTATTTTCTAAACTTTAACTGCACATAACTCCTAAACTAGCAGAGTTAGAGCGAAAAAATATGCTTAATCGGTGATCATTTTTTCTCAATTTTAAAGGCCCATAGCTTCCAAAACTAAAAGGCCTACAGCGAAAACAAGCCCAGATTCGTGTTGGCATCACGTCGAAATCTTTATTCGGTGCAAATATAAAGCCAATCGAAGACCATTTTATTTTTCTAAACTTTAACTGCCCATAACTCCTAAACTAGCAGAGTTAGAGTGAAAATAAGCTTAACCGGTGATCACTTTTCTTTCAACTTTAAATGCCCATAGCTTCCGTACAAAAAGGCCTACAGCGGAAATATGTTCAGATTCAAGTCAGTCGTGAAATGAACTTTATTCGGCGCAAATATAAAGCTAATCGAAGTAATTTTATTTTCTAAAACTTTAACTACCCATAACTCCTAAACTAGTAGAGTTAGAGGAAAAATAAGCTTAATCGGTGGATCACTTTTTTTCAACTTTAAACGCCCATAGCTTCCAAACCCAAAGGCCTACAGCGAAAAAACAAACAGACTCGTGTTGGTCATGAGTCGGAAACTTCATCCGGTGCAACTAGAAAGCCAACCCAACGAACTTTATTTTCTAAAACTTAAACTGCCATAACTCCTAAATTAGCAGAGCTAGAGCGAAAATAAGCTTAATCGGTGATCACTTTTCTTTCAACTTTAAATGCCCATAGCTTCCGAACCAAAAGGCCTATGGGGAAAAAAAGCGTAGATTCGGGTTGGTCGCGTCGTAATCTGTATCCGGTGTAAATATAAAGCCAACCGAAGAAATTTTATTTTCTAAAACTTTAACTGCCCATAACTCCCAAACTAGCAGAGTTAGAGCGAAAATAAGCTGAATTTGTAGATCACTTTTTTTTCAAACTTTAAATGCCCATAGTTTCCAAACTAAAAAGGCCTACAGCGAAAAACAAGCGCAGATTCGTGTTGTTCGCGTCGAAACTGTATTCGGTGCAAAATATAAAAGCCAATCGAAGAAATTTTATTTTGGGAAACTTTTAACCGCCCATAACTCCTAAACTAGCAGAGTTAGAGCGAAAATAAGCTTAATCGGTGATCACTTTTTCAACTTTAAACGCCCATAGCTCGCTGGCCGTAAAGGCCTACAGCGAAAATAAGCCCAGATTCGTGTCAGTCGCCGAAATCTTTGATTCGGTCCAATATAAAGCCAATCGAAGAAATTTTATTTTCTAAAACTTAACTGCCCATAACTCCTAAACTAGCAGAGTTAGAGCGAAAATAAGCTTAACCGGCGATCACTTTTTCAACTTTAAATGCCCATAGCTTCCAAACCAAAAGGCCTACAGCGAAAACAAGCGCAGATTCGTGTTGGTCGCGTCGAAAATCTTTATTCGGTGCAAATATAAAGTCAATCGAAGATATTTTATTTTCTAAAACTTTAACTGCCCATAACTCCTAAACCAGCAGAGCTAGAGCGAAATAAGCTTAATCGGTGATCACTTTTTCAACTTAAATGCTCCATAGCTTCCAAAACCAAAAGGCCTACAGCGAAACAAGCGCAGATTCGTGTTGGTCGCGTCGAAATCTTTATTCGGTGCAACATAAAAGCCACCGGAAGAAATTTATTTCTTTAAACTTTAACTGCCCATAACTCCTAAACTAGCAGAGTCGGATGAAAATAAGCTTAATCGGTGATCACTTTTTTCAACTTCAAATGCCCATAGCTTCCAAAACCAAAAGGCCTACAGCGAAAACAAGCGCAGATTCGTGTTGGTCGCGTCGAAATTGTCATACGGTGCAAATATAAAGCCAATCGAAGAAATTTTATGTTCTAAAACTTTAACTGCCCATAACTCTTAAACTAGCAGAGTTAGAGCGAAAATAAGCTTAATCGGTGATCACTTTTTTTTCAACTTTTAAATGCTCCAAAACCAAAAGGTCACAGCGAAAACAAGCGCAGATTCGTGTTGGTCGTGTCGAAATCCGTATTCGGTAACAGAAAGCCACTCGAAGAAATTTTATTTTCTAAAACTTTAACAGCCCATAACTCCTAAACTAGCAGAGTTAGAGCGAAAATAAGCTTAATCGGTGATCACTTTTTTTCAACTTTAAATGCCCATAGCTTCCAAACCAAAAGGCCTACAGCGAAAATAAGCGCAGATTCGTGTTGGTCGCGTCGAAATCTTTATTCGGTGCAAATATAAAGCCAATCGAAGAAATTTTATTTTCTAAAACTTTAACTGCCCATAACTCCTAAACTAGCAGAGTTAGAGCGAAAATAAGCTTAATCGGTGATCACTTTTTTTCAACTTTAAATGCCCATAGCTTCCAAACCAAAAGGCCTACAGCGAAAATAAGCGCAGATTCGTGTTGGTCGCGTCGAAATCTTTATTCGGTGCAAATATAAAGCCAATCGAAGAAATTTTATTTTCTAAACTTTAACTGCCCATAACTCCTAAACTAGCAGAGTTAGAGCGAAAATAAGCTTAATCGGTGATCACTTTTTTTCAACTTTAAATGCCCATAGCTTCCAAACCAAAAGGCCTACAGCGAAAATAAGCGCAGATTCGTGTTGGTCGCGTCGAAATCTTTATTCGGTGCAAATATAAAGCCAATCGAAGAAATTTTATTTTCTAAAACTTTAACTGCCCATAACTCCTAAACTAGCAGAGTTAGAGCGAAAATAAGCTTAATCGGTGATCACTTTTTTTCAACTTTAAATGCCCATAGCTTCCAAACCAAAAAGGCCTACAGCGAAAATAAGCGCAGATTCGTGTTGGTCGCGTCGAAATCTTTATTCGGTGCAAATATAAAGCCAATCGAAGAAATTTTATTTTCTAAAACTTTAACTGCCCATAACTCCTAAACTAGCAGAGTTAGAGCGAAAATAAGCTTAATCGGTGATCACTTTTTTTCAACTTTAAATGCCCATAGCTTCCAAACCAAAAGGCCTACAGCGAAAATAAGCGCAGATTCGTGTTGGTCGCGTCGAAATCTTTATTCGGTGCAAATATAAAGCCAATCGAAGAAATTTTATTTTCTAAAACTTTAACTGCCCATAACTCCTAAACTAGCAGAGTTAGAGCGAAAATAAGCTTAATCGGTGATCACTTTTTTTCAACTTTAAATGCCCATAGCTTCCAAACCAAAAGGCCTACAGCGAAAATAAGCGCAGATTCGTGTTGGTCGCGTCGAAATCTTTATTCGGTGCAAATATAAAGCCAATCGAAGAAATTTTATTTTCTAAAACTTTAACTGCCCATAACTCCTAAACTAGCAGAGTTAGAGCGAAAATAAGCTTAATCGGTGATCACTTTTTTTCAACTTTAAATGCCCATAGCTTCCAAACCAAAAGGCCTACAGCGAAAACAAGCGCAGATTCGTGTTGGTCGCGTCGAAATCTTTATTCGGTGCAAATATAAAGCCAATCGAAGAAATTTTATTTTCTAAACTTTAACTGCCCATAACTCCTAAACTAGCAGAGTTAGAGCGAAAATAAGCTTAATCGGTGATCACTTTTTTTCAACTTTAAATGCCCATAGCTTCCAAACCAAAAGGCCTACAGCGAAAACAAGCGCAGATTCGTGTTGGTCGCGTCGAAATCTTTATTCGGTGCAAATATAAAGCCAATCGAAGAAATTTTATTTTCTAAAACTTTAACTGCCCATAACTCCTAAACTAGCAGAGTTAGAGCGAAAATAAGCTTAATCGGTGATCACTTTTTTCAACTTTAAATGCCCATAGCTTCCAAACCAAAAGGCCTACAGCGAAAATAAGCGCAGATTCGTGTTGGTCGCGTCGAAATCTTTATTCGGTGCAAATATAAAGCCAATCGAAGAAATTTTATTTTCTAAAACTTTAACTGCCCATAACTCCTAAACTAGCAGAGTTAGAGCGAAAATAAGCTTAATCGGTGATCACTTTTTTTCAACTTTAAATGCCCATAGCTTCCAAACCAAAAGGCCTACAGCGAAAATAAGCGCAGATTCGTGTTGGTCGCGTCGAAATCTTTATTCGGTGCAAATATAAAGCCAATCGAAGAAATTTTATTTTCTAAAACTTTAACTGCCCATAACTCCTAAACTAGCAGAGTTAGAGCGAAAATAAGCTTAATCGGTGATCACTTTTTTTCAACTTTAAATGCCCATAGCTTCCAAACCAAAAGGCCTACAGCGAAAATAAGCGCAGATTCGTGTTGGTCGCGTCGAAATCTTTATTCGGTGCAAATATAAAGCCAATCGAAGAAATTTTATTTTCTAAAACTTTAACTGCCCATAACTCCTAAACTAGCAGAGTTAGAGCGAAAATAAGCTTAATCGGTGATCACTTTTTTTCAACTTTAAATGCCCATAGCTTCCAAACCAAAAGGCCTACAGCGAAAACAAGCGCAGATTCGTGTTGGTCGCGTCGAAATCTTTATTCGGTGCAAATATAAAGCCAATCGAAGAAATTTTATTTTCTAAAACTTTAACTGCCCATAACTCCTAAACTAGCAGAGTTAGAGCGAAAATAAGCTTAATCGGTGATCACTTTTTTTCAACTTTAAATGCCCATAGCTTCCAAACCAAAAGGCCTACAGCGAAAACAAGCGCAGATTCGTGTTGGTCGCGTCGAAATCTTTATTCGGTGCAAATATAAAGCCAATCGAAGAAATTTTATTTTCTAAAACTTTAACTGCCCATAACTCCTAAACTAGCAGAGTTAGAGCGAAAATAAGCTTAATCGGTGATCACTTTTTTTCAACTTTAAATGCCCATAGCTTCCAAACCAAAAGGCCTACAGCGAAAATAAGCGCAGATTCGTGTTGGTCGCGTCGAAATCTTTATTCGGTGCAAATATAAAGCCAATCGAAGAAATTTTATTTTCTAAAACTTTAACTGCCCATAACTCCTAAACTAGCAGAGTTAGAGCGAAAATAAGCTTAATCGGTGATCACTTTTTTTCAACTTTAAATGCCCATAGCTTCCAAACCAAAAGGCCTACAGCGAAAATAAGCGCAGATTCGTGTTGGTCGCGTCGAAATCTTTATTCGGTGCAAATATAAAGCCAATCGAAGAAATTTTATTTTCTAAAACTTTAACTGCCCATAACTCCTAAACTAGCAGAGTTAGAGCGAAAATAAGCTTAATCGGTGATCACTTTTTTTCAACTTTAAATGCCCATAGCTTCCAAACCAAAAGGCCTACAGCGAAAACAAGCGCAGATTCGTGTTGGTCGCGTCGAAATCTTTATTCGGTGCAAATATAAAGCCAATCGAAGAAATTTTATTTTCTAAAACTTTAACTGCCCATAACTCCTAAACTAGCAGAGTTAGAGCGAAAATAAGCTTAATCGGTGATCACTTTTTTTCAACTTTAAATGCCCATAGCTTCCAAACCAAAAGGCCTACAGCGAAAACAAGCGCAGATTCGTGTTGGTCGCGTCGAAATCTTTATTCGGTGCAAATATAAAGCCAATCGAAGAAATTTTATTTTCTAAAACTTTAACTGCCCATAACTCCTAAACTAGCAGAGTTAGAGCGAAAATAAGCTTAATCGGTGATCACTTTTTTCAACTTTAAATGCCCATAGCTTCCAAACCAAAAGGCCTACAGCGAAAATAAGCGCAGATTCGTGTTGGTCGCGTCGAAATCTTTATTCGGTGCAAATATAAAGCCAATCGAAGAAATTTTATTTTCTAAAACTTTAACTGCCCATAACTCCTAAACTAGCAGAGTTAGAGCGAAAATAAGCTTAATCGGTGATCACTTTTTTCAACTTTAAATGCCCATAGCTTCCAAACCAAAAGGCCTACAGCGAAAATAAGCGCAGATTCGTGTTGGTCGCGTCGAAATCTTTATTCGGTGCAAATATAAAGCCAATCGAAGAAATTTTATTTTCTAAAACTTTAACTGCCCATAACTCCTAAACTAGCAGAGTTAGAGCGAAAATAAGCTTAATCGGTGATCACTTTTTTTCAACTTTAAATGCCCATAGCTTCCAAACCAAAAGGCCTACAGCGAAAATAAGCGCAGATTCGTGTTGGTCGCGTCGAAATCTTTATTCGGTGCAAATATAAAGCCAATCGAAGAAATTTTATTTTCTAAAACTTTAACTGCCCATAACTCCTAAACTAGCAGAGTTAGAGCGAAAATAAGCTTAATCGGTGATCACTTTTTTTCAACTTTTAAATGCCCATAGCTTCCAAACCAAAAAGGCCTACAGCGAAAACAAGCGCAGATTCGTGTTGGTCGCGTCGAAATCTTTATTCGGTGCAAATATAAAGCCAATCGAAGAAATTTTATTTTCTAAAACTTTAACTGCCCATAACTCCTAAACTAGCAGAGTTAGAGCGAAAATAAGCTTAATCGGTGATCACTTTTTTTCAACTTTAAATGCCCATAGCTTCCAAACCAAAAAGGCCTACAGCGAAAATAAGCGCAGATTCGTGTTGGTCGCGTCGAAATCTTTATTCGGTGCAAATATAAAGCCAATCGAAGAAATTTTATTTTCTAAAACTTTAACTGCCCATAACTCCTAAACTAGCAGAGTTAGAGCGAAAATAAGCTTAATCGGTGATCACTTTTTTTCAACTTTAAATGCCCATAGCTTCCAAACCAAAAGGCCTACAGCGAAAACAAGCGCAGATTCGTGTTGGTCGCGTCGAAATCTTTATTCGGTGCAAATATAAAGCCAATCGAAGAAATTTTATTTTCTAAAACTTTAACTGCCCATAACTCCTAAACTAGCAGAGTTAGAGCGAAAATAAGCTTAATCGGTGATCACTTTTTTTCAACTTTAAATGCCCATAGCTTCCAAACCAAAAGGCCTACAGCGAAAATAAGCGCAGATTCGTGTTGGTCGCGTCGAAATCTTTATTCGGTGCAAATATAAAGCCAATCGAAGAAATTTTATTTTCTAAAACTTTAACTGCCCATAACTCCTAAACTACAGAGTTAGAGCAAAAAAACTTTTTCAACTTTAAATGCTTTTTTTTCCAACCAAAAGGCCTAAAGCAAAAAAAAGGGCATTTTTTTGTTTGTCCGGTCGAAATCTTTATTCGGTGCAAATATAAACCAACGAAGAAATTTTTATTTTCTAAAACTTTAACTGCCCATAACTCCTAAACTAGCAGAGTTAGAGCGAAAATAAGCTTAATCGGTGATCACTTTTTTCAACTTTAAATGCCCATAGCTTCCAAACCAAAAGGCCTACAGCGAAAATAAGCGCAGATTCGTGTTGGTCGCGTCGAAATCTTTATTCGGTGCAAATATAAAAGCCAATCGAAGAAATTTTATTTTCTAAAACTTTAACTGCCCATAACTCCTAAACTAGCAGAGTTAGAGCGAAAATAAGCTTAATCGGTGATCACTTTTTTCAACTTTAAATGCCCATAGCTTCCAAACCAAAAGGCCTACAGCGAAAATAAGCGCAGATTCGTGTTGGTCGCGTCGAAATCTTTATTCGGTGCAAATATAAAGCCAATCGAAGAAATTTTATTTTCTAAAACTTTAACTGCCCATAACTCCTAAACTAGCAGAGTTAGAGCGAAAATAAGCTTAATCGGTGATCACTTTTTTTCAACTTTAAATGCCCATAGCTTCCAAACCAAAAGGCCTACAGCGAAAATAAGCGCAGATTCGTGTTGGTCGCGTCGAAATCTTTATTCGGTGCAAATATAAAGCCAATCGAAGAAATTTTATTTTCTAAAACTTTAACTGCCCATAACTCCTAAACTAGCAGAGTTAGAGCGAAAATAAGCTTAATCGGTGATCACTTTTTTCAACTTTAAATGCCCATAGCTTCCAAACCAAAAGGCCTACAGCGAAAATAAGCGCAGATTCGTGTTGGTCGCGTCGAAATCTTTATTCGGTGCAAATATAAAGCCAATCGAAGAAATTTTATTTTCTAAAACTTTAACTGCCCATAACTCCTAAACTAGCAGAGTTAGAGCGAAAATAAGCTTAATCGGTGATCACTTTTTTCAACTTTAAATGCCCATAGCTTCCAAACCAAAAGGCCTACAGCGAAAATAAGCGCAGATTCGTGTTGGTCGCGTCGAAATCTTTATTCGGTGCAAATATAAAGCCAATCGAAGAAATTTTATTTTCTAAAACTTTAACTGCCCATAACTCCTAAACTAGCAGAGTTAGAGCGAAAATAAGCTTAATCGGTGATCACTTTTTTTCAACTTTAAATGCCCATAGCTTCCAAACCAAAAGGCCTACAGCGAAAACAAGCGCAGATTCGTGTTGGTCGCGTCGAAATCTTTATTCGGTGCAAATATAAAGCCAATCGAAGAAATTTTATTTTCTAAAACTTTAACTGCCCATAACTCCTAAACTAGCAGAGTTAGAGCGAAAATAAGCTTAATCGGTGATCACTTTTTTTCAACTTTAAATGCCCATAGCTTCCAAACCAAAAAGGCCTACAGCGAAAATAAGCGCAGATTCGTGTTGGTCGCGTCGAAATCTTTATTCGGTGCAAATATAAAGCCAATCGAAGAAATTTTATTTTCTAAAACTTTAACTGCCCATAACTCCTAAACTAGCAGAGTTAGAGCGAAAATAAGCTTAATCGGTGATCACTTTTTTCAACTTTAAATGCCCATAGCTTCCAAACCAAAAAAGCCTACAGCGAAAATAAGCGCAGATTCGTGTTGGTCGCGTCGAAATCTTTATTCGGTGCAAATATAAAGCCAATCGAAGAAATTTTATTTTCTAAAACTTTAACTGCCCATAACTCCTAAACTAGCAGAGTTAGAGCGAAAATAAGCTTAATCGGTGATCACTTTTTTCAACTTTAAATGCCCATAGCTTCCAAACCAAAAGGCCTACAGCGAAAATAAGCGCAGATTCGTGTTGGTCGCGTCGAAATCTTTATTCGGTGCAAATATAAAGCCAATCGAAGAAATTTTATTTTCTAAAACTTTAACTGCCCATAACTCCTAAACTAGCAGAGTTAGAGCGAAAATAAGCTTAATCGGTGATCACTTTTTTCAACTTTAAATGCCCATAGCTTCCAAACCAAAAGGCCTACAGCGAAAACAAGCGCAGATTCGTGTTGGTCGCGTCGAAATCTTTATTCGGTGCAAATATAAAGCCAATCGAAGAAATTTTATTTTCTAAAACTTTAACTGCCCATAACTCCTAAACTAGCAGAGTTAGAGCGAAAATAAGCTTAATCGGTGATCACTTTTTTTCAACTTTAAATGCCCATAGCTTCCAAACCAAAAGGCCTACAGCGAAAACAAGCGCAGATTCGTGTTGGTCGCGTCGAAATCTTTATTCGGTGCAAATATAAAGCCAATCGAAGAAATTTTATTTTCTAAAACTTTAACTGCCCATAACTCCTAAACTAGCAGAGTTAGAGCGAAAATAAGCTTAATCGGTGATCACTTTTTTCAACTTTAAATGCCCATAGCTTCCAAACCAAAAGGCCTACAGCGAAAATAAGCGCAGATTCGTCGTTGGTCGGGTCGAAATCTTTATTCGGTGCAAATATAAAGCCAATCGAAGAAATTTTATTTTCTAAAACTTTAACTGCCCATAACTCCTAAACTAGCAGAGTTAGGGCGAAAATAAGCGCAATGAGTTCCCTTTTTTCAACTTTAAATGCCCATAGCTTCCAAACCAAAGGCCTACAGCGAAAACAAGCGCAGATTCGTGTTGGTCGCGTCGAAATCTTTATTCGGTGCAAATATAAAGCCAATCGAAGAAATTTTATTTTCTAAAACTTTAACTGCCCATAACTCCTAAACTAGCAGAGTTAGAGCGAAAATAAGCTTAATCGGTGATCACTTTTTTTCAACTTTAAATGCCCATAGCTTCCAAACCAAAAGGCCTACAGCGAAAACAAGCGCAGATTCGTGTTGGTCGCGTCGAAATCTTTATTCGGTGCAAATATAAAGCCAATCGAAGAAATTTTATTTTCTAAAACTTTAACTGCCCATAACTCCTAAACTAGCAGAGTTAGAGCGAAAATAAGCTTAATCGGTGATCACTTTTTTCAACTTTAAATGCCCATAGCTTCCAAACCAAAAGGCCTACAGCGAAAATAAGCGCAGATTCGTGTTGGTCGCGTCGAAATCTTTATTCGGTGCAAATATAAAGCCAATCGAAGAAATTTTATTTTCTAAAACTTTAACTGCCCATAACTCCTAAACTAGCAGAGTTAGAGCGAAAATAAGCTTAATCGGTGATCACTTTTTTCAACTTTAAATGCCCATAGCTTCCAAACCAAAAGGCCTACAGCGAAAACAAGCGCAGATTCGTGTTGGTCGCGTCGAAATCTTTATTCGGTGCAAATATAAAGCCAATCGAAGAAATTTTATTTTCTAAAACTTTAACTGCCCATAACTCCTAAACTAGCAGAGTTAGAGCGAAAATAAGCTTAATCGGTGATCACTTTTTTTCAACTTTAAATGCCCATAGCTTCCAAACCAAAAGGCCTACAGCGAAAATAAGCGCAGATTCGTGTTGGTCGCGTCGAAATCTTTATTCGGTGCAAATATAAAGCCAATCGAAGAAATTTTATTTTCTAAAACTTTAACTGCCCATAACTCCTAAACTAGCAGAGTTAGAGCGAAAATAAGCTTAATCGGTGATCACTTTTTTTCAACTTTAAATGCCCATAGCTTCCAAACCAAAAGGCCTACAGCGAAAATAAGCGCAGATTCGTGTTGGTCGCGTCGAAATCTTTATTCGGTGCAAATATAAAGCCAATCGAAGAAATTTTATTTTCTAAAACTTTAACTGCCCATAACTCCTAAACTAGCAGAGTTAGAGCGAAAATAAGCTTAATCGGTGATCACTTTTTTCAACTTTAAATGCCCATAGCTTCCAAACCAAAAGGCCTACAGCGAAAATAAGCGCAGATTCGTGTTGGTCGCGTCGAAATCTTTATTCGGTGCAAATATAAAGCCAATCGAAGAAATTTTATTTTCTAAAACTTTAACTGCCCATAACTCCTAAACTAGCAGAGTTAGAGCGAAAATAAGCTTAATCGGTGATCACTTTTTTCAACTTTAAATGCCCATAGCTTCCAAACCAAAAGGCCTACAGCGAAAACAAGCGCAGATTCGTGTTGGTCGCGTCGAAATCTTTATTCGGTGCAAATATAAAGCCAATCGAAGAAATTTTATTTTCTAAAACTTTAACTGCCCATAACTCCTAAACTAGCAGAGTTAGAGCGAAAATAAGCTTAATCGGTGATCACTTTTTTCAACTTTAAATGCCCATAGCTTCCAAACCAAAAGGCCTACAGCGAAAACAAGCGCAGATTCGTGTTGGTCGCGTCGAAATCTTTATTCGGTGCAAATATAAAGCCAATCGAAGAAATTTTATTTTCTAAAACTTTAACTGCCCATAACTCCTAAACTAGCAGAGTTAGAGCGAAAATAAGCTTAATCGGTGATCACTTTTTTCAACTTTAAATGCCCATAGCTTCCAAACCAAAAGGCCTACAGCGAAAATAAGCGCAGATTCGTGTTGGTCGCGTCGAAATCTTTATTCGGTGCAAATATAAAGCCAATCGAAGAAATTTTATTTTCTAAAACTTTAACTGCCCATAACTCCTAAACTAGCAGAGTTAGAGCGAAAATAAGCTTAATCGGTGATCACTTTTTTTCAACTTTAAATGCCCATAGCTTCCAAACCAAAAGGCCTACAGCGAAAATAAGCGCAGATTCGTGTTGGTCGCGTCGAAATCTTTATTCGGTGCAAATATAAAGCCAATCGAAGAAATTTTATTTTCTAAAACTTTAACTGCCCATAACTCCTAAACTAGCAGAGTTAGAGCGAAAATAAGCTTAATCGGTGATCACTTTTTTCAACTTTAAATGCCCATAGCTTCCAAACCAAAAGGCCTACAGCGAAAATAAGCGCAGATTCGTGTTGGTCGCGTCGAAATCTTTATTCGGTGCAAATATAAAGCCAATCGAAGAAATTTTATTTTCTAAACTTTAACTGCCCATAACTCCTAAACTAGCAGAGTTAGAGCGAAAATAAGCTTAATCGGTGATCACTTTTTTTCAACTTTAAATGCCCATAGCTTCCAAACCAAAAGGCCTACAGCGAAAATAAGCGCAGATTCGTGTTGGTCGCGTCGAAATCTTTATTCGGTGCAAATATAAAGCCAATCGAAGAAATTTTATTTTCTAAAACTTTAACTGCCCATAACTCCTAAACTAGCAGAGTTAGAGCGAAAATAAGCTTAATCGGTGATCACTTTTTTCAACTTTAAATGCCCATAGCTTCCAAACCAAAAGGCCTACAGCGAAAATAAGCGCAGATTCGTGTTGGTCGCGTCGAAATCTTTATTCGGTGCAAATATAAAGCCAATCGAAGAAATTTTATTTTCTAAAACTTTAACTGCCCATAACTCCTAAACTAGCAGAGTTAGAGCGAAAATAAGCTTAATCGGTGATCACTTTTTTCAACTTTAAATGCCCATAGCTTCCAAACCAAAAGGCCTACAGCGAAAACAAGCGCAGATTCGTGTTGGTCGCGTCGAAATCTTTATTCGGTGCAAATATAAAGCCAATCGAAGAAATTTTATTTTCTAAAACTTTAACTGCCCATAACTCCTAAACTAGCAGAGTTAGAGCGAAAATAAGCTTAATCGGTGATCACTTTTTTCAACTTTAAATGCCCATAGCTTCCAAACCAAAAGGCCTACAGCGAAAACAAGCGCAGATTCGTGTTGGTCGCGTCGAAATCTTTATTCGGTGCAAATATAAAGCCAATCGAAGAAATTTTATTTTCTAAAACTTTAACTGCCCATAACTCCTAAACTAGCAGAGTTAGAGCGAAAATAAGCTTAATCGGTGATCACTTTTTCAACTTTAAATGCCCATAGCTTCCAAACCAAAAGGCCTACAGCGAAAATAAGCGCAGATTCGTGTTGGTCGCGTCGAAATCTTTATTCGGTGCAAATATAAAGCCAATCGAAGAAATTTTATTTTCTAAAACTTTAACTGCCCATAACTCCTAAACTAGCAGAGTTAGAGCGAAAATAAGCTTAATCGGTGATCACTTTTTTCAACTTTAAATGCCCATAGCTTCCAAACCAAAAGGCCTACAGCGAAAACAAGCGCAGATTCGTGTTGGTCGCGTCGAAATCTTTATTCGGTGCAAATATAAAGCCAATCGAAGAAATTTTATTTTCTAAAACTTTAACTGCCCATAACTCCTAAACTAGCAGAGTTAGAGCGAAAATAAGCAATCGGTGATCACTTTTTTCAACTTTAAATGCCCATAGCTTCCAAACCAAAAGGCCTACAGCGAAAACAAGCGCAGATTCGTGTTGGTCGCGTCGAAATCTTTATTCGGTGCAAATATAAAGCCAATCGAAGAAATTTTATTTTCTAAAACTTTAACTGCCCATAACTCCTAAACTAGCAGAGTTAGAGCGAAAATAAGCTTAATCGGTGATCACTTTTTTTCAACTTTAAATGCCCATAGCTTCCAAACCAAAAGGCCTACAGCGAAAATAAGCGCAGATTCGTGTTGGTCGCGTCGAAATCTTTATTCGGTGCAAATATAAAGCCAATCGAAGAAATTTTATTTTCTAAAACTTTAACTGCCCATAACTCCTAAACTAGCAGAGTTAGAGCGAAAATAAGCTTAATCGGTGATCACTTTTTTCAACTTTAAATGCCCATAGCTTCCAAACCAAAAAGGCCTACAGCGAAAACAAGCGCAGATTCGTGTTGGTCGCGTCGAAATCTTTATTCGGTGCAAATATAAAGCCAATCGAAGAAATTTTATTTTCTAAAACTTTAACTGCCCATAACTCCTAAACTAGCAGAGTTAGAGCGAAAATAAGCTTAATCGGTGATCACTTTTTTCAACTTTAAATGCCCATAGCTTCCAAACCAAAAGGCCTACAGCGAAAACAAGCGCAGATTCGTGTTGGTCGCGTCGAAATCTTTATTCGGTGCAAATATAAAGCCAATCGAAGAAATTTTATTTTCTAAAACTTTAACTGCCCATAACTCCTAAACTAGCAGAGTTAGAGCGAAAATAAGCTTAATCGGTGATCACTTTTTTTCAACTTTAAATGCCCATAGCTTCCAAACCAAAAGGCCTACAGCGAAAATAAGCGCAGATTCGTGTTGGTCGCGTCGAAATCTTTATTCGGTGCAAATATAAAGCCAATCGAAGAAATTTTATTTTCTAAAACTTTAACTGCCCATAACTCCTAAACTAGCAGAGTTAGAGCGAAAATAAGCTTAATCGGTGATCACTTTTTTTCAACTTTAAATGCCCATAGCTTCCAAACCAAAAGGCCTACAGCGAAAATAAGCGCAGATTCGTGTTGGTCGCGTCGAAATCTTTATTCGGTGCAAATATAAAGCCAATCGAAGAAATTTTATTTTCTAAAACTTTAACTGCCCATAACTCCTAAACTAGCAGAGTTAGAGCGAAAATAAGCTTAATCGGTGATCACTTTTTTCAACTTTAAATGCCCATAGCTTCCAAACCAAAAAGGCCTACAGCGAAAACAAGCGCAGATTCGTGTTGGTCGCGTCGAAATCTTTATTCGGTGCAAATATAAAGCCAATCGAAGAAATTTTATTTTCTAAAACTTTAACTGCCCATAACTCCTAAACTAGCAGAGTTAGAGCGAAAATAAGCTTAATCGGTGATCACTTTTTTCAACTTTAAATGCCCATAGCTTCCAAACCAAAAGGGCCTACAGCGAAAACAAGCGCAGATTCGTGTTGGTCGCGTCGAAATCTTTATTCGGTGCAAATATAAAGCCAATCGAAGAAATTTTATTTTCTAAAACTTTAACTGCCCATAACTCCTAAACTAGCAGAGTTAGAGCGAAAATAAGCTTAATCGGTGATCACTTTTTTCAACTTTAAATGCCCATAGCTTCCAAACCAAAAGGCCTACAGCGAAAATAAGCGCAGATTCGTGTTGGTCGCGTCGAAATCTTTATTCGGTGCAAATATAAAGCCAATCGAAGAAATTTTATTTTCTAAAACTTTAACTGCCCATAACTCCTAAACTAGCAGAGTTAGAGCGAAAATAAGCTTAATCGGTGATCACTTTTTTTCAACTTTAAATGCCCATAGCTTCCAAACCAAAAGGCCTACAGCGAAAACAAGCGCAGATTCGTGTTGGTCGCGTCGAAATCTTTATTCGGTGCAAATATAAAGCCAATCGAAGAAATTTTATTTTCTAAAACTTTAACTGCCCATAACTCCTAAACTAGCAGAGTTAGAGCGAAAATAAGCTTAATCGGTGATCACTTTTTTCAACTTTAAATGCCCATAGCTTCCAAACCAAAAGGCCTACAGCGAAAATAAGCGCAGATTCGTGTTGGTCGCGTCGAAATCTTTATTCGGTGCAAATATAAAGCCAATCGAAGAAATTTTATTTTCTAAAACTTTAACTGCCCATAACTCCTAAACTAGCAGAGTTAGAGCGAAAATAAGCTTAATCGGTGATCACTTTTTTCAACTTTAAATGCCCATAGCTTCCAAACCAAAAGGCCTACAGCGAAAATAAGCGCAGATTCGTGTTGGTCGCGTCGAAATCTTTATTCGGTGCAAATATAAAGCCAATCGAAGAAATTTTATTTTCTAAAACTTTAACTGCCCATAACTCCTAAACTAGCAGAGTTAGAGCGAAAATAAGCTTAATCGGTGATCACTTTTTTCAACTTTAAATGCCCATAGCTTCCAAACCAAAAGGCCTACAGCGAAAATAAGCGCAGATTCGTGTTGGTCGCGTCGAAATCTTTATTCGGTGCAAATATAAAGCCAATCGAAGAAATTTTATTTTCTAAAACTTTAACTGCCCATAACTCCTAAACTAGCAGAGTTAGAGCGAAAATAAGCTTAATCGGTGATCACTTTTTTCAACTTTAAATGCCCATAGCTTCCAAACCAAAAGGCCTACAGCGAAAATAAGCGCAGATTCGTGTTGGTCGCGTCGAAATCTTTATTCGGTGCAAATATAAAGCCAATCGAAGAAATTTTATTTTCTAAAACTTTAACTGCCCATAACTCCTAAACTAGCAGAGTTAGAGCGAAAATAAGCAATCGGTGATCACTTTTTTCAACTTTAAATGCCCATAGCTTCCAAACCAAAAGGCCTACAGCGAAAACAAGCGCAGATTCGTGTTGGTCGCGTCGAAATCTTTATTCGGTGCAAATATAAAGCCAATCGAAGAAATTTTATTTTCTAAAACTTTAACTGCCCATAACTCCTAAACTAGCAGAGTTAGAGCGAAAATAAGCTTAATCGGTGATCACTTTTTTTCAACTTTAAATGCCCATAGCTTCCAAACCAAAAGGCCTACAGCGAAAACAAGCGCAGATTCGTGTTGGTCGCGTCGAAATCTTTATTCGGTGCAAATATAAAGCCAATCGAAGAAATTTTATTTTCTAAAACTTTAACTGCCCATAACTCCTAAACTAGCAGAGTTAGAGCGAAAATAAGCTTAATCGGTGATCACTTTTTTCAACTTTAAATGCCCATAGCTTCCAAACCAAAAGGCCTACAGCGAAAACAAGCGCAGATTCGTGTTGGTCGCGTCGAAATCTTTATTCGGTGCAAATATAAAGCCAATCGAAGAAATTTTATTTTCTAAAACTTTAACTGCCCATAACTCCTAAACTAGCAGAGTTAGAGCGAAAATAAGCTTAATCGGTGATCACTTTTTTCAACTTTAAATGCCCATAGCTTCCAAACCAAAAGGCCTACAGCGAAAATAAGCGCAGATTCGTGTTGGTCGCGTCGAAATCTTTATTCGGTGCAAATATAAAGCCAATCGAAGAAATTTTATTTTCTAAAACTTTAACTGCCCATAACTCCTAAACTAGCAGAGTTAGAGCGAAAATAAGCTTAATCGGTGATCACTTTTTTCAACTTTAAATGCCCATAGCTTCCAAACCAAAAGGCCTACAGCGAAAACAAGCGCAGATTCGTGTTGGTCGCGTCGAAATCTTTATTCGGTGCAAATATAAAGCCAATCGAAGAAATTTTATTTTCTAAAACTTTAACTGCCCATAACTCCTAAACTAGCAGAGTTAGAGCGAAAATAAGCTTAATCGGTGATCACTTTTTTCAACTTTAAATGCCCATAGCTTCCAAACCAAAAGGCCTACAGCGAAAACAAGCGCAGATTCGTGTTGGTCGCGTCGAAATCTTTATTCGGTGCAAATATAAAGCCAATCGAAGAAATTTTATTTTCTAAAACTTTAACTGCCCATAACTCCTAAACTAGCAGAGTTAGAGCGAAAATAAGCTTAATCGGTGATCACTTTTTTCAACTTTAAATGCCCATAGCTTCCAAACCAAAAGGCCTACAGCGAAAACAAGCGCAGATTCGTGTTGGTCGCGTCGAAATCTTTATTCGGTGCAAATATAAAGCCAATCGAAGAAATTTTATTTTCTAAAACTTTAACTGCCCATAACTCCTAAACTAGCAGAGTTAGAGCGAAAATAAGCTTAATCGGTGATCACTTTTTTCAACTTTAAATGCCCATAGCTTCCAAACCAAAAGGCCTACAGCGAAAATAAGCGCAGATTCGTGTTGGTCGCGTCGAAATCTTTATTCGGTGCAAATATAAAGCCAATCGAAGAAATTTTATTTTCTAAAACTTTAACTGCCCATAACTCCTAAACTAGCAGAGTTAGAGCGAAAATAAGCTTAATCGGTGATCACTTTTTTTCAACTTTAAATGCCCATAGCTTCCAAACCAAAAGGGGCCTACAGCGAAAACAAGCGCAGATTCGTGTTGGTCGCGTCGAAATCTTTATTCGGTGCAAATATAAAGCCAATCGAAGAAATTTTATTTTCTAAAACTTTAACTGCCCATAACTCCTAAACTAGCAGAGTTAGAGCGAAAATAAGCTTAATCGGTGATCACTTTTTTCAACTTTAAATGCCCATAGCTTCCAAACCAAAAGGCCTACAGCGAAAACAAGCGCAGATTCGTGTTGGTCGCGTCGAAATCTTTATTCGGTGCAAATATAAAGCCAATCGAAGAAATTTTATTTTCTAAAACTTTAACTGCCCATAACTCCTAAACTAGCAGAGTTAGAGCGAAAATAAGCAATCGGTGATCACTTTTTTCAACTTTAAATGCCCATAGCTTCCAAACCAAAAGGCCTACAGCGAAAATAAGCGCAGATTCGTGTTGGTCGCGTCGAAATCTTTATTCGGTGCAAATATAAAGCCAATCGAAGAAATTTTATTTTCTAAAACTTTAACTGCCCATAACTCCTAAACTAGCAGAGTTAGAGCGAAAATAAGCTTAATCGGTGATCACTTTTTTCAACTTTAAATGCCCATAGCTTCCAAACCAAAAGGCCTACAGCGAAAACAAGCGCAGATTCGTGTTGGTCGCGTCGAAATCTTTATTCGGTGCAAATATAAAGCCAATCGAAGAAATTTTATTTTCTAAACTTTAACTGCCCATAACTCCTAAACTAGCAGAGTTAGAGCGAAAATAAGCTTAATCGGTGATCACTTTTTTTCAACTTTAAATGCCCATAGCTTCCAAACCAAAAGGCCTACAGCGAAAACAAGCGCAGATTCGTGTTGGTCGCGTCGAAATCTTTATTCGGTGCAAATATAAAGCCAATCGAAGAAATTTTATTTTCTAAAACTTTAACTGCCCATAACTCCTAAACTAGCAGAGTTAGAGCGAAAATAAGCATTAATCGGTGATCACTTTTTTTCAACTTTAAATGCCCATAGCTTCCAAACCAAAAGGCCTACAGCGAAAACAAGCGCAGATTCGTGTTGGTCGCGTCGAAATCTTTATTCGGTGCAAATATAAAGCCAATCGAAGAAATTTTATTTTCTAAAACTTTAACTGCCCATAACTCCTAAACTAGCAGAGTTAGAGCGAAAATAAGCTTAATCGGTGATCACTTTTTTCAACTTTAAATGCCCATAGCTTCCAAACCAAAAGGCCTCCAGCGAAAAAAAGCGCAGATTCGTGTTGGTCGCGTCGAAATCTTTATTCGGTGCAAATATAAAGCCAATCGAAGAAATTTTATTTTCTAAAACTTTAACTGCCCATAACTCCTAAACTAGCAGAGTTAGAGCGAAAAAAAACTTAATCGGTGATCACTTTTTTCAACTTTAAATGCCCATAGCTTCCAAACCAAAAGGCCTACAGCGAAAACAAGCGCAGATTCGTGTTGGTCGCGTCGAAATCTTTATTCGGTGCAAATATAAAGCCAATCGAAGAAATTTTATTTTCTAAAACTTTAACTGCCCATAACTCCTAAACTAGCAGAGTTAGAGCGAAAATAAGCTTAATCGGTGATCACTTTTTTTCAACTTTAAATGCCCATAGCTTCCAAACCAAAAGGCCTACAGCGAAAATAAGCGCAGATTCGTGTTGGTCGCGTCGAAATCTTTATTCGGTGCAAATATAAAGCCAATCGAAGAAATTTTATTTTCTAAAACTTTAACTGCCCATAACTCCTAAACTAGCAGAGTTAGAGCGAAAATAAGCTTAATCGGTGATCACTTTTTTCAACTTTAAATGCCCATAGCTTCCAAACCAAAAGGCCTACAGCGAAAACAAGCGCAGATTCGTGTTGGTCGCGTCGAAATCTTTATTCGGTGCAAATATAAAGCCAATCGAAGAAATTTTATTTTCTAAAACTTTAACTGCCCATAACTCCTAAACTAGCAGAGTTAGAGCGAAAATAAGCTTAATCGGTGATCACTTTTTTCAACTTTAAATGCCCATAGCTTCCAAACCAAAAGGCCTACAGCGAAAACAAGCGCAGATTCGTGTTGGTCGCGTCGAAATCTTTATTCGGTGCAAATATAAAGCCAATCGAAGAAATTTTATTTTCTAAAACTTTAACTGCCCATAACTCCTAAACTAGCAGAGTTAGAGCGAAAATAAGCTTAATCGGTGATCACTTTTTTTCAACTTTAAATGCCCATAGCTTCCAAACCAAAAGGCCTACAGCGAAAACAAGCGCAGATTCGTGTTGGTCGCGTCGAAATCTTTATTCGGTGCAAATATAAAGCCAATCGAAGAAATTTTATTTTCTAAAACTTTAACTGCCCATAACTCCTAAACTAGCAGAGTTAGAGCGAAAATAAGCTTAATCGGTGATCACTTTTTTCAACTTTAAATGCCCATAGCTTCCAAACCAAAAAGGCCTACAGCGAAAACAAGCGCAGATTCGTGTTGGTCGCGTCGAAATCTTTATTCGGTGCAAATATAAAGCCAATCGAAGAAATTTTATTTTCTAAAACTTTAACTGCCCATAACTCCTAAACTAGCAGAGTTAGAGCGAAAATAAGCTTAATCGGTGATCACTTTTTTTCAACTTTAAATGCCCATAGCTTCCAAACCAAAAGGCCTACAGCGAAAACAAGCGCAGATTCGTGTTGGTCGCGTCGAAATCTTTATTCGGTGCAAATATAAAGCCAATCGAAGAAATTTTATTTTCTAAAACTTTAACTGCCCATAACTCCTAAACTAGCAGAGTTAGAGCGAAAATAAGCTTAATCGGTGATCACTTTTTTCAACTTTAAATGCCCATAGCTTCCAAACCAAAAGGCCTACAGCGAAAACAAGCGCAGATTCGTGTTGGTCGCGTCGAAATCTTTATTCGGTGCAAATATAAAGCCAATCGAAGAAATTTTATTTTCTAAAACTTTAACTGCCCATAACTCCTAAACTAGCAGAGTTAGAGCGAAAATAAGCTTAATCGGTGATCACTTTTTTCAACTTTAAATGCCCATAGCTTCCAAACCAAAAGGCCTACAGCGAAAACAAGCGCAGATTCGTGTTGGTCGCGTCGAAATCTTTATTCGGTGCAAATATAAAGCCAATCGAAGAAATTTTATTTTCTAAAACTTTAACTGCCCATAACTCCTAAACTAGCAGAGTTAGAGCGAAAATAAGCTTAATCGGTGATCACTTTTTTCAACTTTAAATGCCCATAGCTTCCAAACCAAAAGGCCTACAGCGAAAACAAGCGCAGATTCGTGTTGGTCGCGTCGAAATCTTTATTCGGTGCAAATATAAAGCCAATCGAAGAAATTTTATTTTCTAAAACTTTAACTGCCCATAACTCCTAAACTAGCAGAGTTAGAGCGAAAATAAGCTTAATCGGTGATCACTTTTTTTCAACTTTAAATGCCCATAGCTTCCAAACCAAAAAGGCCTACAGCGAAAACAAGCGCAGATTCGTGTTGGTCGCGTCGAAATCTTTATTCGGTGCAAATATAAAGCCAATCGAAGAAATTTTATTTTCTAAAACTTTAACTGCCCATAACTCCTAAACTAGCAGAGTTAGAGCGAAAATAAGCTTAATCGGTGATCACTTTTTTTCAACTTTAAATGCCCATAGCTTCCAAACCAAAAGGCCTACAGCGAAAACAAGCGCAGATTCGTGTTGGTCGCGTCGAAATCTTTATTCGGTGCAAATATAAAGCCAATCGAAGAAATTTTATTTTCTAAAACTTTAACTGCCCATAACTCCTAAACTAGCAGAGTTAGAGCGAAAATAAGCTTAATCGGTGATCACTTTTTTTCAACTTTAAATGCCCATAGCTTCCAAACCAAAAAGGCCTACAGCGAAAACAAGCGCAGATTCGTGTTGGTCGCGTCGAAATCTTTATTCGGTGCAAATATAAAGCCAATCGAAGAAATTTTATTTTCTAAAACTTTAACTGCCCATAACTCCTAAACTAGCAGAGTTAGAGCGAAAATAAGCTTAATCGGTGATCACTTTTTTTCAACTTTAAATGCCCATAGCTTCCAAACCAAAAGGCCTACAGCGAAAACAAGCGCAGATTCGTGTTGGTCGCGTCGAAATCTTTATTCGGTGCAAATATAAAGCCAATCGAAGAAATTTTATTTTCTAAAACTTTAACTGCCCATAACTCCTAAACTAGCAGAGTTAGAGCGAAAATAAGCTTAATCGGTGATCACTTTTTTTCAACTTTAAATGCCCATAGCTTCCAAACCAAAAAGGCCTACAGCGAAAACAAGCGCAGATTCGTGTTGGTCGCGTCGAAATCTTTATTCGGTGCAAATATAAAGCCAATCGAAGAAATTTTATTTTCTAAAACTTTAACTGCCCATAACTCCTAAACTAGCAGAGTTAGAGCGAAAATAAGCTTAATCGGTGATCACTTTTTTTCAACTTTAAATGCCCATAGCTTCCAAACCAAAAGGCCTACAGCGAAAACAAGCGCAGATTCGTGTTGGTCGCGTCGAAATCTTTATTCGGTGCAAATATAAAGCCAATCGAAGAAATTTTATTTTCTAAAACTTTAACTGCCCATAACTCCTAAACTAGCAGAGTTAGAGCGAAAATAAGCTTAATCGGTGATCACTTTTTTCAACTTTAAATGCCCATAGCTTCCAAACCAAAAAAGGCCTACAGCGAAAACAAGCGCAGATTCGTGTTGGTCGCGTCGAAATCTTTATTCGGTGCAAATATAAAGCCAATCGAAGAAATTTTATTTTCTAAAACTTTAACTGCCCATAACTCCTAAACTAGCAGAGTTAGAGCGAAAATAAGCTTAATCGGTGATCACTTTTTTTCAACTTTAAATGCCCATAGCTTCCAAACCAAAAGGCCTACAGCGAAAACAAGCGCAGATTCGTGTTGGTCGCGTCGAAATCTTTATTCGGTGCAAATATAAAGCCAATCGAAGAAATTTTATTTTCTAAAACTTTAACTGCCCATAACTCCTAAACTAGCAGAGTTAGAGCGAAAATAAGCATAATCGGTGATCACTTTTTTCAACTTTAAATGCCCATAGCTTCCAAACCAAAAGGCCTACAGCGAAAACAAGCGCAGATTCGTGTTGGTCGCGTCGAAATCTTTATTCGGTGCAAATATAAAGCCAATCGAAGAAATTTTATTTTCTAAAACTTTAACTGCCCATAACTCCTAAACTAGCAGAGTTAGAGCGAAAATAAGCTTAATCGGTGATCACTTTTTTCAACTTTAAATGCCCATAGCTTCCAAACCAAAAGGCCTACAGCGAAAACAAGCGCAGATTCGTGTTGGTCGCGTCGAAATCTTTATTCGGTGCAAATATAAAGCCAATCGAAGAAATTTTATTTTCTAAAACTTTAACTGCCCATAACTCCTAAACTAGCAGAGTTAGAGCGAAAATAAGCTTAATCGGTGATCACTTTTTTTCAACTTTAAATGCCCATAGCTTCCAAACCAAAAGGCCTACAGCGAAAACAAGCGCAGATTCGTGTTGGTCGCGTCGAAATCTTTATTCGGTGCAAATATAAAGCCAATCGAAGAAATTTTATTTTCTAAAACTTTAACTGCCCATAACTCCTAAACTAGCAGAGTTAGAGCGAAAATAAGCTTAATCGGTGATCACTTTTTTCAACTTTAAATGCCCATAGCTTCCAAACCAAAAGGCCTACAGCGAAAACAAGCGCAGATTCGTGTTGGTCGCGTCGAAATCTTTATTCGGTGCAAATATAAAGCCAATCGAAGAAATTTTATTTTCTAAAACTTTAACTGCCCATAACTCCTAAACTAGCAGAGTTAGAGCGAAAATAAGCTTAATCGGTGATCACTTTTTTTCAACTTTAAATGCCCATAGCTTCCAAACCAAAAGGCCTACAGCGAAAACAAGCGCAGATTCGTGTTGGTCGCGTCGAAATCTTTATTCGGTGCAAATATAAAGCCAATCGAAGAAATTTTATTTTCTAAAACTTTAACTGCCCATAACTCCTAAACTAGCAGAGTTAGAGCGAAAATAAGCTTAATCGGTGATCACTTTTTTTCAACTTTAAATGCCCATAGCTTCCAAACCAAAAGGCCTACAGCGAAAACAAGCGCAGATTCGTGTTGGTCGCGTCGAAATCTTTATTCGGTGCAAATATAAAGCCAATCGAAGAAATTTTATTTTCTAAAACTTTAACTGCCCATAACTCCTAAACTAGCAGAGTTAGAGCGAAAATAAGCTTAATCGGTGATCACTTTTTTTCAACTTTAAATGCCCATAGCTTCCAAACCAAAAGGCCTACAGCGAAAACAAGCGCAGATTCGTGTTGGTCGCGTCGAAATCTTTATTCGGTGCAAATATAAAGCCAATCGAAGAAATTTTATTTTCTAAAACTTTAACTGCCCATAACTCCTAAACTAGCAGAGTTAGAGCGAAAATAAGCTTAATCGGTGATCACTTTTTTTCAACTTTAAATGCCCATAGCTTCCAAACCAAAAGGCCTACAGCGAAAACAAGCGCAGATTCGTGTTGGTCGCGTCGAAATCTTTATTCGGTGCAAATATAAAGCCAATCGAAGAAATTTTATTTTCTAAAACTTTAACTGCCCATAACTCCTAAACTAGCAGAGTTAGAGCGAAAATAAGCTTAATCGGTGATCACTTTTTTTCAACTTTAAATGCCCATAGCTTCCAAACCAAAAAGGCCTACAGCGAAAACAAGCGCAGATTCGTGTTGGTCGCGTCGAAATCTTTATTCGGTGCAAATATAAAGCCAATCGAAGAAATTTTATTTTCTAAAACTTTAACTGCCCATAACTCCTAAACTAGCAGAGTTAGAGCGAAAATAAGCTTAATCGGTGATCACTTTTTTCAACTTTAAATGCCCATAGCTTCCAAACCAAAAAGGCCTACAGCGAAAACAAGCGCAGATTCGTGTTGGTCGCGTCGAAATCTTTATTCGGTGCAAATATAAAGCCAATCGAAGAAATTTTATTTTCTAAAACTTTAACTGCCCATAACTCCTAAACTAGCAGAGTTAGAGCGAAAATAAGCTTAATCGGTGATCACTTTTTTTCAACTTTAAATGCCCATAGCTTCCAAACCAAAAGGCCTACAGCGAAAACAAGCGCAGATTCGTGTTGGTCGCGTCGAAATCTTTATTCGGTGCAAATATAAAGCCAATCGAAGAAATTTTATTTTCTAAAACTTTAACTGCCCATAACTCCTAAACTAGCAGAGTTAGAGCGAAAATAAGCTTAATCGGTGATCACTTTTTTTCAACTTTAAATGCCCATAGCTTCCAAACCAAAAGGCCTACAGCGAAAACAAGCGCAGATTCGTGTTGGTCGCGTCGAAATCTTTATTCGGTGCAAATATAAAGCCAATCGAAGAAATTTTATTTTCTAAAACTTTAACTGCCCATAACTCCTAAACTAGCAGAGTTAGAGCGAAAATAAGCTTAATCGGTGATCACTTTTTTTCAACTTTAAATGCCCATAGCTTCCAAACCAAAAGGCCTACAGCGAAAACAAGCGCAGATTCGTGTTGGTCGCGTCGAAATCTTTATTCGGTGCAAATATAAAGCCAATCGAAGAAATTTTATTTTCTAAAACTTTAACTGCCCATAACTCCTAAACTAGCAGAGTTAGAGCGAAAATAAGCTTAATCGGTGATCACTTTTTTCAACTTTAAATGCCCATAGCTTCCAAACCAAAAGGCCTACAGCGAAAACAAGCGCAGATTCGTGTTGGTCGCGTCGAAATCTTTATTCGGTGCAAATATAAAGCCAATCGAAGAAATTTTATTTTCTAAAACTTTAACTGCCCATAACTCCTAAACTAGCAGAGTTAGAGCGAAAATAAGCTTAATCGGTGATCACTTTTTTCAACTTTAAATGCCCATAGCTTCCAAACCAAAAGGCCTACAGCGAAAACAAGCGCAGATTCGTGTTGGTCGCGTCGAAATCTTTATTCGGTGCAAATATAAAGCCAATCGAAGAAATTTTATTTTCTAAAACTTTAACTGCCCATAACTCCTAAACTAGCAGAGTTAGAGCGAAAATAAGCTTAATCGGTGATCACTTTTTTTCAACTTTAAATGCCCATAGCTTCCAAACCAAAAAGGCCTACAGCGAAAACAAGCGCAGATTCGTGTTGGTCGCGTCGAAATCTTTATTCGGTGCAAATATAAAGCCAATCGAAGAAATTTTATTTTCTAAAACTTTAACTGCCCATAACTCCTAAACTAGCAGAGTTAGAGCGAAAATAAGCTTAATCGGTGATCACTTTTTTTCAACTTTAAATGCCCATAGCTTCCAAACCAAAAAGGCCTACAGCGAAAACAAGCGCAGATTCGTGTTGGTCGCGTCGAAATCTTTATTCGGTGCAAATATAAAGCCAATCGAAGAAATTTTATTTTCTAAAACTTTAACTGCCCATAACTCCTAAACTAGCAGAGTTAGAGCGAAAATAAGCTTAATCGGTGATCACTTTTTTTCAACTTTAAATGCCCATAGCTTCCAAACCAAAAGGCCTACAGCGAAAACAAGCGCAGATTCGTGTTGGTCGCGTCGAAATCTTTATTCGGTGCAAATATAAAGCCAATCGAAGAAATTTTATTTTCTAAAACTTTAACTGCCCATAACTCCTAAACTAGCAGAGTTAGAGCGAAAATAAGCTTAATCGGTGATCACTTTTTTCAACTTTAAATGCCCATAGCTTCCAAACCAAAAGGCCTACAGCGAAAACAAGCGCAGATTCGTGTTGGTCGCGTCGAAATCTTTATTCGGTGCAAATATAAAGCCAATCGAAGAAATTTTATTTTCTAAAACTTTAACTGCCCATAACTCCTAAACTAGCAGAGTTAGAGCGAAAATAAGCTTAATCGGTGATCACTTTTTTTCAACTTTAAATGCCCATAGCTTCCAAACCAAAAGGCCTACAGCGAAAACAAGCGCAGATTCGTGTTGGTCGCGTCGAAATCTTTATTCGGTGCAAATATAAAGCCAATCGAAGAAATTTTATTTTCTAAAACTTTAACTGCCCATAACTCCTAAACTAGCAGAGTTAGAGCGAAAATAAGCTTAATCGGTGATCACTTTTTTCAACTTTAAATGCCCATAGCTTCCAAACCAAAAAGGCCTACAGCGAAAACAAGCGCAGATTCGTGTTGGTCGCGTCGAAATCTTTATTCGGTGCAAATATAAAGCCAATCGAAGAAATTTTATTTTCTAAAACTTTAACTGCCCATAACTCCTAAACTAGCAGAGTTAGAGCGAAAATAAGCTTAATCGGTGATCACTTTTTTCAACTTTAAATGCCCATAGCTTCCAAACCAAAAGGCCTACAGCGAAAACAAGCGCAGATTCGTGTTGGTCGCGTCGAAATCTTTATTCGGTGCAAATATAAAGCCAATCGAAGAAATTTTATTTTCTAAAACTTTAACTGCCCATAACTCCTAAACTAGCAGAGTTAGAGCGAAAATAAGCTTAATCGGTGATCACTTTTTTCAACTTTAAATGCCCATAGCTTCAAACCAAAAACCAAAAGGCCTACAGCGAAAACAAGCGCAGATTCGTGTTGGTCGCGTCGAAATCTTTATTCGGTGCAAATATAAAGCCAATCGAAGAAATTTTATTTTCTAAAACTTTAACTGCCCATAACTCCTAAACTAGCAGAGTTAGAGCGAAAATAAGCTTAATCGGTGATCACTTTTTTTCAACTTTAAATGCCCATAGCTTCCAAACCAAAAGGCCTACAGCGAAAACAAGCGCAGATTCGTGTTGGTCGCGTCGAAATCTTTATTCGGTGCAAATATAAAGCCAATCGAAGAAATTTTATTTTCTAAAACTTTAACTGCCCATAACTCCTAAACTAGCAGAGTTAGAGCGAAAATAAGCTTAATCGGTGATCACTTTTTTTCAACTTTAAATGCCCATAGCTTCCAAACCAAAAAGGCCTACAGCGAAAACAAGCGCAGATTCGTGTTGGTCGCGTCGAAATCTTTATTCGGTGCAAATATAAAGCCAATCGAAGAAATTTTATTTTCTAAAACTTTAACTGCCCATAACTCCTAAACTAGCAGAGTTAGAGCGAAAATAAGCTTAATCGGTGATCACTTTTTTTCAACTTTAAATGCCCATAGCTTCCAAACCAAAAGGCCTACAGCGAAAACAAGCGCAGATTCGTGTTGGTCGCGTCGAAATCTTTATTCGGTGCAAATATAAAGCCAATCGAAGAAATTTTATTTTCTAAAACTTTAACTGCCCATAACTCCTAAACTAGCAGAGTTAGAGCGAAAATAAGCTTAATCGGTGATCACTTTTTTTCAACTTTAAATGCCCATAGCTTCCAAACCAAAAGGCCTACAGCGAAAATAAGCGCAGATTCGTGTTGGTCGCGTCGAAATCTTTATTCGGTGCAAATATAAAGCCAATCGAAGAAATTTTATTTTCTAAAACTTTAACTGCCCATAACTCCTAAACTAGCAGAGTTAGAGCGAAAATAAGCTTAATCGGTGATCACTTTTTTCAACTTTAAATGCCCATAGCTTCCAAACCAAAAGGCCCTACAGCGAAAACAAGCGCAGATTCGTGTTGGTCGCGTCGAAATCTTTATTCGGTGCAAATATAAAGCCAATCGAAGAAATTTTATTTTCTAAAACTTTAACTGCCCATAACTCCTAAACTAGCAGAGTTAGAGCGAAAATAAGCTTAATCGGTGATCACTTTTTTCAACTTTAAATGCCCATAGCTTCCAAACCAAAAAGGCCTACAGCGAAAACAAGCGCAGATTCGTGTTGGTCGCGTCGAAATCTTTATTCGGTGCAAATATAAAGCCAATCGAAGAAATTTTATTTTCTAAAACTTTAACTGCCCATAACTCCTAAACTAGCAGAGTTAGAGCGAAAATAAGCTTAATCGGTGATCACTTTTTTCAACTTTAAATGCCCATAGCTTCCAAACCAAAAGGCCTACAGCGAAAACAAGCGCAGATTCGTGTTGGTCGCGTCGAAATCTTTATTCGGTGCAAATATAAAGCCAATCGAAGAAATTTTATTTTCTAAAACTTTAACTGCCCATAACTCCTAAACTAGCAGAGTTAGAGCGAAAATAAGCTTAATCGGTGATCACTTTTTTCAACTTTAAATGCCCATAGCTTCCAAACCAAAAGGCCTACAGCGAAAACAAGCGCAGATTCGTGTTGGTCGCGTCGAAATCTTTATTCGGTGCAAATATAAAGCCAATCGAAGAAATTTTATTTTCTAAAACTTTAACTGCCCATAACTCCTAAACTAGCAGAGTTAGAGCGAAAATAAGCTTAATCGGTGATCACTTTTTTCAACTTTAAATGCCCATAGCTTCCAAACCAAAAGGCCTACAGCGAAAACAAGCGCAGATTCGTGTTGGTCGCGTCGAAATCTTTATTCGGTGCAAATATAAAGCCAATCGAAGAAATTTTATTTTCTAAAACTTTAACTGCCCATAACTCCTAAACTAGCAGAGTTAGAGCGAAAATAAGCTTAATCGGTGATCACTTTTTTCAACTTTAAATGCCCATAGCTTCCAAACCAAAAAGGCCTACAGCGAAAATAAGCGCAGATTCGTGTTGGTCGCGTCGAAATCTTTATTCGGTGCAAATATAAAGCCAATCGAAGAAATTTTATTTTCTAAAACTTTAACTGCCCATAACTCCTAAACTAGCAGAGTTAGAGCGAAAATAAGCTTAATCGGTGATCACTTTTTTCAACTTTAAATGCCCATAGCTTCCAAACCAAAAGGCCTACAGCGAAAACAAGCGCAGATTCGTGTTGGTCGCGTCGAAATCTTTATTCGGTGCAAATATAAAGCCAATCGAAGAAATTTTATTTTCTAAAACTTTAACTGCCCATAACTCCTAAACTAGCAGAGTTAGAGCGAAAATAAGCTTAATCGGTGATCACTTTTTTTCAACTTTAAATGCCCATAGCTTCCAAACCAAAAGGCCTACAGCGAAAACAAGCGCAGATTCGTGTTGGTCGCGTCGAAATCTTTATTCGGTGCAAATATAAAGCCAATCGAAGAAATTTTATTTTCTAAAACTTTAACTGCCCATAACTCCTAAACTAGCAGAGTTAGAGCGAAAATAAGCTTAATCGGTGATCACTTTTTTTCAACTTTAAATGCCCATAGCTTCCAAACCAAAAGGCCTACAGCGAAAACAAGCGCAGATTCGTGTTGGTCGCGTCGAAATCTTTATTCGGTGCAAATATAAAGCCAATCGAAGAAATTTTATTTTCTAAAACTTTAACTGCCCATAACTCCTAAACTAGCAGAGTTAGAGCGAAAATAAGCTTAATCGGTGATCACTTTTTTTCAACTTTAAATGCCCATAGCTTCCAAACCAAAAAGGCCTACAGCGAAAACAAGCGCAGATTCGTGTTGGTCGCGTCGAAATCTTTATTCGGTGCAAATATAAAGCCAATCGAAGAAATTTTATTTTCTAAAACTTTAACTGCCCATAACTCCTAAACTAGCAGAGTTAGAGCGAAAATAAGCTTAATCGGTGATCACTTTTTTCAACTTTAAATGCCCATAGCTTCCAAACCAAAAGGCCTACAGCGAAAACAAGCGCAGATTCGTGTTGGTCGCGTCGAAATCTTTATTCGGTGCAAATATAAAGCCAATCGAAGAAATTTTATTTTCTAAAACTTTAACTGCCCATAACTCCTAAACTAGCAGAGTTAGAGCGAAAATAAGCTTAATCGGTGATCACTTTTTTCAACTTTAAATGCCCATAGCTTCCAAACCAAAAGGCCTACAGCGAAAACAAGCGCAGATTCGTGTTGGTCGCGTCGAAATCTTTATTCGGTGCAAATATAAAGCCAATCGAAGAAATTTTATTTTCTAAAACTTTAACTGCCCATAACTCCTAAACTAGCAGAGTTAGAGCGAAAATAAGCTTAATCGGTGATCACTTTTTTTCAACTTTAAATGCCCATAGCTTCCAAACCAAAAGGCCTACAGCGAAAACAAGCGCAGATTCGTGTTGGTCGCGTCGAAATCTTTATTCGGTGCAAATATAAAGCCAATCGAAGAAATTTTATTTTCTAAAACTTTAACTGCCCATAACTCCTAAACTAGCAGAGTTAGAGCGAAAATAAGCTTAATCGGTGATCACTTTTTTTCAACTTTAAATGCCCATAGCTTCCAAACCAAAAGGCCTACAGCGAAAATAAGCGCAGATTCGTGTTGGTCGCGTCGAAATCTTTATTCGGTGCAAATATAAAGCCAATCGAAGAAATTTTATTTTCTAAAACTTTAACTGCCCATAACTCCTAAACTAGCAGAGTTAGAGCGAAAATAAGCTTAATCGGTGATCACTTTTTTCAACTTTAAATGCCCATAGCTTCCAAACCAAAAGGCCTACAGCGAAAACAAGCGCAGATTCGTGTTGGTCGCGTCGAAATCTTTATTCGGTGCAAATATAAAGCCAATCGAAGAAATTTTATTTTCTAAAACTTTAACTGCCCATAACTCCTAAACTAGCAGAGTTAGAGCGAAAATAAGCTTAATCGGTGATCACTTTTTTTCAACTTTAAATGCCCATAGCTTCCAAACCAAAAGGCCTACAGCGAAAACAAGCGCAGATTCGTGTTGGTCGCGTCGAAATCTTTATTCGGTGCAAATATAAAGCCAATCGAAGAAATTTTATTTTCTAAAACTTTAACTGCCCATAACTCCTAAACTAGCAGAGTTAGAGCGAAAATAAGCTTAATCGGTGATCACTTTTTTCAACTTTAAATGCCCATAGCTTCCAAACCAAAAGGCCTACAGCGAAAACAAGCGCAGATTCGTGTTGGTCGCGTCGAAATCTTTATTCGGTGCAAATATAAAGCCAATCGAAGAAATTTTATTTTCTAAAACTTTAACTGCCCATAACTCCTAAACTAGCAGAGTTAGAGCGAAAATAAGCTTAATCGGTGATCACTTTTTTCAACTTTAAATGCCCATAGCTTCCAAACCAAAAGGCCTACAGCGAAAACAAGCGCAGATTCGTGTTGGTCGCGTCGAAATCTTTATTCGGTGCAAATATAAAGCCAATCGAAGAAATTTTATTTTCTAAAACTTTAACTGCCCATAACTCCTAAACTAGCAGAGTTAGAGCGAAAATAAGCTTAATCGGTGATCACTTTTTTCAACTTTAAATGCCCATAGCTTCCAAACCAAAAGGCCTACAGCGAAAACAAGCGCAGATTCGTGTTGGTCGCGTCGAAATCTTTATTCGGTGCAAATATAAAGCCAATCGAAGAAATTTTATTTTCTAAAACTTTAACTGCCCATAACTCCTAAACTAGCAGAGTTAGAGCGAAAATAAGCTTAATCGGTGATCACTTTTTTCAACTTTAAATGCCCATAGCTTCCAAACCAAAAGGCCTACAGCGAAAACAAGCGCAGATTCGTGTTGGTCGCGTCGAAATCTTTATTCGGTGCAAATATAAAGCCAATCGAAGAAATTTTATTTTCTAAAACTTTAACTGCCCATAACTCCTAAACTAGCAGAGTTAGAGCGAAAATAAGCTTAATCGGTGATCACTTTTTTTCAACTTTAAATGCCCATAGCTTCCAAACCAAAAGGCCTACAGCGAAAACAAGCGCAGATTCGTGTTGGTCGCGTCGAAATCTTTATTCGGTGCAAATATAAAGCCAATCGAAGAAATTTTATTTTCTAAAACTTTAACTGCCCATAACTCCTAAACTAGCAGAGTTAGAGCGAAAATAAGCTTAATCGGTGATCACTTTTTTCAACTTTAAATGCCCATAGCTTCCAAACCAAAAAGGCCTACAGCGAAAACAAGCGCAGATTCGTGTTGGTCGCGTCGAAATCTTTATTCGGTGCAAATATAAAGCCAATCGAAGAAATTTTATTTTCTAAAACTTTAACTGCCCATAACTCCTAAACTAGCAGAGTTAGAGCGAAAATAAGCTTAATCGGTGATCACTTTTTTTCAACTTTAAATGCCCATAGCTTCCAAACCAAAAGGCCTACAGCGAAAACAAGCGCAGATTCGTGTTGGTCGCGTCGAAATCTTTATTCGGTGCAAATATAAAGCCAATCGAAGAAATTTTATTTTCTAAAACTTTAACTGCCCATAACTCCTAAACTAGCAGAGTTAGAGCGAAAATAAGCTTAATCGGTGATCACTTTTTTCAACTTTAAATGCCCATAGCTTCCAAACCAAAAGGCCTACAGCGAAAATAAGCGCAGATTCGTGTTGGTCGCGTCGAAATCTTTATTCGGTGCAAATATAAAGCCAATCGAAGAAATTTTATTTTCTAAAACTTTAACTGCCCATAACTCCTAAACTAGCAGAGTTAGAGCGAAAATAAGCTTAATCGGTGATCACTTTTTTCAACTTTAAATGCCCATAGCTTCCAAACCAAAAGGCCTACAGCGAAAACAAGCGCAGATTCGTGTTGGTCGCGTCGAAATCTTTATTCGGTGCAAATATAAAGCCAATCGAAGAAATTTTATTTTCTAAAACTTTAACTGCCCATAACTCCTAAACTAGCAGAGTTAGAGCGAAAATAAGCTTAATCGGTGATCACTTTTTTTCAACTTTAAATGCCCATAGCTTCCAAACCAAAAGGCCTACAGCGAAAACAAGCGCAGAATCTTATTCGGTGCAAATATAAAGCCAATCGAAGAAATTTTATTTTCTAAACTTTAACTCCCAAAACCCCTAAACTAGCAGAGTTAGAGCGAAAATAACGGTGATCACTTTTTCAACTTTAAATGCCCATCTTCCAAACCAAAAGGCCTACAGCGAAAACAAGCGCAGATTCGTGTTGGTCGCGTCGAAATCTTTATTCGGTGCAAATATAAAGCCAATCGAAGAAATTTTATTTTCTAAAACTTTAACTGCCCATAACTCCTAAACTAGCAGAGTTAGAGCGAAAATAAGCTTAATCGGTGATCACTTTTTTCAACTTTAAATGCCCATAGCTTCCAAACCAAAAGGCCTACAGCGAAAACAAGCGCAGATTCGTGTTGGTCGCGTCGAAATCTTTATTCGGTGCAAATATAAAGCCAATCGAAGAAATTTTATTTTCTAAAACTTTAACTGCCCATAACTCCTAAACTAGCAGAGTTAGAGCGAAAATAAGCTTAATCGGTGATCACTTTTTTCAACTTTAAATGCCCATAGCTTCCAAACCAAAAGGCCTACAGCGAAAACAAGCGCAGATTCGTGTTGGTCGCGTCGAAATCTTTATTCGGTGCAAATATAAAGCCAATCGAAGAAATTTTATTTTCTAAAACTTTAACTGCCCATAACTCCTAAACTAGCAGAGTTAGAGCGAAAATAAGCTTAATCGGTGATCACTTTTTTCAACTTTAAATGCCCATAGCTTCCAAACCAAAAGGCCTACAGCGAAAACAAGCGCAGATTCGTGTTGGTCGCGTCGAAATCTTTATTCGGTGCAAATATAAAGCCAATCGAAGAAATTTTATTTTCTAAAACTTTAACTGCCCATAACTCCTAAACTAGCAGAGTTAGAGCGAAAATAAGCTTAATCGGTGATCACTTTTTTCAACTTTAAATGCCCATAGCTTCCAAACCAAAAGGCCTACAGCGAAAACAAGCGCAGATTCGTGTTGGTCGCGTCGAAATCTTTATTCGGTGCAAATATAAAGCCAATCGAAGAAATTTTATTTTCTAAACTTTAACTGCCCATAACTCCTAAACTAGCAGAGTTAGAGCGAAAATAAGCTTAATCGGTGATCACTTTTTTCAACTTTAAATGCCCATAGCTTCCAAACCAAAAGGCCTACAGCGAAAACAAGCGCAGATTCGTGTTGGTCGCGTCGAAATCTTTATTCGGTGCAAATATAAAGCCAATCGAAGAAATTTTATTTTCTAAAACTTTAACTGCCCATAACTCCTAAACTAGCAGAGTTAGAGCGAAAATAAGCTTAATCGGTGATCACTTTTTTTCAACTTTAAATGCCCATAGCTTCCAAACCAAAAGGCCTACAGCGAAAACAAGCGCAGATTCGTGTTGGTCGCGTCGAAATCTTTATTCGGTGCAAATATAAAGCCAATCGAAGAAATTTTATTTTCTAAAACTTTAACTGCCCATAACTCCTAAACTAGCAGAGTTAGAGCGAAAATAAGCTTAATCGGTGATCACTTTTTCAACTTTAAATGCCCATAGCTTCCAAACCAAAAGGCCTACAGCGAAAACAAGCGCAGATTCGTGTTGGTCGCGTCGAAATCTTTATTCGGTGCAAATATAAAGCCAATCGAAGAAATTTTATTTTCTAAACTTTAACTGCCCATAACTCCTAAACTAGCAGAGTTAGAGCGAAAATAAGCTTAATCGGTGATCACTTTTTCAACTTTAAATGCCCATAGCTTCCAAACCAAAAGGCCTACAGCGAAAACAAGCGCAGATTCGTGTTGGTCGCGTCGAAATCTTTATTCGGTGCAAATATAAAGCCAATCGAAGAAATTTTATTTTCTAAAACTTTAACTGCCCATAACTCCTAAACTAGCAGAGTTAGAGCGAAAATAAGCTTAATCGGTGATCACTTTTTTCAACTTTAAATGCCCATAGCTTCCAAACCAAAAGGCCTACAGCGAAAACAAGCGCAGATTCGTGTTGGTCGCGTCGAAATCTTTATTCGGTGCAAATATAAAGCCAATCGAAGAAATTTTATTTTCTAAAACTTTAACTGCCCATAACTCCTAAACTAGCAGAGTTAGAGCGAAAATAAGCTTAATCGGTGATCACTTTTTTCAACTTTAAACGCCCATAGCTTCCAAACCAAAAGGCCTACAGCGAAAATAAGCCCAGATTCGTGTCAGTAGCGTCGAAATCTTTATTCGGTGCAAATATAAAGCCAATCGAAGAAATTTTATTTTCTAAAACTATAACTGCCCATAACTCCTAAACTAGCAGAGTTAGAGCGAAAATAAGCTTAATCGGTGATCACTTTTTCAACTTTAAATGCCCATAGCTTCCAAACCAAAAGGCCTACAGCGAAAACAAGCGCAGATTCGTGTTGGTCGCGTCGAAATCTTTATTCGGTGCAAATATAAAGCCAATCGAAGAAATTTTATTTTCTAAAACTTTAACTGCCCATAACTCCTAAACTAGCAGAGTAAGAGCGAAAATAAGCTTAATCGGTGATCACTTTTTTTCAACTTTAAATGCCCATAGCTTCCAAACCAAAAGGCCTACAACGAAAACAAGCGCAGATTCGTGTTGGTCGCGTCGAAATCTTTATTTGGTGCAAATATAAAGCCAATCGAAGAAATTTTATTTTCTAAAACTTTAACTGCCCATAACTCCTAAACTAGCAGAGTTAGAGCGAAAATAAGCTTAATCGGTGATCACTTTTTTTCAACTTTAAATGCCCATAGCTTCCAAACCAAAAAGGCCTACAGCGAAAACAAGCGCAGATTCGTGTTGGTCGCGTCGAAATCTTTATTCGGTGCAAATATAAAGCCAATCGAAGAAATTTTATTTTCTAAAACTTTAACTGCCCATAACTCCTAAACTAGCAGAGTTAGAGCGAAAATAAGCTTAATCGGTGATCACTTTTTTTCAACTTTAAATGCCCATAGCTTCCAAACCAAAAGGCCTACAGCGAAAACAAGCGCAGATTCGTGTTGGTCGCGTCGAAATCTTTATTCGGTGCAAATATAAAGCCAATCGAAGAAATTTTATTTTCTAAAACTTTAACTGCCCATAACTCCTAAACTAGCAGAGTTAGAGCGAAAATAAGCTTAATCGGTGATCACTTTTTTCAACTTTAAACGCCCATAGCTTCCAAACCAAAAGGCCTACAGCGAAAATAAGCCCAGATTCGTGTTAGTAGCGTCGAAATCTTTATTCGGTGCAAATATAAAGCCAATCGAAGAAATTTTATTTTCTAAAACTATAACTGCCCATAACTCCTAAACTAGCAGAGTTAGAGCGAAAATAAGCTTAATCGGTGATCACTTTTTTCAACTTTAAATGCCCATAGCTTCCAAACCAAAAGGCCTACAGCGAAAACAAGCGCAGATTCGTGTTGGTCGCGTCGAAATCTTTATTCGGTGCAAATATAAAGCCAATCGAAGAAATTTTATTTTCTAAAACTTTAACTGCCCATAACTCCTAAACTAGCAGAGTAAGAGCGAAAATAAGCTTAATCGGTGATCACTTTTTTCAACTTTAAATGCCCATAGCTTCCAAACCAAAAGGCCTACAACGAAAACAAGCGCAGATTCGTGTTGGTCGCGTCGAAATCTTTATTCGGTGCAAATATAAAGCCAATCGAAGAAATTTTATTTTCTAAAACTTTAACTGCCCATAACTCCTAAACTAGCAGAGTTAGAGCGAAAATAAGCTTAATCGGTGATCACTTTTTTTCAACTTTAAATGCCCATAGCTTCCAAACCAAAAGGCCTACAGCGAAAACAAGCGCAGATTCGTGTTGGTCGCGTCGAAATCTTTATTCGGTGCAAATAAACAATCGAAGAAATTTTATTTTCTAAAACTTTAACTGCCCATAACTCCTAAACTAGCAGAGTTAGAGCGAAAATAAGCTTAATCGGTGATCACTTTTTTCAACTTTAAACGCCCATAGCTTCCAAACCAAAAGGCCTACAGCGAAAATAAGCCCAGATTCGTGTCAGTAGCGTCGAAATCTTTATTCGGTGCAAATATAAAGCCAATCGAAGAAATTTTATTTTCTAAAACTATAACTGCCCATAACTCCTAAACTAGCAGAGTTAGAGCGAAAATAAGCTTAATCGGTGATCACTTTTTTTCAACTTTAAATGCCCATAGCTTCCAAACCAAAAGGCCTACAGCGAAAACAAGCGCAGATTCGTGTTGGTCGCGTCGAAATCTTTATTCGGTGCAAATATAAAGCCAATCGAAGAAATTTTATTTTCTAAAACTTTAACTGCCCATAACTCCTAAACTAGCAGAGTTAGAGCGAAAATAAGCTTAATCGGTGATCACTTTTTTTCAACTTTAAATGCCCATAGCTTCCAAACCAAAAGGCCTACAGCGAAAATAAGCCCAGATTCGTGTTGGTCGCGTCGAAATCTTTATTCGGTGCAAATATAAAGCCAATCGAAGAAATTTTATTTTCTAAAACTATAACTGCCCATAACTCCTAAACTAGCAGAGTTAGAGCGAAAATAAGCTTAATCGGTGATCACTTTTTTCAACTTTAAATGCCCATAGCTTCCAAACCAAAAGGCCTACAGCGAAAACAAGCGCAGATTCGTGTTGGTCGCGTCGAAATCTTTATTCGGTGCAAATATAAAGCCAATCGAAGAAATTTTATTTTCTAAAACTTTAACTGCCCATAACTCCTAAACTAGCAGAGTTAGAGCGAAAATAAGCTTAATCGGTGATCACTTTTTTCAACTTTAAATGCCCATAGCTTCCAAACCAAAAGGCCTACAACGAAAACAAGCGCAGATTCGTGTTGGTCGCGTCGAAATCTTTATTCGGTGCAAATATAAAGCCAATCGAAGAAATTTTATTTTCTAAAACTTTAACTGCCCATAACTCCTAAACTAGCAGAGTTAGAGCGAAAATAAGCTTAATCGGTGATCACTTTTTTTCAACTTTAAATGCCCATAGCTTCCAAACCAAAAAGGCCTACAGCGAAAACAAGCGCAGATTCGTGTTGGTCGCGTCGAAATCTTTATTCGGTGCAAATATAAAGCCAATCGAAGAAATTTTATTTTCTAAAACTTTAACTGCCCATAACTCCTAAACTAGCAGAGTTAGAGCGAAAATAAGCTTAATCGGTGATCACTTTTTTTCAACTTTAAATGCCCATAGCTTCCAAACCAAAAGGCCTACAGCGAAAATAAGCCCAGATTCGTGTCAGTAGCGTCGAAGTCTTTATTCGGTGCAAATATAAAGCCAAATCGAAGAAATTTTATTTTCTAAAACTATAACTGCCCGAAACTCCTAAACTAGCAGAGTTAGAGCGAAAATAAGCTTAATCGGTGATCACTTTTTTTCAACTTTAAATGCCCATAGCTTCCAAACCAAAAGGCCTACAGCGAAAACAAGCGCAGATTCGTGTTGGTCGCGTCGAAATCTTTATTCGGTGCAAATATAAAGCCAATCGAAGAAATTTTATTTTCTAAAACTTTAACTGCCCATAACTTCTAAACTAGCAGAGTTAGAGCGAAAATAAGCTTAATCGGTGATCACTTTTTTTCAACTTTAAATGCCCATAGCTTCCAAACCAAAAGGCCTACAGCGAAAATAAGCCCAGATTCGTGTCAGTAGCGTCGAAGTCTTCATTCGGTGCAAATATAAAGCCAATCGAAGAAATTTTATTTTCTAAAACTTTAACTGCCCGTAACTCCTAAACTAGCAGAGTTAGAGCGAAAATAAGCTTAATCGGTGATCACTTTTTTTCAACTTTAAATGCCCATAGCTTCCAAACCAAAAGGCCTACAGCGAAAACAAGCGCAGATTCGTGTTGGTCGCGTCGAAATCTTTATTCGGTGCAAATATAAAGCCAATCGAAGAAATTTTATTTTCTAAACTTTAACTGCCCATAACTCCTAAACTAGCAGAGTTAGAGCGAAAATAAGCTTAATCGGTGATCACTTTCTTTCAACTTTAAATGCCCATAACTTCCAAACCAAAAGGCCTACAGCGAAAACAAGCGCAGATTCGTGTTGGTCGCGTCGAAATCTTTATTCGGTGCAAATATAAAGCCAATCGAAGAAATTTTATTTTCTAAACTTTAACTGCCCATAACTCCTAAACTAGCAGAGTTAGAGCGAAAATAAGCTTAATCGGTGATCACTTTTTTTTAACTTTAAATGCCCATAGCTTCCAAACCAAAAGGCCTACAGCGAAAACAAACGCAGATTCGTGTTGGTCGCGTCGAAATCTTTATTCGGTGCAAATATAAAGCCAATCGAAGAAATTTTATTTTCTAAAACTTTAACTGCCCATAACTCCTAAACTAGCAGAGTTAGAGCGAATATAAGCTTAATCGGTGATCACTTTTTTTCAACTTTAAATGCCCATAGCTTCCAAACCAAAAGGCCTACAGCGAAAACAAGCGCAGATTCGTGTTGGTCGCGTCGAAATCTTTATTCGGTGCAAATATAAAGCCAATCGAAGAAATTTTATTTTCTAAAACTTTAACTGCCCATAACTCCTAAACTAGCAGAGTTAGAGCGAAAATAAGCTTAATCGGTGATCACTTTTTTCAACTTTAAATGCCCATAGCTTCCAAACCAAAAAGGCCTACAGCGAAAACAAGCGCAGATTCGTGTTGGTCGCGTCGAAATCTTTATTCGGTGCAAATATAAAGCCAATCGAAGAAATTTTATTTTCTAAACTTTAACTGCCCATAACTCCTAAACTAGCAGAGTTAGAGCGAAAATAAGCTTAATCGGTGATCACTTTTTTTCAACTTTAAATGCCCATAGCTTCCAAACCAAAAGGCCTACAGCGAAAACAAGCGCAGATTCGTGTTGTTCGCGTCGAAATCTTTATTCGGTGCAAATATAAAGCCAATCGAAGAAATTTTATTTTCTAAAACTTTAACTGCCCATAACTCCTAAACTAGCAGAGTTAGAGCGAAAATAAGCTTAATCGGTGATCACTTTTTTTCAACTTTAAATGCCCATAGCTTCCAAACCAAAAGGCCTACAGCGAAAACAAGCGCAGATTCGTGTTGGTCGCGTCGAAATCTTTATTCGGTGCAAATATAAAGCCAATCGAAGAAATTTTATTTTCTAAAACTTTAACTGCCCATAACTCCTAAACTAGCAGAGTTAGAGCGAAAATAAGCTTAATCGGTGATCACTTTTTTTCAACTTTAAACGCCCATAGCTTCCAAACCAAAAGGCCTACAGCGAAAATAAGCCCAGATTCGTGTCAGTAGCGTCGAAATCTTTATTCGGTGCAAATATAAAGCCAATCGAAGAAATTTTATTTTCTAAAACTATAACTGCCCATAACTCCTAAACTAGCAGAGTTAGAGCGAAAATAAGCTTAATCGGTGATCACTTTTTTTCAACTTTAAATGCCCATAGCTTCCAAACCAAAAGGCCTACAGCGAAAACAAGCGCAGATTCGTGTTGGTCGCGTCGAAATCTTTATTCGGTGCAAATATAAAGCCAATCGAAGAAATTTTATTTTCTAAAACTTTAACTGCCCATAACTCCTAAACTAGCAGAGTAAGAGCGAAAATAAGCTTAATCGGTGATCACTTTTTTTCAACTTTAAATGCCCATAGCTTCCAAACCAAAAGGCCTACAACGAAAACAAGCGCAGATTCGTGTTGGTCGCGTCGAAATCTTTATTTGGTGCAAATATAAAGCCAATCGAAGAAATTTTATTTTCTAAAACTTTAACTGCCCATAACTCCTAAACTAGCAGAGTTAGAGCGAAAATAAGCTTAATCGGTGATCACTTTTTTCAACTTTAAATGCCCATAGCTTCCAAACCAAAAGGCCTACAGCGAAAACAAGCGCAGATTCGTGTTGGTCGCGTCGAAATCTTTATTCGGTGCAAATATAAAGCCAATCGAAGAAATTTTATTTTCTAAAACTTTAACTGCCCATAACTCCTAAACTAGCAGAGTTAGAGCGAAAATAAGCTTAATCGGTGATCACTTTTTTCAACTTTAAATGCCCATAGCTTCCAAACCAAAAGGCCTACAGCGAAAACAAGCGCAGATTCGTGTTGGTCGCGTCGAAATCTTTATTCGGTGCAAATATAAAGCCAATCGAAGAAATTTTATTTTCTAAAACTTTAACTGCCCATAACTCCTAAACTAGCAGAGTTAGAGCGAAAATAAGCTTAATCGGTGATCACTTTTTTTCAACTTTAAATGCCCATAGCTTCCAAACCAAAAGGCCTACAGCGAAAATAAGCCCAGATTCGTGTCAGTAGCGTCGAAATCTTTATTCGGTGCAAATATAAAGCCAATCGAAGAAATTTTATTTTCTAAAACTATAATTGCCCATAACTCCTAAACTAGCAGAGTTAGAGCGAAAATAAGCTTAATCGGTGATCACTTTTTTTCAACTTTAAATGCCCATAGCTTCCAAACCAAAAGGCCTACAGCGAAAACAAGCGCAGATTCGTGTTGGTCGCGTCGAAATCTTTATTCGGTGCAAATATAAAGCCAATCGAAGAAATTTTATTTTCTAAAACTTTAACTGCCCATAACTCCTAAACTAGCAGAGTAAGAGCGAAAATAAGCTTAATCGGTGATCACTTTTTTTCAACTTTAAATGCCCATAGCTTCCAAACCAAAAGGCCTACAACGAAAACAAGCGCAGATTCGTGTTGGTCGCGTCGAAATCTTTATTTGGTGCAAATATAAAGCCAATCGAAGAAATTTTATTTTCTAAAACTTTAACTGCCCATAACTCCTAAACTAGCAGAGTTAGAGCGAAAATAAGCTTAATCGGTGATCACTTTTTTTCAACTTTAAACGCCCATAGCTTCCAAACCAAAAGGCCTACAGCGAAAACAAGCGCAGATTCGTGTTGGTCGCGTCGAAATCTTTATTCGGTGCAAATCGAAGAAATTTTATTTTCTAAAACTTTAACTGCCCATAACTCCTAAACTAGCAGAGTTAGAGCGAAAATAAGCTTAATCGGTGATCACTTTTTTTCAACTTTAAACGCCCATAGCTTCCAAACCAAAAGGCCTACAGCGAAAATAAGCCCAGATTCGTGTCAGTAGCGTCGAAATCTTTATTCGGTGCAAATATAAAGCCAATCGAAGAAATTTTATTTTCTAAAACTATAACTGCCCATAACTCCTAAACTAGCAGAGTTAGAGCGAAAATAAGCTTAATCGGTGATCACTTTTTTTCAACTTTAAATGCCCATAGCTTCCAAACCAAAAGGCCTACAGCGAAAACAAGCGCAGATTCGTGTTGGTCGCGTCGAAATCTTTATTCGGTGCAAATATAAAGCCAATCGAAGAAATTTTATTTTCTAAAACTTTAACTGCCCATAACTCCTAAACTAGCAGAGTTAGAGCGAAAATAAGCTTAATCGGTGATCACTTTTTTCAACTTTAAACGCCCATAGCTTCCAAACCAAAAGGCTTACAGCGAAAATAAGCCCAGATTCGTGTCAGTAGCGTCGAAATCTTTATTCGGTGCAAATATAAAGCCAATCGAAGAAATTTTATTTTCTAAAACTATAACTGCCCATAACTCCTAAACTAGCAGAGTTAGAGCGAAAATAAGCTTAATCGGTGATCACTTTTTTCAACTTTAAATGCCCATAGCTTCCAAACCAAAAGGCCTACAGCGAAAACAAGCGCAGATTCGTGTTGGTCGCGTCGAAATCTTTATTCGGTGCAAATATAAAGCCAATCGAAGAAATTTTATTTTCTAAAACTTTAACTGCCCATAACTCCTAAACTAGCAGAGTTAGAGCGAAAATAAGCTTAATCGGTGATCACTTTTTTTCAACTTTAAACGCCCATAGCTTCCAAACCAAAAGGCCTACAGCGAAAATAAGCCCAGATTCGTGTCAGTAGCGTCGAAATCTTTATTCGGTGCAAATATAAAGCCAATCGAAGAAATTTTATTTTCTAAAACTATAACTGCCCATAACTCCTAAACTAGCAGAGTTAGAGCGAAAATAAGCTTAATCGGTGATCACTTTTTTTCAACTTTAAATGCCCATAGCTTCCAAACCAAAAGGCCTACAGCGAAAACAAGCGCAGATTCGTGTTGGTCGCGTCGAAATCTTTATTCGGTGCAAATATAAAGCCAATCGAAGAAATTTTATTTTCTAAAACTTTAACTGCCCATAACTCCTAAACTAGCAGAGTAAGAGCGAAAATAAGCTTAATCGGTGATCACTTTTTTTCAACTTTAAATGCCCATAGCTTCCAAACCAAAAGGCCTACAACGAAAACAAGCGCAGATTCGTGTTGGTCGCGTCGAAATCTTTATTCGGTGCAAATATAAAGCCAATCGAAGAAATTTTATTTTCTAAAACTTTAACTGCCCATAACTCCTAAACTAGCAGAGTTAGAGCGAAAATAAGCTTAATCGGTGATCACTTTTTTTCAACTTTAAATGCCCATAGCTTCCAAACCAAAAGGCCTACAGCGAAAACAAGCGCAGATTCGTGTTGGTCGCGTCGAAATCTTTATTCGGTGCAAATATAAAGCCAATCGAAGAAATTTTATTTTCTAAAACTTTAACTGCCCATAACTCCTAAGCTAGCAGAGTTAGAGCGAAAATAAGCTTAATCGGTGATCACTTTTTTTCAACTTTAAACGCCCATAGCTTCCAAACCAAAAGGCCTACAGCGAAAATAAGCCCAGATTCGTGTCAGTAGCGTCGAAATCTTTATTCGGTGCAAATATAAAGCCAATCGAAGAAATTTTATTTTCTAAAACTATAACTGCCCATAACTCCTAAACTAGCAGAGTTAGAGCGAAAATAAGCTTAATCGGTGATCACTTTTTTTCAACTTTAAATGCCCATAGCTTCCAAACCAAAAGGCCTACAGCGAAAACAAGCGCAGATTCGTGTTGGTCGCGTCGAAATCTTTATTTGGTGCAAATAAAAAGCCAATCGAAGAAATTTTATTTTCTAAAACTTTAACTGCCCATAACTCCTAAACTAGCAGAGTTAGAGCGAAAATAAGCTTAATCGGTGATCACTTTTTTTCAACTTTAAATGCCCATAGCTTCCAAACCAAAAGGCCTACAGCGAAAACAAGCGCAGATTCGTGTTGGTCGCGTCGAAATCTTTATTCGGTGCAAATAACGAAGAAATTTTATTTTCTAAAACTTTAACTGCCCATAACTCCTAAACTAGCAGAGTTAGAGCGAAAATAAGCTTAATCGGTGATCACTTTTTTTCAACTTTAAACGCCCATAGCTTCCAAACCAAAAGGCCTACAGCGAAAATAAGCCCAGATTCGTGTCAGTAGCGTCGAAATCTTTATTCGGTGCAAATATAAAGCCAATCGAAGAAATTTTATTTTCTAAAACTATAACTGCCCATAACTCCTAAACTAGCAGAGTTAGAGCGAAAATAAGCTTAATCGGTGATCACTTTTTTCAACTTTAAATGCCCATAGCTTCCAAACCAAAAGGCCTACAGCGAAAACAAGCGCAGATTCGTGTTGGTCGCGTCGAAATCTTTATTCGGTGCAAATATAAAGCCAATCGAAGAAATTTTATTTTCTAAAACTTTAACTGCCCATAACTCCTAAACTAGCAGAGTTAGAGCGAAAATAAGCTTAATCGGTGATCACTTTTTTTCAACTTTAAACGCCCATAGCTTCCAAACCAAAAGGCCTACAGCGAAAATAAGCCCAGATTCGTGTCAGTAGCGTCGAAATCTTTATTCGGTGCAAATATAAAGCCAATCGAAGAAATTTTATTTTCTAAAACTATAACTGCCCATAACTCCTAAACTAGCAGAGTTAGAGCGAAAATAAGCTTAATCGGTGATCACTTTTTTTCAACTTTAAATGCCCATAGCTTCCAAACCAAAAGGCCTACAGCGAAAACAAGCGCAGATTCGTGTTGGTCGCGTCGAAATCTTTATTCGGTGCAAATATAAAGCCAATCGAAGAAATTTTATTTTCTAAAACTTTAACTGCCCATACCTCCTAAACTAGCAGAGTTAGAGCGAAAATAAGCTTAATCGGTGATCACTTTTTTTCAACTTTAAACGCCCATAGCTTCCAAACCAAAAGGCCTACAGCGAAAATAAGCCCAGATTCGTGTCAGTAGCGTCGAAATCTTTATTCGGTGCAAATATAAAGCCAATCGAAGAAATTTTATTTTCTAAAACTATAACTGCCCATAACTCCTAAACTAGCAGAGTTAGAGCGAAAATAAGCTTAATCGGTGATCACTTTTTTTCAACTTTAAATGCCCATAGCTTCCAAACCAAAAGGCCTACAGCGAAAACAAGCGCAGATTCGTGTTGGTCGCGTCGAAATCTTTATTCGGTGCAAATATAAAGCCAATCGAAGAAATTTTATTTTCTAAAACTTTAACTGCCCATAACTCCTAAACTAGCAGAGTAAGAGCGAAAATAAGCTTAATCGGTGATCACTTTTTTTCAACTTTAAATGCCCATAGCTTCCAAACCAAAAGGCCTACAACGAAAACAAGCGCAGATTCGTGTTGGTCGCGTCGAAATCTTTATTCGGTGCAAATATAAAGCCAATCGAAGAAATTTTATTTTCTAAAACTTTAACTGCCCATAACTCCTAAACTAGCAGAGTTAGAGCGAAAATAAGCTTAATCGGTGATCACTTTTTTTCAACTTTAAATGCCCATAGCTTCCAAACCAAAAAGCCTACAGCGAAAACAAGCGCAGATTCGTGTTGGTCGCGTCGAAATCTTTATTCGGTGCAAATATAAAGCCAATCGAAGAAATTTTATTTTCTAAAACTTTAACTGCCCATAACTCCTAAGCTAGCAGAGTTAGAGCGAAAATAAGCTTAATCGGTGATCACTTTTTTTCAACTTTAAACGCCCATAGCTTCCAAACCAAAAGGCCTACAGCGAAAATAAGCCCAGATTCGTGTCAGTAGCGTCGAAATCTTTATTCGGTGCAAATATAAAGCCAATCGAAGAAATTTTATTTTCTAAAACTATAACTGCCCATAACTCCTAAACTAGCAGAGTTAGAGCGAAAATAAGCTTAATCGGTGATCACTTTTTTTCAACTTTAAATGCCCATAGCTTCCAAACCAAAAGGCCTACAGCGAAAACAAGCGCAGATTCGTGTTGGTCGCGTCGAAATCTTTATTCGGTGCAAATATAAAGCCAATCGAAGAAATTTTATTTTCTAAAACTATAACTGCCCGAAACTCCTAAACTAGCAGAGTTAGAGCGAAAATAAGCTTAATCGGTGATCATTTTTTTCAACTTTAAATGCCCATAGCTTCCAAACCAAAAGGCCTACAGCGAAAACAAGCGCAGATTCGTGTTGGTCGCGTCGAAATCCTTATTCGGTGCAAATATAAAGCCAATCGAAGAAATTTTATTTTCTAAACTTTAACTGCCCATAACTCCTAAACTAGCAGAGTTAGAGCGAAAATAAGCTTAATCGGTGATCACTTTCTTTCAACTTTAAATGCCCATAGCTTCCAAACCAAAAGGCCTACAGCGAAAACAAGCGCAGATTCGTGTTGGTCGCGTCGAAATCATTATTCGGTGCAAATATAAAGCCAATCGAAGAAATTTTATTTTCTAAACTTTAACTGCCCATAACTCCTAAACTAGCAGAGTTAGAGCGAAAATAAGCTTAATCGGTGATCACTTTTTTTCAACTTTAAATGCCCATAGCTTCCAAACCAAAAGGCCTACAGCGAAAACAAGCGCAGATTCATGTTGGTCGCGTCGAAATCCGTATTCGGTGCAAATATAAAGCCAATCGAAGAAATTTTATTTTCTAAAACTTTAACTGCCCATAACTCCTAAACTAGCAGAGTTAGAGCGAATATAAGCTTAATCGGTGATCACTTTTTTTCAACTTTAAATGCCCATAGCTTCCAAACCAAAAGGCCTACAGCGAAAACAAGCGCAGATTCGTGTTGGTCGCGTCGAAATCTTTATTCGGTGCAAATATAAAGCCAATCGAAGAAATTTTATTTTCTAAAACTTTAACTGCCCATAACTCCTAAACTAGCAGAGTTAGAGCGAAAATAAGCTTAATCGGTGATCACTTTTTTCAACTTTAAATGCCCATAGCTTCCAAACCAAAAGGCCTACAGCGAAAACAAGCGCAGATTCGTGTTGGTCGCGTCGAAATCTTTATTCGGTGCAAATATAAAGCCAATCGAAGAAATTTTATTTTCTAAACTTTAACTGCCCATAACTCCTAAACTAGCAGAGTTAGAGCGAAAATAAGCTTAATCGGTGATCACTTTTTTTCAACTTTAAATGCCCATAGCTTCCAAAACCAAAAGGCCTACAGCGAAAACAAGCGCAGATTCGTGTTGGTCGCGTCGAAATCTTTATTCGGTGCAAATATAAAGCCAATCGAAGAAATTTTATTTTCTAAAACTTTAACTGCCCATAACTCCTAAACTAGCAGAGTTAGAGCGAAAATAAGCTTAATCGGTGATCACTTTTTTTCAACTTTAAATGCCCATAGCTTCCAAACCAAAAGGCCTACAGCGAAAACAAGCGCAGATTCGTGTTGGTCGCGTCGAAATCTTTATTCGGTGCAAATATAAAGCCAATCGAAGAAATTTTATTTTCTAAAACTTTAACTGCCCATAACTCCTAAACTAGCAGAGTTAGAGCGAAAATAAGCTTAATCGGTGATCACTTTTTTTCAACTTTAAACGCCCATAGCTTCCAAACCAAAAGGCCTACAGCGAAAATAAGCCCAGATTCGTGTCAGTAGCGTCGAAATCTTTATTCGGTGCAAATATAAAGCCAATCGAAGAAATTTTATTTTCTAAAACTATAACTGCCCATAACTCCTAAACTAGCAGAGTTAGAGCGAAAATAAGCTTAATCGGTGATCACTTTTTTCAACTTTAAATGCCCATAGCTTCCAAACCAAAAGGCCTACAGCGAAAACAAGCGCAGATTCGTGTTGGTCGCGTCGAAATCTTTATTCGGTGCAAATATAAAGCCAATCGAAGAAATTTTATTTTCTAAAACTTTAACTGCCCATAACTCCTAAACTAGCAGAGTAAGAGCGAAAATAAGCTTAATCGGTGATCACTTTTTTTCAACTTTAAATGCCCATAGCTTCCAAACCAAAAGGCCTACAACGAAAACAAGCGCAGATTCGTGTTGGTCGCGTCGAAATCTTTATTTGGTGCAAATATAAAGCCAATCGAAGAAATTTTATTTTCTAAAACTTTAACTGCCCATAACTCCTAAACTAGCAGAGTTAGAGCGAAAATAAGCTTATTCGGTGATCACTTTTTTTCAACTTTAAATGCCCATAGCTTCCAAACCAAAAGGCCTACAGCGAAAACAAGCGCAGATTCGTGTTGGTCGCGTCGAAATCTTTATTCGGTGCAAATATAAAGCCAATCGAAGAAATTTTATTTTCTAAAACTTTAACTGCCCATAACTCCTAAACTAGCAGAGTTAGAGCGAAAATAAGCTTAATCGGTGATAACTTTTTTTAAACTTTAAATGCCCATAGCTTCCAAACCAAAAGGCCTACAGCGAAAACAAGCGCAGATTCGTGTTGGTCGCGTCGAAATCTTTATTCGGTGCAAATATAAAGCCAATCGAAGAAATTTTATTTTCTAAAACTTTAACTGCCCATAACTCCTAAACTAGCAGAGTTAGAGCGAAAATAAGCTTAATCGGTGATCACTTTTTTTCAACTTTAAACGCCCATAGCTTCCAAACCAAAAGGCCTACAGCGAAAATAAGCCCAGATTCGTGTCAGTAGCGTCGAAATCTTTATTCGGTGCAAATATAAAGCCAATCGAAGAAATTTTATTTTCTAAAACTATAACTGCCCATAACTCCTAAACTAGCAGAGTTAGAGCGAAAATAAGCTTAATCGGTGATCACTTTTTTTCAACTTTAAATGCCCATAGCTTCCAAACCAAAAGGCCTACAGCGAAAACAAGCGCAGATTCGTGTTGGTCGCGTCGAAATCTTTATTCGGTGCAAATATAAAGCCAATCGAAGAAATTTTATTTTCTAAAACTTTAACTGCCCATAACTCCTAAACTAGCAGAGTAAGAGCGAAAATAAGCTTAATCGGTGATCACTTTTTTTCAACTTTAAATGCCCATAGCTTCCAAACCAAAAAGGCCTACAACGAAAACAAGCGCAGATTCGTGTTGGTCGCGTCGAAATCTTTATTTGGTGCAAATATAAAGCCAATCGAAGAAATTTTATTTTCTAAAACTTTAACTGCCCATAACTCCTAAACTAGCAGAGTTAGAGCGAAAATAAGCTTAATCGGTGATCACTTTTTTTCAACTTTAAATGCCCATAGCTTCCAAACCAAAAGGCCTACAGCGAAAACAAGCGCAGATTCGTGTTGGTCGCGTCGAAATCTTTATTCGGTGCAAATCGAAGAAATTTTATTTTCTAAAACTTTAACTGCCCATAACTCCTAAACTAGCAGAGTTAGAGCGAAAATAAGCTTAATCGGTGATCACTTTTTTTCAACTTTAAATGCCCATAGCTTCCAAACCAAAAGGCCTACAGCGAAAACAAGCGCAGATTCGTGTTGGTCGCGTCGAAATCTTTATTCGGTGCAAATATAAAGCCAATCGAAGAAATTTTATTTTCTAAAACTTTAACTGCCCATAACTCCTAAACTAGCAGAGTTAGAGCGAAAATAAGCTTAATCGGTGATCACTTTTTTTCAACTTTAAATGCCCATAGCTTCCAAACCAAAAGGCCTACAGCGAAAACAAGCGCAGATTCGTGTTGGTCGCGTCGAAATCTTTATTTGGTGCAAATATAAAGCCAATCGAAGAAATTTTATTTTCTAAAACTTTAACTGCCCATAACTCCTAAACTAGCAGAGTTAGAGCGAAAATAAGCTTAATCGGTGATCACTTTTTTTCAACTTTAAACACCCATAGCTTCCAAACCAAAAGGCCTACAGCGAAAATAAGCCCAGATTCGTGTCAGTAGCGTCGAAATCTTTATTCGGTGCAAATATAAAGCCAATCGAAAAAATTTTATTTTCTAAAACTATAACTGCCCATAACTCCTAAACTAGCAGAGTTAGAGCGAAAATAAGCTTAATCGGTGATCACTTTTTTTCAACTTTAAATGCCCATAGCTTCCAAACCAAAAGGCCTACAGCGAAAACAAGCGCAGATTCGTGTTGGTCGCGTCGAAATCTTTATTCGGTGCAAATATAAAGCCAATCGAAGAAATTTTATTTTCTAAAACTTTAACTGCCCATAACTCCTAAACTAGCAGAGTTAGAGCGAAAATAAGCTTAATCGGTGATCACTTTTTTTCAACTTTAAACGCCCATAGCTTCCAAACCAAAAGGCCTACAGCGAAAATAAGCCCAGATTCGTGTCAGTAGCGTCGAAATCTTTATTCGGTGCAAATATAAAGCCAATCGAAGAAATTTTATTTTCTAAAACTTTAACTGCCCATAACTCCTAAACTAGCAGAGTTAGAGCGAAAATAAGCTTAATCGGTGATCACTTTTTTTCAACTTTAAATGCCCATAGCTTCCAAACCAAAAGGCCTACAGCGAAAACAAGCGCAGATTCGTGTTGGTCGCGTCGAAATCTTTATTCGGTGCAAATATAAAGCCAATCGAAGAAATTTTATTTTCTAAAACTTTAACTGCCCATAACTCCTAAACTAGCAGAGTTAGAGCGAAAATAAGCTTAATCGGTGATCACTTTTTTTCAACTTTAAACGCTCATAGCTTCCAAACCAAAAGGCCTACAGCGAAAATAAGCCCAGATTCGTGTCAGTAGCGTCGAAATCTTTATTCGGTGCAAATATAAAGCCAATCGAAGAAATTTTATTTTCTAAAACTATAACTGCCCATAACTCCTAAACTAGCAGAGTTAGAGCGAAAATAAGCTTAATCGGTGATCACTTTTTTTCAACTTTAAATGCCCATAGCTTCCAAACCAAAAGGCCTACAGCGAAAATAAGCCCAGATTCGTGTCAGTAGCGTCGAAGTCTTTATTCGGTGCAAATATAAAGCCAATCGAAGAAATTTTATTTTCTAAAACTATAACTGCCCGAAACTCCTAAACTAGCAGAGTTAGAGCGAAAATAAGCTTAATCGGTGATCACTTTTTTTCAACTTTAAATGCCCATAGCTTCCAAACCAAAAGGCCTACAGCGAAAACAAGCGCAGATTCGTGTTGGTCGCGTCGAAATCTTTATTCGGTGCAAATATAAAGCCAATCGAAGAAATTTTATTTTCTAAAACTTTAACTGCCCATAACTTCTAAACTAGCAGAGTTAGAGCGAAAATAAGCTTAATCGGTGATCACTTTTTTTCAACTTTAAATGCCCATAGCTTCCAAACCAAAAGGCCTACAGCGAAAATAAGCCCAGATTCGTGTCAGTAGCGTCGAAGTCTTCATTCGGTGCAAATATAAAGCCAATCGAAGAAATTTTATTTTCTAAAACTATAACTGCCCGAAACTCCTAAACTAGCAGAGTTAGAGCGAAAATAAGCTTAATCGGTGATCATTTTTTTCAACTTTAAATGCCCATAGCTTCCAAACCAAAAGGCCTACAGCGAAAACAAGCGCAGATTCGTGTTGGTCGCGTCGAAATCCTTATTCGGTGCAAATATAAAGCCAATCGAAGAAATTTTATTTTCTAAACTTTAACTGCCCATAACTCCTAAACTAGCAGAGTTAGAGCGAAAATAAGCTTAATCGGTGATCACTTTCTTTCAACTTTAAATGCCCATAGCTTCCAAACCAAAAGGCCTACAGCGAAAATAAGCGCAGATTCGTGTTGGTCGCGTCGAAATCTTTATTCGGTGCAAATATAAAGCCAATCGAAGAAATTTTATTTTCTAAAACTTTAACTGCCCATAACTCCTAAACTAGCAGAGTTAGAGCGAAAATAAGCTTAATCGGTGATCACTTTTTTTCAACTTTAATTGCCCATAGCTTCCAAACCAAAAGGCCTACAGCGAAAATAAGCCCAGATTCGTGTCAGTAGCGTCGAAATCTTTATTCGGTGCAAATATAAAGCCAATCGAAGAAATTTTATTTTCTAAAACTATAACTGCCCATAACTCCTAAACTAGCAGAGTTAGAGCGAAAATAAGCTTAATCGGTGATCACTTTTTTTCAACTTTAAATGCCCATAGCTTCCAAACCAAAAGGCCTACAGCGAAAACAAGCGCAGATTCGTGTTGGTCGCGTCGAAATCTTTATTCGGTGCAAATATAAAGCCAATCGAAGAAATTTTATTTTCTAAAACTTTAACTGCCCATAACTCCTAAACTAGCAGAGTTAGAGCGAAAATAAGCTTAATCGGTGATCACTTTTTTTCAACTTTAAACGCCCATAGCTTCCAAACCAAAAGGCCTACAGCGAAAATAAGCCCAGATTCGTGTCAGTAGCGTCGAAATCTTTATTCGGTGCAAATATAAAGCCAATCGAAGAAATTTTATTTTCTAAAACTTTAACTGCCCATAACTCCTAAACTAGCAGAGTTAGAGCGAAAATAAGCTTAATCGGTGATCACTTTTTTCAACTTTAAATGCCCATAGCTTCCAAACCAAAAGGCCTACAGCGAAAACAAGCGCAGATTCGTGTTGGTCGCGTCGAAATCTTTATTCGGTGCAAATATAAAGCCAATCGAAGAAATTTTATTTTCTAAAACTTTAACTGCCCATAACTCCTAAACTAGCAGAGTTAGAGCGAAAATAAGCTTAATCGGTGATCACTTTTTTTCAACTTTAAATGCCCATAGCTTCCAAACCAAAAGGCCTACAGCGAAAATAAGCCCAGATTCGTGTCAGTAGCGTCGAAATCTTTATTCGGTGCAAATATAAAGCCAATCGAAGAAATTTTATTTTCTAAAACTATAACTGCCCATAACTCCTAAACTAGCAGAGTTAGAGCGAAAATAAGCTTAATCGGTGGTCACTTTTTTTCAACTTTAAATGCCCATAGCTTCCAAGCCAAACGGCCTACAGCGAAAACAAGCGCAGATTCGTGTTGGTCGCGTCGAAATCTTTATTCGGTGCAAATATAAAGCCAATCGAAGAAATTTTATTTTCTAAAACTTTAACTGCCCATAACTCCTAAACTAGCAGAGTTAGAGCGAAAATAAGCTTAATCGGTGATCACTTTTTTTCAACTTTAAATGCCCATAGCTTCCAAACCAAAAGGCCTACAGCGAAAACAAGCGCAGATTCGTGTTGGTCGCGTCGAAATCTTTATTCGATGCAAATATAAAGCCAATCGAAGAAATTTTATTTTCTAAAACTTTAACTGCCCATAACTCCTAAACTAGCAGAGTTAGAGCGAAAATAAGCTTAATCGGTGGTCACTTTTTTTCAACTTTAAATGCCCATAGCTTCCAAGCCAAACGGCCTACAGCGAAAACAAGCGCAGATTCGTGTTGGTCGCGTCGAAATCCTTATTCGGTGCAAATATAAAGCCAATCGAAGAAATTTTATTTTCTAAAACTTTAACTCCTAAGCTAGCAGAGTTAGAGCGAAAATAAGCTTAATCGGTGATCACTTTTTTTCAACTTTAAATGCCCATAGCTTCCAAACCAAAAGGCCTACAGCGAAAATAAGCCCAGATTCGTGTCAGTAGCGTCGAAATCTTTATTCGGTGCAAATATAAAGCCAATCGAAGAAATTTTATTTTCTAAACTTTAACTGCCCATAACTCCTAAACTAGCAGACTTAGAGCGAAAATAAGCTTAATCGGTGATCACTTTTTTTCAACTTTAAACGCCCATAGCTTCCAAACCAAAAGGCCTACAGCGAAAATAAGCCCAGATTCGTGTCAGTAGCGTCGAAATCTTTATTCGGTGCAAATATAAAGCCAATCGAAGAAATTTTATTTTCTAAAACTATAACTGCCCATAACTCCTAAACTAGCAGAGTTAGAGCGAAAATAAGCTTAATCGGTGATCACTTTTTTTTAACTTTAAACGCCCATAGCTTCCAAACCAAAAGGCCTACAGCGAAAACAAGCGCAGATTCGTGTTGGTCGCGTCGAAATCCTTATTCGGTGCAAATATAAAGCCAATCGAAGAAATTTTATTTTCTAAAACTTTAACTGCCCATAACTCCTAAACTAGCAGAGTAAGAGCGAAAATAAGCTTAATCGGTGATCACTTTTTTTCAACTTTAAACGCCCATAGCTTCCAAACCAAAAGGCCTACAGCGAAAATAAGCCCAGATTCGTGTCAGTAGCGTCGAAATCTTTATTCGGTGCAAATATAAAGCCAATCGAAGAAATTTTATTTTCTAAACTTTAACTGCCCATAACTCCTAAACTAGCAGAGTTAGAGCGAAAATAAGCTTAATCGGTAATCACTTTTTTTCAACTTTAAATGCCCATAGCTTCCAAACCAAAAGGCCTACAGCGAAAACAAGCGCAGATTCGTGTTGGTCGCGTCGAAATCTTTATTCGGTGCAAATATAAAGCCAATCGAAGAAATTTTATTTTCTAAAACTTTAACTGCCCATAACTCCTAAACTAGCAGAGTTAGAGCGAAAATAAGCTTAATCGGTGATCACTTTTTTTCAACTTTAAATGCCCATAGCTTCCAAACCAAAAGGCCTACAGCGAAAATAAGCCCAGATTCGTGTCAGTAGCGTCGAAATCTTTATTCGGTGCAAATATAAAGCCAATCGAAGAAATTTTATTTTCTAAAACTTTAACTGCCCATAACTCCTAAACTAGCAGAGTTAGAGCGAAAATAAGCTTAATCGGTGATCATTTTTTTTCAACTTTAAATGCCCATAGCTTCCAAACCAAAAGGCCTACAGCGAAAATAAGCCCAGATTCGTGTCAGTAGCGTCGAAGTCTTCATTCGGTGCAAATATAAAGCCAATCGAAGAAATTTTATTTTCTAAAACTATAACTGCCCGAAACTCCTAAACTAGCAGAGTTAGAGCGAAAATAAGCTTAATCGGTGATCATTTTTTTCAACTTTAAATGCCCATAGCTTCCAAACCAAAAGGCCTACAGCGAAAACAAGCGCAGATTCGTGTTGGTCGCGTCGAAATCCTTATTCGGTGCAAATATAAAGCCAATCGAAGAAATTTTATTTTCTAAACTTTAACTGCCCATAACTCCTAAACTAGCAGAGTTAGAGCGAAAATAAGCTTAATCGGTGATCACTTTCTTTCAACTTTAAATGCCCATAGCTTCCAAACCAAAAGGCCTACAGCGAAAATAAGCGCAGATTCGTGTTGGTCGCGTCGAAATCTTTATTCGGTGCAAATATAAAGCCAATCGAAGAAATTTTATTTTCTAAAATTTAACTGCCCATAACTCCTAAACTAGCAGAGTTAGAGCGAAAATAAGCTTAATCGGTGATCACTTTTTTTCAACTTTAAATGCCCATAGCTTCCAAACCAAAAGGCCTACAGCGAAAATAAGCGCAGATTCGTGTTGGTCGCGTCGAAATCTTTATTCGGTGCAAATATAAAGCCAATCGAAGAAATTTTATTTTCTAAACTTTAACTGCCCATAACTCCTAAACTAGCAGAGTTAGAGCGAAAATAAGCTTAATCGGTAATCACTTTTTTTCAACTTTAAATGCCCATAGCTTCCAAACCAAAAGGCCTACAGCGAAAACAAGCGCAGATTCGTGTTGGTCGCGTCGAAATCTTTATTCGGTGCAAATATAAAGCCAATCGAAGAAATTTTATTTTCTAAAACTTTAACTGCCCATAACTCCTAAACTAGCAGAGTTAGAGCGAAAATAAGCTTAATCGGTGATCACTTTTTTTCAACTTTAAATGCCCATAGCTTCCAAACCAAAAGGCCTACAGCGAAAATAAGCCCAGATTCGTGTCAGTAGCGTCGAAATCTTTATTCGGTGCAAATATAAAGCCAATCGAAGAAATTTTATTTTCTAAAACTTTAACTGCCCATAACTCCTAAACTAGCAGAGTAAGAGCGAAAATAAGCTTAATCGGTGATCACTTTTTTTCAACTTTAAATGCCCATAGCTTCCAAACCAAAAGGCCTACAGCGAAAACAAGCGCAGATTCGTGTTGGTCGCGTCGAAATCTTTATTCGATGCAAATATAAAGCCAATCGAAGAAATTTTATTTTCTAAAACTTTAACTGCCCATAACTCCTAAACTAGCAGAGTTAGAGCGAAAATAAGCTTAATCGGTGGTCACTTTTTTTCAACTTTAAATGCCCATAGCTTCCAAGCCAAACGGCCTACAGCGAAAACAAGCGCAGATTCGTGTTGGTCGCGTCGAAATCCTTATTCGGTGCAAATATAAAGCCAATCGAAGAAATTTTATTTTCTAAAACTTTAACTCCTAAGCTAGCAGAGTTAGAGCGAAAATAAGCTTAATCGGTGATCACTTTTTTTCAACTTTAAATGCCCATAGCTTCCAAACCAAAAGGCCTACAGCGAAAATAAGCCCAGATTCGTGTCAGTAGCGTCGAAATCTTTATTCGGTGCAAATATAAAGCCAATCGAAGAAATTTTATTTTCTAAACTTTAACTGCCCATAACTCCTAAACTAGCAGACTTAGAGCGAAAATAAGCTTAATCGGTGATCACTTTTTTTCAACTTTAAACGCCCATAGCTTCCAAACCAAAAGGCCTACAGCGAAAATAAGCCCAGATTCGTGTCAGTAGCGTCGAAATCTTTATTCGGTGCAAATATAAAGCCAATCGAAGAAATTTTATTTTCTAAAACTATAACTGCCCATAACTCCTAAACTAGCAGAGTTAGAGCGAAAATAAGCTTAATCGGTGATCACTTTTTTTCAACTTTAAACGCCCATAGCTTCCAAACCAAAAGGCCTACAGCGAAAACAAGCGCAGATTCGTGTTGGTCGCGTCGAAATCCTTATTCGGTGCAAATATAAAGCCAATCGAAGAAATTTTATTTTCTAAAACTTTAACTGCCCATAACTCCTAAACTAGCAGAGTAAGAGCGAAAATAAGCTTAATCGGTGATCACTTTTTTTCAACTTTAAACGCCCATAGCTTCCAAACCAAAAGGCCTACAGCGAAAATAAGCCCAGATTCGTGTCAGTAGCGTCGAAATCTTTATTCGGTGCAAATATAAAGCCAATCGAAGAAATTTTATTTTCTAAACTTTAACTGCCCATAACTCCTAAACTAGCAGAGTTAGAGCGAAAATAAGCTTAATCGGTGATCACTTTTTTTCAACTTTAAACGCCCATAGCTTCCAAACCAAAAGGCCTACAGCGAAAATAAGCCCAGATTCGTGTCAGTAGCGTCGAAATCTTTATTCGGTGCAAATATAAAGCCAATCGAAGAAATTTTATTTTCTAAAACTATAACTGCCCATAACTCCTAAACTAGCAGAGTTAGAGCGAAAATAAGCTTAATCGGTGATCACTTTTTTTAAACTTTAAACGCCCATAGCTTCCAAACCAAAAGGCCTACAGCGAAAACAAGCGCAGATTCGTGTTGGTCGCGTCGAAATCCTTATTCGGTGCAAATATAAAGCCAATCGAAGAAATTTTATTTTCTAAAACTTTAACTGCCCATAATTCCTAAACTAGCAGAGTTAGAGCGAAAATAAGCTTAATCGGTGATCACTTTTTTTCAACTTTAAATGCCCATAGCTTCCAAACCAAAAGGCCTACAGCGAAAATAAGCCCAGATTCGTGTCAGTAGCGTCGAAATCTTTATTCGGTGCAAATATAAAGCCAATCGAAGAAATTTTATTTTCTAAACTTTAACTGCCCATAACTCCTAAACTAGCAGAGTTAGAGCGAAAATAAGCTTAATCGGTGATCACTTTTTTTCAACTTTAAACGCCCATAGCTTCCAAACCAAAAGGCCTACAGCGAAAATAAGCCCAGATTCGTGTCAGTAGCGTCGAAATCTTTATTCGGTGCAAATATAAAGCCAATCGAAGAAATTTTATTTTCCTAACTTTAACTGCCCATAACTCCTAAACTAGCAGAGTTAGAGCGAAAATAAGCTTAATCGGTGATCACTTTTTTTCAACTTTAAATGCCCATAGCTTCCAAACCAAAAGGCCTACAGCGAAAACAAGCGCAGATTCGTGTTGGTCGCGTCGAAATCCTTATTCGGTGCAAATATAAAGCCAATCGAAGAAATTTTATTTTCTAAAACTTTAACTGCCCATAACTCCTAAACTAGCAGAGTTAGAGCGAAAATAAGCTTAATCGGTGATCACTTTTTTTCAACTTTAAATGCCCATAGCTTCCAAACCAAAAGGCCTACAGCGAAAATAAGCCCAGATTCGTGTCAGTAGCGTCGAAATCTTTATTCGGTGCAAATATAAAGCCAATCGAAGAAATTTTATTTTCTAAACTTTAACTGCCCATAACTCCTAAACTAGCAGAGTTAGAGCGAAAATAAGCTTAATCGGTGATCACTTTTTTTCAACTTTAAACGCCCATAGCTTCCAAACCAAAAGGCCTACAGCGAAAATAAGCCCAGATTCGTGTCAGTAGCGTCGAAATCTTTATTCGGTGCAAATATAAAGCCAATCGAAGAAATTTTATTTTCTAAAACTTTAACTGCCCATAACTCCTAAACTAGCAGAGTTAGAGCGAAAATAAGCTTAATCGGTGATCACTTTTTTCAACTTTAAATGCCCATAGCTTCCAAACCAAAAGGCCTACAGCGAAAACAAGCGCAGATTCGTGTTGGTCGCGTCGAAATCTTTATTCGGTGCAAATATAAAGCCAATCGAAGAAATTTTATTTTCTAAAACTTTAACTGCCCATAACTCCTAAACTAGCAGAGTTAGAGCGAAAATAAGCTTAATCGGTGGTCACTTTTTTTCAACTTTAAATGCCCATAGCTTCCAAACCAAAAGGCCTACAGCGAAAACAAGCGCAGATTCGTGTTGGTCGCGTCGAAATCTTTATTCGGTGCAAATATAAAGCCAATCGAAGAAATTTTATTTTCTAAAACTTTAACTGCCCATAACTCCTAAACTAGCAGAGTTAGAGCGAAAATAAGCTTAATCGGTGATCACTTTTTTTCAACTTTAAATGCCCATAGCTTCCAAACCAAAAGGCCTACAGCGAAAACAAGCGCAGATTCGTGTTGGTCGCGTCGAAATCTTTATTCGGTGCAAATATAAAGCCAATCGAAGAAATTTTATTTTCTAAACTTTAACTGCCCATAACTCCTAAACTAGCAGAGTTAGAGCGAAAATAAGCTTAATCGGTGATCACTTTTTTCAACTTTAAATGCCCATAGCTTCCAAACCAAAAGGCCTACAGCGAAAACAAGCGCAGATTCGTGTTGGTCGCGTCGAAATCTTTATTCGGTGCAAATATAAAGCCAATCGAAGAAATTTTATTTTCTAAACTTTAACTGCCCATAACTCCTAAACTAGCAGAGTTAGAGCGAAAATAAGCTTAATCGGTGATCACTTTTTTTCAACTTTAAATGCCCATAGCTTCCAAACCAAAAGGCCTACAGCGAAAATAAGCCCAGATTCGTGTCAGTAGCGTCGAAATCTTTATTCGGTGCAAATATAAAGCCAATCGAAGAAATTTTATTTTCCTAACTTTAACTGCCCATAACTCCTAAACTAGCAGAGTTAGAGCGAAAATAAGCTTAATCGGTGATCACTTTTTTTCAACTTTAAATGCCCATAGCTTCCAAACCAAAAGGCCTACAGCGAAAATAAGCGCAGATTCGTGTTGGTCGCGTCGAAATCTTTATTCGGTGCAAATATAAAGCCAATCGAAGAAATTTTATTTTCTAAACTTTAACTGCCCATAACTCCTAAACTAGCAGAGTTAGAGCGAAAATAAGCTTAATCGGTGATCACTTTTTTTCAACTTTAAACGCCCATAGCTTCCAAACCAAAAGGCCTACAGCGAAAATAAGCCCAGATTCGTGTCGGTAGCGTCGAAATCTTTATTCGGTGCAAATATAAAGCCAATCGAAGAAATTTTATTTTCTAAACTTTAACTGCCCATAACTCCTAAACTAGCAGAGTTAGAGCGAAAATAAGCTTAATCGGTGATCACTTTTTTTCAACTTTAAACGCCCATAGCTTCCAAACCAAAAGGCCTACAGCGAAAATAAGCCCAGATTCGTGTCAGTAGCGTCGAAATCTTTATTCGGTGCAAATATAAAGCCAATCGAAGAAATTTTATTTTCTAAAACTTTAACTGCCCATAACTCCTAAACTAGCAGAGTTAGAGCGAAAATAAGCTTAATCGGTGATCACTTTTTTTCAACTTTAAACGCCCATAGCTTCCAAACCAAAAGGCCTACAGCGAAAACAAGCGCAGATTCGTGTTGGTCGCGTCGAAATCCTTATTCGGTGCAAATATAAAGCCAATCGAAGAAATTTTATTTTCTAAAACTTTAACTGCCCATAACTCCTAAACTAGCAGAGTTAGAGCGAAAATAAGCTTAATCGGTGATCACTTTTTTTCAACTTTAAATGCCCATAGCTTCCAAACCAAAAGGCCTACAGCGAAAATAAGCGCAGATTCGTGTCAGTAGCGTCGAAATCTTTATTCGGTGCAAATATAAAGCCAATCGAAGAAATTTTATTTTCCTAAACTTTAACTGCCCATAACTCCTAAACTAGCAGAGTTAGAGCGAAAATAAGCTTAATCGGTGATCACTTTTTTTCAACTTTAAACGCCCATAGCTTCCAAACCAAAAGGCCTACAGCGAAAATAAGCCCAGATTCGTGTTGGTCGCGTCGAAATCTTTATTCGGTGCAAATATAAAGCCAATCGAAGAAATTTTATTTTCTAAAACTATAACTGCCCATAACTCCTAAACTAGCAGAGTTAGAGCGAAAATAAGCTTAATCGGTGATCACTTTTTTTCAACTTTAAACGCCCATAGCTTCCAAACCAAAAGGCCTACAGCGAAAACAAGCGCAGATTCGTGTTGGTCGCGTCGAAATCCTTATTCGGTGCAAATATAAAGCCAATCGAAGAAATTTTATTTTCTAAAACTTTAACTGCCCATAACTCCTAAACTAGCAGAGTTAGAGCGAAAATAAGCTTAATCGGTGATCACTTTTTTTCAACTTTAAATGCCCATAGCTTCCAAACCAAAAGGCCTACAGCGAAAATAAGCCCAGATTCGTGTCAGTAGCGTCGAAATCTTTATTCGGGGCAAATATAAAGCCAATCGAAGAAATTTTATTTTCTAAAACTATAACTGCCCATAACTCCTAAACTAGCAGAGTTAGAGCGAAAATAAGCTTAATCGGTGATCACTTTTTTTCAACTTTAAATGCCCATAGCTTCCAAACCAAAAGGCCTACAGCGAAAACAAGCGCAGATTCGTGTTGGTCGCGTCGAAATCTTTATTCGGTGCAAATATAAAGCCAATCGAAGAAATTTTGTTTACTAAACTTTAACTGCCCATAACTCCTAAACTAGCAGAGTAAGAGCGAAAATAAGCTTAATCGGTGATCACTTTTTTTCAACTTTAAATGCCCATAGCTTCCAAACCAAAAGGCCTACAGCGAAAATAAGCCCAGATTCGTGTCAGTCGTGTCGAAATCTTTATTCGGTGCAAATATAAAGCCAATCGAAGAAATTTTATTTTCTAAAACTTTAACTGCCCATAACTCCTAAACTAGCAGAGTTAGAGCGAAAATAAGCTTAATCGGTGATCACTTTTTTTCAACTTTAAATGCCCATAGCTTCCAAACCAAAAGGCCTACAGCGAAAACAAGCGCAGATTCGTGTTGGTCGCGTCGAAATCTTTATTCGGTGCAAATATAAAGCCAATCGAAGAAATTTTATTTTCTAAAACTTTAACTGCCCATAACTCCTAAACTAGCAGAGTTAGAGCGAAAATAAGCTTAATCGGTGATCACTTTTTTTCAACTTTAAATGCCCATAGCTTCCAAACCAAAAGGCCTACAGCGAAAATAAGCCCAGATTCGTGTCAGTCGTGTCGAAATCTTTATTCGGTGCAAATATAAAGCCAATCGAAGAAATTTTATTTTCTAAAACTTTAACTGCCCATAACTCCTAAACTAGCAGAGTTAGAGCGAAAATAAGCTTAATCGGTGATCACTTTTTTTCAACTTTAAATGCCCATAGCTTCCAAACCAAAAGGCCTACAGCGAAAACAAGCCCAGATTTGTGTCAGTAGCGTCGAAATCTTTATTCGGTGCAAATATAAAGCCAATCGAAGAAATTGTATTTTCTAAACTTTAACTGCCCATAACTCCTAAACTAGCAGAGTTAGAGCGAAAATAAGCTTAATCGGTGATCACTGTTTTTCAACTTTAAACGCCCATAGCTTCCAAACCAAAAGGCCTACAGCGAAAATAAGCCCAGATTCGTGTCAGTAGCGTCCAAATCTTTATTCGGTGCAATTATAAAGCCAATCGAAGAAATTTTATTTTCTAAAACTATAACTGCCCATAACTCCTAAACTAGCAGAGTTAGAGCGAAAATAAGCTTAATCGGTGATCACTTTTTTTCAACTTTAAACGCCCATAGCTTCCAAACCAAAAGGCCTACAGCGAAAACAAGCGCAGATTCGTGTTGGTCGCGTCGAAATCCGTATTCGGTGCAAATATAAAGCCAATCGAAGAAATTTTATTTTCTAAAACTTTAACTGCCCATAACTCCTAAACTAGCAGAGTTAGAGCGAAAATAAGCTTAATCGGTGATCACTTTTTTTCAACTTTAAACGCCCATACCTTCCAAACCAAAAGGCCTACAGCAAAAATAAGCCCAGATTCGTGTCAGTAGCGTCGAAATCTTTATTCGGTGCAAAAATAAAGCCAATCGAAGAAATTTTATTTTCTAAAACTATAACTGCCCATAACTCCTAAACTAGCAGAGTTAGAGCGAAAATAAGCTTAATCGGTGATCACTTTTTTTCAACTTTAAATGCCCATAGCTTCCAAACCAAAAGGCCTACAGCGAAAATAAGCGCAGATTCGTGTTGGTCGCGTCGAAATCTTTATTCGGTGCAAATATAAAGCCAATCGAAGAAATTTTATTTTCTAAACTTTAACTGCCCATAACTCCTAAGCTAGCAGAGTTAGAGCGAAAATAAGCTTAATCGGTGATCACTTTTTTTCAACTTTAAATGCCCATAGCTTCCAAACCAAAAGGCCTACAGCGAAAACAAGCCCAGATTTGTGTCAGTAGCGTCGAAATCTTTATTCGGTGCAAATATAAAGCCAATCGAAGAAATTGTATTTTCTAAACTTTAACTGCCCATAACTCCTAAACTAGCAGAGTTAGAGCGAAAATAAGCTTAATCGGTGATCACTTTTTTTCAACTTTAAATGCCCATAGCTTCCAAACCAAAAGGCCTACAGCGAAAACAAGCGCAGATTCGTGTTGGTCGCGTCGAAATCTTTATTCGGTGCAAATATAAAGCCAATCGAAGAAATTTTATTTTCTAAACTTTAACTGCCCATAACTCCTAAACTAGCAGAGTTAGAGCGAAAATAAGCTTAATCGGTGATCACTTTTTTTCAACTTTAAATGCCCATAGCTTCCAAACCAAAAGGCCTACAGCGAAAATAAGCCCAGATTCGTGTTGGTCGCGTCGAAATCTTTATTCGGTGCAAATATAAAGCCAATCGAAGAAATTTTATTTTCTAAAACTTTAACTGCCCATAACTCCTAAACTAGCAGAGTTAGAGCGAAAATAAGCTTAATCGGTGATCACTTTTTTTCAACTTTAAATGCCCATAGCTTCCAAACCAAAAGGCCTACAGCGAAAATAAGCCCAGATTCGTGTCAGTCGTGTCGAAATCTTTATTCGGTGCAAATATAAAGCCAATCGAAGAAATTTTATATTCTAAAACTTTAACTGCCCATAACTCCTAAACTAGCAGAGTTAGAGCGAAAATAAGCTTAATCGGTGATCACTTTTTTTCAACTTTAAATGCCCATAGCTTCCAAACCAAAAGGCCTACAGCGAAAACAAGCCCAGATTTGTGTCAGTAGCGTCGAAATCTTTATTCGGTGCAAATATAAAGCCAATCGAAGAAATTGTATTTTCTAAACTTTAACTGCCCATAACTCCTAAACTAGCAGAGTTAGAGCGAAAATAAGCTTAATCGGTGATCACTGTTTTTCAACTTTAAACGCCCATAGCTTCCAAACCAAAAGGCCTACAGCGAAAATAAGCCCAGATTCGTGTCAGTAGCGTCCAAATCTTTATTCGGTGCAATTATAAAGCCAATCGAAGAAATTTTATTTTCTAAAACTATAACTGCCCATAACTCCTAAACTAGCAGAGTTAGAGCGAAAATAAGCTTAATCGGTGATCACTTTTTTTCAACTTTAAACGCCCATAGCTTCCAAACCAAAAGGCCTACAGCGAAAACAAGCGCAGATTCGTGTTGGTCGCGTCGAAATCCGTATTCGGTGCAAATATAAAGCCAATCGAAGAAATTTTATTTTCTAAAACTTTAACTGCCCATAACTCCTAAACTAGCAGAGTTAGAGCGAAAATAAGCTTAATCGGTGATCACTTTTTTTCAACTTTAAACGCCCATACCTTCCAAACCAAAAGGCCTACAGCAAAAATAAGCCCAGATTCGTGTCAGTAGCGTCGAAATCTTTATTCGGTGCAAAAATAAAGCCAATCGAAGAAATTTTATTTTCTAAAACTATAACTGCCCATAACTCCTAAACTAGCAGAGTTAGAGCGAAAATAAGCTTAATCGGTGATCACTTTTTTTCAACTTTAAATGCCCATAGCTTCCAAACCAAAAGGCCTACAGCGAAAATAAGCGCAGATTCGTGTTGGTCGCGTCGAAATCTTTATTCGGTGCAAATATAAAGCCAATCGAAGAAATTTTATTTTCTAAACTTTAACTGCCCATAACTCCTAAGCTAGCAGAGTTAGAGCGAAAATAAGCTTAATCGGTGATCACTTTTTTTCAACTTTAAATGCCCATAGCTTCCAAACCAAAAGGCCTACAGCGAAAACAAGCCCAGATTTGTGTCAGTAGCGTCGAAATCTTTATTCGGTGCAAATATAAAGCCAATCGAAGAAATTGTATTTTCTAAACTTTAACTGCCCATAACTCCTAAACTAGCAGAGTTAGAGCGAAAATAAGCTTAATCGGTGATCACTTTTTTTCAACTTTAAATGCCCATAGCTTCCAAACCAAAAGGCCTACAGCGAAAACAAGCGCAGATTCGTGTTGGTCGCGTCGAAATCTTTATTCGGTGCAAATATAAAGCCAATCGAAGAAATTTTATTTTCTAAACTTTAACTGCCCATAACTCCTAAACTAGCAGAGTTAGAGCGAAAATAAGCTTGATCGGTGATCACTTTTTTTCAACTTTAAATGCCCATAGCTTCCAAACCAAAAGGCCTACAGCGAAAATAAGCCCAGATTCGTGTTGGTCGCGTCGAAATCTTTATTCGGTGCAAATATAAAGCCAATCGAAGAAATTTTATTTTCTAAAACTTTAACTGCCCATAACTCCTAAACTAGCAGAGTTAGAGCGAAAATAAGCTTAATCGGTGATCACTTTTTTTCAACTTTAAATGCCCATAGCTTCCAAACCAAAAGGCCTACAGCGAAAATAAGCCCAGATTCGTGTCAGTCGCGTCGAAATCTTTATTCGGTGCAAATATAAAGCCAATCGAAGAAATTTTATATTCTAAAACTTTAACTGCCCATAACTCCTAAACTAGCAGAGTTAGAGCGAAAATAAGCTTAATCGGTGATCACTTTTTTTCAACTTTAAATGCCCATAGCTTCCAAACCAAAAGGCCTACAGCGAAAACAAGCCCAGATTTGTGTCAGTAGCGTCGAAATCTTTATTCGGTGCAAATATAAAGCCAATCGAAGAAATTGTATTTTCTAAACTTTAACTGCCCATAACTCCTAAACTAGCAGAGTTAGAGCGAAAATAAGCTTAATCGGTGATCACTTTTTTTCAACTTTAAACGCCCATAGCTTCCAAACCAAAAGGCCTACAGCGAAAATAAGCCCAGATTCGTGTCAGTAGCGTCCAAATCTTTATTCGGTGCAATTATAAAGCCAATCGAAGAAATTTTATTTTCTAAAACTATAACTGCCCATAACTCCTAAACTAGCAGAGTTAGAGCGAAAATAAGCTTAATCGGTGATCACTTTTTTTCAACTTTAAACGCCCATAGCTTCCAAACCAAAAGGCCTACAGCGAAAACAAGCGCAGATTCGTGTTGGTCGCGTCGAAATCCGTATTCGGTGCAAATATAAAGCCAATCGAAGAAATTTTATTTTCTAAAACTTTAACTGCCCATAACTCCTAAACTAGCAGAGTTAGAGCGAAAATAAGCTTAATCGGTGATCACTTTTTTTCAACTTTAAACGCCCATACCTTCCAAACCAAAAGGCCTACAGCAAAAATAAGCCCAGATTCGTGTCAGTAGCGTCGAAATCTTTATTCGGTGCAAAAATAAAGCCAATCGAAGAAATTTTATTTTCTAAAACTATAACTGCCCATAACTCCTAAACTAGCAGAGTTAGAGCGAAAATAAGCTTAATCGGTGATCACTTTTTTTCAACTTTAAATGCCCATAGCTTCCAAACCAAAAGGCCTACAGCGAAAATAAGCGCAGATTCGTGTTGGTCGCGTCGAAATCTTTATTCGGTGCAAATATAAAGCCAATCGAAGAAATTTTATTTTCTAAACTTTAACTGCCCATAACTCCTAAACTAGCAGAGTTAGAGCGAAAATAAGCTTAATCGGTGATCACTTTTTTTCAACTTTAAATGCCCATAGCTTCCAAACCAAAAGGCCTACAGCGAAAATAAGCGCAGATTCGTGTTGGTCGCGTCGAAATCTTTATTCGGTGCAAATATAAAGCCAATCGAAGAAATTTTATTTTCTAAACTTTAACTGCCCATAACTCCTAAACTAGCAGAGTTAGAGCGAAAATAAGCTTAATCGGTGATCACTTTTTTTCAAATTTAAATGCCCATAGCTTCCAAACCAAAAGGCCTACAGCGAAAATAAGCGCAGATTCGTGTTGGTCGCGTCGAAATCTTTATTCGGTGCAAATATAAAGCCAATCGAAGAAATTTTATTTTCTAAACTTTAACTGCCCATAACTCCTAAACTAGCAGAGTTAGAGCGAAAATAAGCTTAATCGGTGATCACTTTTTTCAACTTTAAATGCCCATAGCTTCCAAACCAAAAGGCCTACAGCGAAAATAAGCCCAGATTCGTGTTGGTCGCGTCAAAATCTTTATTCGGTGCAAATATAAAGCCAATCGAAGAAATTTTATTTTCTAAACTTTAACTGCCCATAACTCCTAAGCTAGCAGAGTTAGAGCGAAAATAAGCTTAATCGGTGATCACTTTTTTTCAACTTTAAATGCCCATAGCTTCCAAACCAAAAGGCCTACAGCGAAAATAAGCGCAGATTCGTGTTGGTCGCGTCGAAATCTTTATTCGGTGCAAATATAAAGCCAATCGAAGAAATTTTATTTTCTAAACTTTAACTGCCCATAACTCCTAAACTAGCAGAGTTAGAGCGAAAATAAGCTTAATCGGTGATCACTTTTTTTCAACTTTAAATGCCCATAGCTTCCAAACCAAAAGGCCTACAGCGAAAATAAGCCCAGATTCGTGTTGGTCGCGTCGAAATCTTTATTCGGTGCAAATATAAAGCCAATCGAAGAAATTTTATTTTCTAAACTTTAACTGCCCATAACTCCTAAACTAGCAGAGTTAGAGCGAAAATAAGCTTAATCGGTGATCACTTTTTTTCAACTTTAAATGCCCATAGCTTCCAAACCAAAAGGCCTACAGCGAAAATAAGCCCAGATTCGTGTTGGTCGCGTCGAAATCTTTATTCGGTGCAAATATAAAGCCAATCGAAGAAATTTTATTTTCTAAACTTTAACTGCCCATAACTCCTAAACTAGCAGAGTTAGAGCGAAAATAAGCTTAATCGGTGATCACTTTTTTTCAACTTTAAATGCCCATAGCTTCCAAACCAAAAGGCCTACAGCGAAAACAAGCGCAGATTCGTGTTGGTCGCGTCGAAATCTTTATTCGGTGCAAATATAAAGCCAATCGAAGAAATTTTATTTTCTAAACTTTAACTGCCCATAACTCCTAAACTAGCAGAGTTAGAGCGAAAATAAGCTTAATCGGTGATCACTTTTTTTCAACTTTAAACGCCCATAGCTTCCAAACCAAAAGGCCTACAGCGAAAACAAGCGCAGATTCGTGTTGGTCGCGTCGAAATCTTTATTCGGTGCAAATATAAAGCCAATCGAAGAAATTTTATTTTCTAAAACTTTAACTGCCCATAACTCCTAAACTAGCAGAGTTAGAGCGAAAATAAGCTTAATCGGTGATCACTTTTTTTCAACTTTAAACGCCCATACCTTCCAAACCAAAAGGCCTACAGCAAAAATAAGCCCAGATTCGTGTCAGTAGCGTCGAAATCTTTATTCGGTGCAAAAATAAAGCCAATCGAAGAAATTTTATTTTCTAAAACTTTAACTGCCCATAACTCCTAAACTAGCAGAGTTAGAGCGAAAATAAGCTTAATCGGTGATCACTTTTTTTCAACTTTAAATGCCCATAGCTTCCAAACCAAAAGGCCTACAGCGAAAATAAGCGCAGATTCGTGTTGGTCGCGTCGAAATCTTTATTCGGTGCAAATATAAAGCCAATCGAAGAAATTTTATTTTCTAAACTTTAACTGCCCATAACTCCTAAGCTAGCAGAGTTAGAGCGAAAATAAGCTTAATCGGTGATCACTTTTTTTCAACTTTAAATGCCCATAGCTTCCAAACCAAAAGGCCTACAGCGAAAATAAGCGCAGATTCGTGTCAGTAGCGTCGAAATCTTTATTCGGTGCAAATATAAAGCCAATCGAAGAAATTGTATTTTCTAAACTTTAACTGCCCATAACTCCTAAACTAGCAGAGTAAGAGCGAAAATAAGCTTAATCGGTGATCACTTTTTTTCAACTTTAAATGCCCATAGCTTCCAAACCAAAAGGCCTACAGCGAAAACAAGCGCAGATTCGTGTTGGTCGCGTCGAAATCTTTATTCGGTGCAAATATAAAGCCAATCGAAGAAATTTTATTTTCTAAACTTTAACTGCCCATAACTCCTAAACTAGCAGAGTTAGAGCGAAAATAAGCTTAATCGGTGATCACTTTTTTTCAACTTTAAATGCCCATAGCTTCCAAACCAAAAGGCCTACAGCGAAAATAAGCCCAGATTCGTGTTGGTCGCGTCGAAATCTTTATTCGGTGCAAATATAAAGCCAATCGAAGAAATTTTATTTTCTAAAACTTTAACTGCCCATAACTCCTAAACTAGCAGAGTTAGAGCGAAAATAAGCTTAATCGGTGATCACTTTTTTTCAACTTTAAATGCCCATAGCTTCCAAACCAAAAGGCCTACAGCGAAAATAAGCGCAGATTCGTGTCAGTCGTGTCGAAATCTTTATTCGGTGCAAATATAAAGCCAATCGAAGAAATTTTATTTTCTAAAACTTTAACTGCCCATAACTCCTAAACTAGCAGAGTTAGAGCGAAAATAAGCTTAATCGGTGATCACTTTTTTTCAACTTTAAATGCCCATAGCTTCCAAACCAAAAGGCCTACAGCGAAAACAAGCCCAGATTCGTGTCAGTAGCGTCGAAATCTTTATTCGGTGCAAATATAAAGCCAATCGAAGAAATTTTATTTTCTAAACTTTAACTGCCCATAACTCCTAAACTAGCAGAGTTAGAGCGAAAATAAGCTTAATCGGTGATCACTTTTTTTCAACTTTAAACGCCCATAGCTTCCAAACCAAAAGGCCTACAGCGAAAATAAGCCCAGATTCGTGTCAGTAGCGTCGAAATCTTTATTCGGTGCAAATATAAAGCCAATCGAAGAAATTTTATTTTCTAAAACTTTAACTGCCCATAACTCCTAAACTAGCAGAGTTAGAGCGAAAATAAGCTTAATCGGTGATCACTTTTTTTCAACTTTAAACGCCCATAGCTTCCAAACCAAAAGGCCTACAGCGAAAACAAGCGCAGATTCGTGTTGGTCGCGTCGAAATCTTTATTCGGTGCAAATATAAAGCCAATCGAAGAAATTTTATTTTCTAAAACTTTAACTGCCCATAACTCCTAAACTAGCAGAGTTAGAGCGAAAATAAGCTTAATCGGTGATCACTTTTTTTCAACTTTAAATGCCCATAGCTTCCAAACCAAAAGGCCTACAGCGAAAATAAGCCCAGATTCGTGTCAGTAGCGTCGAAATCTTTATTCGGTGCAAATATAAAGCCAATCGAAGAAATTTTATTTTCTAAAACTTTAACTGCCCATAACTCCTAAACTAGCAGAGTTAGAGCGAAAATAAGCTTAATCGGTGATCACTTTTTTCAACTTTAAATGCCCATAGCTTCCAAACCAAAAGGCCTACAGCGAAAATAAGCGCAGATTCGTGTTGGTCGCGTCGAAATCTTTATTCGGTGCAAATATAAAGCCAATCGAAGAAATTTTATTTTCTAAACTTTATTTACTGCCCATAACTCCTAAACTAGCAGAGTTAGAGCGAAAATAAGCTTAATCGGTGATCACTTTTTTCAACTTTAAATGCCCATAGCTTCCAAACCAAAAGGCCTACAGCGAAAATAAGCGCAGATTCGTGTTGGTCGCGTCGAAATCTTTATTCGGTGCAAATATAAAGCCAATCGAAGAAATTTTATTTTCTAAAACTTTAACTGCCCATAACTCCTAAACTAGCAGAGTTAGAGCGAAAATAAGCTTAATCGGTGATCACTTTTTTTCAACTTTAAATGCCCATAGCTTCCAAACCAAAAGGCCTACAGCGAAAATAAGCGCAGATTCGTGTTGGTCGCGTCGAAATCTTTATTCGGTGCAAATATAAAGCCAATCGAAGAAATTTTATTTTCTAAACTTTAACTGCCCATAACTCCTAAACTAGCAGAGTTAGAGCGAAAATAAGCTTAATCGGTGATCACTTTTTTTCAACTTTAAATGCCCATAGCTTCCAAACCAAAAGGCCTACAGCGAAAATAAGCCCAGATTCGTGTTGGTCGCGTCGAAATCTTTATTCGGTGCAAATATAAAGCCAATCGAAGAAATTTTATTTTCTAAACTTTAACTGCCCATAACTCCTAAACTAGCAGAGTTAGAGCGAAAATAAGCTTAATCGGTGATCACTTTTTTTCAACTTTAAATGCCCATAGCTTCCAAACCAAAAGGCCTACAGCGAAAACAAGCGCAGATTCGTGTTGGTCGCGTCGAAATCTTTATTCGGTGCAAATATAAAGCCAATCGAAGAAATTTTATTTTCTAAAACTTTAACTGCCCATAACTCCTAAACTAGCAGAGTTAGAGCGAAAATAAGCTTAATCGGTGATCACTTTTTTTCAACTTTAAATGCCCATAGCTTCCAAACCAAAAGGCCTACAGCGAAAACAAGCGCAGATTCGTGTTGGTCGCGTCGAAATCTTTATTCGGTGCAAATATAAAGCCAATCGAAAAAATTTTATTTTCTAAACTTTAACTGCCCATAACTCCTAAACTAGCAGAGTTAGAGCGAAAATAAGCTTAATCGGTGATCACTTTTTTTCAACTTTAAATGCCCATAGCTTCCAAACCAAAAGGCCTACAGCGAAAATAAGCGCAGATTCGTGTTGGTCGCGTCGAAATCTTTATTCGGTGCAAATATAAAGCCAATCGAAGAAATTTTATTTTCTAAACTTTAACTGCCCATAACTCCTAAACTAGCAGAGTTAGAGCGAAAATAAGCTTAATCGGTGATCACTTTTTTTCAACTTTAAATGCCCATAGCTTCCAAACCAAAAGGCCTACAGCGAAAATAAGCCCAGATTCGTGTTGGTCGCGTCGAAATCTTTATTCGGTGCAAATATAAAGCCAATCGAAGAAATTTTATTTTCTAAACTTTAACTGCCCATAACTCCTAAACTAGCAGAGTTAGAGCGAAAATAAGCTTAATCGGTGATCACTTTTTTTCAACTTTAAATGCCCATAACTTCCAAACCAAAAGGCCTACAGCGAAAATAAGCCCAGATTCGTGTTGGTCGCGTCGAAATCTTTATTCGGTGCAAATATAAAGCCAATCGAAGAAATTTTATTTTCTAAACTTTAACTGCCCATAACTCCTAAACTAGCAGAGTTAGAGCGAAAATAAGCTTAATCGGTGATCACTTTTTTTCAACTTTAAATGCCCATAGCTTCCAAACCAAAAGGCCTACAGCGAAAATAAGCGCAGATTCGTGTTGGTCGCGTCGAAATCTTTATTCGGTGCAAATATAAAGCCAATCGAAGAAATTTTATTTTCTAAACTTTAACTGCCCATAACTCCTAAACTAGCAGAGTTAGAGCGAAAATAAGCTTAATCGGTGATCACTTTTTTTCAACTTTAAATGCCCATAGCTTCCAAACCAAAAGGCCTACAGCGAAAACAAGCGCAGATTCGTGTTGGTCGCGTCGAAATCTTTATTCGGTGCAAATATAAAGCCAATCGAAGAAATTTTATTTTCTAAATTTAACTGCCCATAACTCCTAAACTAGCAGAGTTAGAGCGAAAATAAGCTTAATCGGTGATCACTTTTTTTCAACTTTAAATGCCCATAGCTTCCAAACCAAAAGGCCTACAGCGAAAATAAGCGCAGATTCGTGTTGGTCGCGTCGAAATCTTTATTCGGTGCAAATATAAAGCCAATCGAAGAAATTTTATTTTCTAAACTTTAACTGCCCATAACTCCTAAACTAGCAGAGTTAGAGCGAAAATAAGCTTAATCAGTGATCACTTTTTTTCAACTTTAAATGCCCATAGCTTCCAAACCAAAAGGTCTACAGCGAAAACAAGCGCAGATTCGTGTTGGTCGCGTCGAAATCTTTATTCGGTGCAAATATAAAGCCAATCGAAGAAATTTTATTTTCTAAACTTTAACTGCCCATAACTCCTAAACTAGCAGAGTTAGAGCGAAAATAAGCTTAATCGGTGATCACTTTTTTTCAACTTTAAATGCCCATAGCTTCCAAACCAAAAGGCCTACAGCGAAAACAAGCGCAGATTCGTGTTGGTCGCGTCGAAATCTTTATTCGGTGCAAATATAAAGCCAATCGAAGAAATTTTATTTTCTAAAACTTTAACTGCCCATAACTCCTAAACTAGCAGAGTTAGAGCGAAAATAAGCTTAATCGGTGATCACTTTCTTTCAACTTTAAACGCCCATAGCTTCCAAACCAAAAGGCCTACAGCGAAAATACGCCCAGATTCGTGTCAGTAGCGTCGAAATCTTTATTCGGTGCAAATATAAAGCCAATCGAAGAAATTTTATTTTCTAAAACTTTAACTGCCCATAACTCCTAAACTAGCAGAGTTAGAGCGAAAATAAGCTTAATCGGTGATCACTTTTTTTCAACTTTAAATGCCCATAGCTTCCAAACCAAAAGGCCTACAGCGAAAATAAGCGCAGATTCGTGTTGGTCGCGCCGAAATCTTTATTCGGTGCAAATATAAAGCCAATCGAAGAAATTTTATTTTCTAAAACTTTAACTGCCCATAACTCCTAAACTAGCAGAGTTAGAGCGAAAATAAGCTTAATCGGTGATCACTTTTTTTCAACTTTAAATGCCCATAGCTTCCAAACCAAAAGGCCTACAGCGAAAACAAGCGCAGATTCGTGTTGGTCGCGTCGAAATCTTTATTCGGTGCAAATATAAAGCCAATCGAAGAAATTTTATTTTCTAAACTTTAACTGCCCATAACTCCTAAACTAGCAGAGTTAGAGCGAAAATAAGCTTAATCGGTGATCACTTTTTTTCAACTTTAAATGCCCATAGCTTCCAAACCAAAAGGCCTTCAGCGAAAACAAGCGCAGATTCGTGTTGGTCGCGTCGAAATCTTTATTCGGTGCAAATATAAAGCCAATCGAAGAAATTTTATTTTCTAAAACTTTAACTGCCCATAACTCCTAAACTAGCAGAGTTAGAGCGAAAATAAGCTTAATCGGTGATCACTTTTTTTCAACTTTAAATGCCCATAGCTTCCAAACCAAAAGGCCTACAGCGAAAATAAGCGCAGATTCGTGTTGGTCGCGTCGAAATCTTTATTCGGTGCAAATATAAAGCCAATCGAAGAAATTTTATTTTCTAAACTTTAACTGCCCATAACTCCTAAACTAGCAGAGTTAGAGCGAAAATAAGCTTAATCGGTGATCACTTTTTTTCAACTTTAAATGCCCATAGCTTCCAAACCAAAAGGCCTACAGCGAAAACATGCGCAGATTCGTGTTGGTCGCGTCGAAATCTTTATTCGGTGCAAATATAAAGCCAATCGAAGAAATTTTATTTTCTAAACTTTAACTGCCCATAACTCCTAAACTAGCAGAGTTAGAGCGAAAATAAGCTTAATCGGTGATCACTTTTTTTCAACTTTAAATGCCCATAGCTTCCAAACCAAAAGGCCTACAGCGAAAACAAGCGCAGATTCGTGTTGGTCGCGTCGAAATCTTTATTCGGTGCAAATATAAAGCCAATCGAAGAAATTTTATTTTCTAAAACTTTAACTGCCCATAACTCCTAAACTAGCAGAGTTAGAGCGAAAATAAGCTTAATCGGTGATCACTTTTTTTCAACTTTAAATGCCCATAGCTTCCAAACCAAAAGGCCTACAGCGAAAATAAGCGCAGATTCGTGTTGGTCGCGTCGAAATCTTTATTCGGTGCAAATATAAAGCCAATCGAAGAAATTTTATTTTCTAAACTTTAACTGCCCATAACTCCTAAACTAGCAGAGTTAGAGCGAAAATAAGCTTAATCGGTGATCACTTTTTTTCAACTTAAAATGCCCATAGCTTCCAAACCAAAAGGCCTACAGCGAAAATAAGCGCAGATTCGTGTTGGTCGCGTCGAAATCTTTATTCGGTGCAAATATAAAGCCAATCGAAGAAATTTTATTTTCTAAAACTTTAACTGCCCATAACTCCTAAACTAGCAGAGTTAGAGCGAAAATAAGCTTAATCGGTGATCACTTTTTTTCAACTTTAAATGCCCATAGCTTCCAAACCAAAAGGCCTACAGCGAAAATAAGCGCAGATTCGTGTTGGTCGCGTCGAAATCTTTATTCGGTGCAAATATAAAGCCAATCGAAGAAATTTTATTTTCTAAACTTTAACTGCCCATAACTCCTAAACTAGCAGAGTTAGAGCGAAAATAAGCTTAATCGGTAATCACTTTTTTTCAACTTTAAATGCCCATAGCTTCCAAACCAAAAGGCCTACAGCGAAAACAAGCGCAGATTCGTGTTGGTCGCGTCGAAATCTTTATTCGGTGCAAATATAAAGCCAATCGAAGAAATTTTATTTTCTAAAACTTTAACTGCCCATAACTCCTAAACTAGCAGAGTTAGAGCGAAAATAAGCTTAATCGGTGATCACTTTTTTTCAACTTTAAATGCCCATAGCTTCCAAGCCAAAAGGCCTACAGCGAAAATAAGCCCTGATTCGTGTTGGTAGCGTCGAAATCTTTATTCGGTGCAAATATAAAGCCAATCGAAGAAATTTTATTTTCTAAACTTTAACTGCCCATAACTCCTAAACTAGCAGAGTTAGAGCGAAAATAAGCTTAATCGGTGATCACTTTTTTTCAACTTTAAATGCCCATAGCTTCCAAACCAAAAGGCCTACAGCGAAAACAAGCGCAGATTCGTGTTGGTCGCGTCGAAATCTTTATTCGGTGCAAATATAAAGCCAATCGAAGAAATTTTATTTTCTAAAACTTAAACTGCCCATAACTCCTAAACTAGCAGAGTTAGAGCGAAAATAAGCTTAATCGGTGATCACTTTTTTTCAACTTTAAATGCCCATAGCTTCCAAACCAAAAGGCCTACAGCGAAAATAAGCGCAGATTCGTGTTGGTCGCGTCGAAATCTTTATTCGGTGCAAATATAAAGCCAATCGAAGAAATTTTATTTTCTAAACTTTAACTGCCCATAACTCCTAAACTAGCAGAGTTAGAGCGAAAATAAGCTTAATCGGTGATAACTTTTTTTCAACTTTAAATGCCCATAGCTTCCAAACCAAAAGGCCTACAGCGAAAACAAGCGCAGATTCGTGTTGGTCGCGTCGAAATCTTTATTCGGTGCAAATATAAAGCCAATCGAAGAAATTTTATTTTCTAAATTTTAACTGCCCATAACTCCTAAACTAGCAGAGTTAGAGCGAAAATAAGCTTAACCGGTGATCACTTTTTTTCAACTTTAAACGCCTATAGCTTCCAAACCAAAAGGCCTACAGCGAAAATAAGCCCAGATTCGTGTCAGTAGCGTCGAAATCTTTATTCGGTGCAAATATAAAGCCAATCGAAGAAATTTTATTTTCTAAAACTTTAACTGCCCATAACTCCTAAACTAGCAGAGTTAGAGCGAAAATAAGCTTAATCGGTGATCACTTTTTTCAACTTTAAATGCCCATAGCTTCCAAACCAAAAGGCCTACAGCGAAAACAAGCGCAGATTCGTGTTGGTCGCGTCGAAATCTTTATTCGGTGCAAATATAAAGCCAATCGAAGAAATTTTATTTTCTAAAACTTTAACTGCCCATAACTCCTAAACTAGCAGAGTTAGAGCGAAAATAAGCTTAATCGGTGATCACTTTTTTTCAACTTTAAATGCCCATAGCTTCCAAACCAAAAGGCCTACAGCGAAAATAAGCGCAGATTCGTGTTGGTCGCGTCGAAATCTTTATTCGGTGCAAATATAAAGCCAATCGAAGAAATTTTATTTTCTAAACTTTAACTGCCCATAACTCCTAAACTAGCAGAGTTAGAGCGAAAATAAGCTTAATCGGTGATCACTTTTTTTCAACTTTAAATGCCCATAGCTTCCAAGCCAAAAGGCCTACAGCGAAAACAAGCGCAGATTCGTGTTGGTCGTGTCGAAATCTTTATTCGGTGCAAATATAAAGCCAATCGAAGAAATTTTATTTTCTAAACTTTAACTGCCCATAACTCCTAAGCTAGCAGAGTTAGAGCGAAAATAAGCTTAATCGGTGATCACTTTTTTTCAACTTTAAATGCCCATAGCTTCCAAACCAAAAGGCCTACAGCGAAAATAAGCGCAGATTCGTGTTGGTCGCGTCGAAATCTTTATTCGGTGCAAATATAAAGCCAATCGAAGAAATTTTATTTTCTAAACTTTAACTGCCCATAACTCCTAAACTAGCAGAGTTAGAGCGAAAATAAGCTTAATCGGTGATCACTTTTTTTCAACTTTAAATGCCCATAGCTTCCAAACCAAAAGGCCTACAGCGAAAATAAGCGCAGATTTGTGTTGGTCGCGTCGAAATCTTTATTCGGTGCAAATATAAAGCCAATCGAAGAAATTTTATTTTCTAAAACTTTAACTGCCCATAACTCCTAAACTAGCAGAGTTAGAGCGAAAATAAGCTTAATCGGTGATCACTTTTTTTCAACTTTAAATGCCCATAGCTTCCAAACCAAAAGGCCTACAGCGAAAATAAGCGCAGATTCGTGTTGGTCGCGTCGAAATCTTTATTCGGTGCAAATATAAAGCCAATCGAAGAAATTTTATTTTCTAAACTTTAACTGCCCATAACTCCTAAACTAGCAGAGTTAGAGCGAAAATAAGCTTAATCGGTGATCACTTTTTTTCAACTTTATGTGCCCATAGCTTCCAAACCAAAAGGCCTACAGCGAAAACAAGCGCAGATTCGTGTTGGTCGCGTCGAAATCTTTATTCGGTGCAAATATAAAGCCAATCGAAGAAATTTTATTTTCTAAAACTTTAACTGCCCATAACTCCTAAACTAGCAGAGTTAGAGCGAAAATAAGCTTAATCGGTGATCACTTTTTTTCAACTTTAAATGCCCATAGCTTCCAAACCAAAAGGCCTACAGCGAAAACAAGCGCAGATTCGTGTTGGTCGCGTCGAAATCTTTATTCGGTGCAAATATAAAGCCAATCGAAGAAATTTTATTTTCTAAACTTTAACTGCCCATAACTCCTAAACTAGCAGAGTTAGAGCGAAAAGAAGCTTAATCGGTGATCACTTATTTTCAACTTTAAATGCCCATAGCTTCCAAACCAAAAGGCCTACAGCGAAAATAAGCCCAGATTCGTGTCAGTAGCGTCGAAATCTTTATTCGGTGCAAATATAAAGCCAATCGAAGAAATTTTATTTTCTAAAACTTTAACTGCCCATAACTCCTAAACTAGCAGAGTTAGAGCGAAAATAAGCTTAATCGGTGATCACTTTTTTTCAACTTTAAATGCCCATAGCTTCCAAGCCAAAAGGCCTACAGTGAAAACAAGCGCAGATTCGTGTTGGTCGTGTCGAAATCTTTATTCGGTGCAAATATAAAGCCAATCGAAGAAATTTTATTTTCTAAACTTTAACTGCCCATAACTCCTAAGCTAGCAGAGTTAGAGCGAAAATAAGCTTAATCGGTGATCACTTTTTTTCAACTTTAAATGCCCATAGCTTCCAAACCAAAAGGCCTACAGCGAAAATAAGCGCAGATTCGTGTTGGTCGCGTCGAAATCTTTATTCGGTGCAAATATAAAGCCAATCGAAGAAATTTTATTTTCTAAAACTTTAACTGCCCATAACTCCTAAACTAGCAGAGTTAGAGCGAAAATAAGCTTAATCGGTGATCACTTTTTTTCAACTTTAAATGCCCATAGCTTCCAAACCAAAAGGCCTACAGCGAAAATAAGCGCAGATTCGTGTTGGTCGCGTCGAAATCATTATTCGGTGCAAATATAAAGCCAATCGAAGAAATTTTATTTTCTAAACTTTAACTGCCCATAACTCCTAAACTAGCAGAGTTAGAGCGAAAATAAGCTTAATCGGTGATCACTTTTTTTCAACTTTAAGTGCCCATAGCTTCCAAACCAAAAGGCCTACAGCGAAAACAAGCGCAGATTCGTGTTGGTCGCGTCGAAATCTTTATTCGGTGCAAATATAAAGCCAATCGAAGAAATTTTATTTTCTAAAACTTTAACTGCCCATAACTCCTAAACTAGCAGAGTTAGAGCGAAAATAAGCTTAATCGGTGATCACTTTTTTCAACTTTAAATGCCCATAGCTTCCAAACCAAAAGGCCTACAGCGAAAACAAGCGCAGATTCGTGTTGGTCGCGTCGAAATCTTTATTCGGTGCAAATATAAAGCCAATCGAAGAAATTTTATTTTCTAAACTTTAACTGCCCATAACTCCTAAACTAGCAGAGTTAGAGCGAAAAGAAGCTTAATCGGTGATCACTTATTTTCAACTTTAAATGCCCATAGCTTCCAAACCAAAAGGCCTACAGCGAAAACAAGCGCAGATTCGTGTTGGTCGCGTCGAAATCTTTATTCGGTGCAAATATAAAGCCAATCGAAGAAATTTTATTTTCTAAACTTTAACTGCCCATAACTCCTAAACTAGCAGAGTTAGAGCGAAAATAAGCTTAACCGGTGATCACTTTTTTTCAACTTTAAACGCCTATAGCTTCCAAACCAAAAGGCCTACAGCGAAAATAAGCCCAGATTCGTGTCAGTAGCGTCGAAATCTTTATTCGGTGCAAATATAAAGCCAATCGAAGAAATTTTATTTTCTAAAACTTTAACTGCCCATAACTCCTAAACTAGCAGAGTTAGAGCGAAAATAAGCTTAATCGGTGATCACTTTTTTCAACTTTAAATGCCCATAGCTTCCAAACCAAAAGGCCTACAGCGAAAACAAGCGCAGATTCGTGTTGGTCGCGTCGAAATCTTTATTCGGTGCAAATATAAAGCCAATCGAAGAAATTTTATTTTCTAAAACTTTAACTGCCCATAACTCCTAAACTAGCAGAGTTAGAGCGAAAATAAGCTTAATCGGTGATCACTTTTTTTCAACTTTAAATGCCCATAGCTTCCAAACCAAAAGGCCTACAGCGAAAACAAGCGCAGATTCGTGTTGGTCGCGTCGAAATCTTTATTCGGTGCAAATATAAAGCCAATCGAAGAAATTTTATTTTCTAAAACTTTAACTGCCCATAACTCCTAAACTAGCAGAGTTAGAGCGAAAATAAGCTTAATCGGTGATCACTTTTTTTCAACTTTGAATGCCCATAGCTTCCAAACCAAAAGGCCTACAGCGAAAATAAGCGCAGATTCGTGTTGGTCGCGTCGAAATCTTTATTCGGTGCAAATATAAAGCCAATCGAAGAAATTTTATTTTCTAAACTTTAACTGCCCATAACTCCTAAACAAGCAGAGTTAGAGCGAAAATAAGCTTAATCGGTGATCACTTTTTTTCAACTTTAAATGCCCATAGCTTCCAAGCCAAAAGGCCTACAGCGAAAACAAGCGCAGATTCGTGTTGGTCGCGTCGAAATCTTTATTCGGTGCAAATATAAAGCCAATCGAAGAAATTTTATTTTCTAAACTTTAACTGCCCATAACTCCTAAGCTAGCAGAGTTAGAGCGAAAATAAGCTTAATCGGTGATCACTTTTTTTCAACTTTAAATGCCCATAGCTTCCAAACCAAAAGGCCTACAGCGAAAATAAGCGCAGATTCGTGTTGGTCGCGTCGAAATCTTTATTCGGTGCAAATATAAAGCCAATCGAAGAAATTTTATTTTCTAAACTTTAACTGCCCATAACTCCTAAACTAGCAGAGTTAGAGCGAAAATAAGCTTAATCGGTGATCACTTTTTTTCAACTTTAAATGCCCATAGCTTCCAAACCAAAAGGCCTACAGCGAAAATAAGCGCAGATTCGTGTTGGTCGCGTCGAAATCTTTATTCGGTGCAAATATAAAGCCAATCGAAGAAATTTTATTTTCTAAAACTTTAACTGCCCATAACTCCTAAACTAGCAGAGTTAGAGCGAAAATAAGCTTAATCGGTGATCACTTTTTTTCAACTTTAAATGCCCATAGCTTCCAAACCAAAAGGCCTACAGCGAAAATAAGCGCAGATTCGTGTTGGTCGCGTCGAAATCTTTATTCGGTGCAAATATAAAGCCAATCGAAGAAATTTTATTTTCTAAACTTTAACTGCCCATAACTCCTAAACTAGCAGAGTTAGAGCGAAAATAAGCTTAATCGGTGATCACTTTTTTTCAACTTTAAGTGCCCATAGCTTCCAAACCAAAAGGCCTACAGCGAAAACAAGCGCAGATTCGTGTTGGTCGCGTCGAAATCTTTATTCGGTGCAAATATAAAGCCAATCGAAGAAATTTTATTTTCTAAAACTTTAACTGCCCATAACTCCTAAACTAGCAGAGTTAGAGCGAAAATAAGCTTAATCGGTGATCACTTTTTTTCAACTTTAAATGCCCATAGCTTCCAAACCAAAAGGCCTACAGCGAAAACAAGCGCAGATTCGTGTTGGTCGCGTCGAAATCTTTATTCGGTGCAAATATAAAGCCAATCGAAGAAATTTTATTTTCTAAACTTTAACTGCCCATAACTCCTAAACTAGCAGAGTTAGAGCGAAAAGAAGCTTAATCGGTGATCACTTATTTTCAACTTTAAATGCCCATAGCTTCCAAACCAAAAGGCCTACAGCGAAAATAAGCCCAGATTCGTGTCAGTAGCGTCGAAATCTTTATTCGGTGCAAATATAAAGCCAATCGAAGAAATTTTATTTTCTAAAACTTTAACTGCCCATAACTCCTAAACTAGCAGAGTTAGAGCGAAAATAAGCTTAATCGGTGATCACTTTTTTTCAACTTTAAATGCCCATAGCTTCCAAACCAAAAGGCCTACAGCGAAAATAAGCGCAGATTCGTGTTGGTCGCGTCGAAATCTTTATTCGGTGCAAATATAAAGCCAATCGAAGAAATTTTATTTTCTAAACTTTAACTGCCCATAACTCCTAAACTAGCAGAGTTAGAGCGAAAATAAGCTTAATCGGTGATCACTTTTTTTCAACTTTAAATGCCCATAGCTTCCAAGCCAAAAGGCCTACAGCGAAAACAAGCGCAGATTCGTGTTGGTCGTGTCGAAATCATTATTCGGTGCAAATATAAAGCCAATCGAAGAAATTTTATTTTCTAAAACTTTAACTGCCCATAACTCCTAAGCTAGCAGAGTTAGAGCGAAAATAAGCTTAATCGGTGATCACTTTTTTTCAACTTTAAATGCCCATAGCTTCCAAACCAAAAGGCCTACAGCGAAAATAAGCGCAGATTCGTGTTGGTCGCGTCGAAATCTTTATTCGGTGCAAATATAAAGCCAATCGAAGAAATTTTATTTTCTAAACTTTAACTGCCCATAACTCCTAAACTAGCAGAGTTAGAGCGAAAATAAGCTTAATCGGTGATCACTTTTTTTCAACTTTAAGTGCCCATAGCTTCCAAACCAAAAGGCCTACAGCGAAAACAAGCGCAGATTCGTGTTGGTCGCGTCGAAATCTTTATTCGGTGCAAATATAAAGCCAATCGAAGAAATTTTATTTTCTAAAACTTTAACTGCCCATAACTCCTAAACTAGCAGAGTTAGAGCGAAAATAAGCTTAATCGGTGATCACTTTTTTCAACTTTAAATGCCCATAGCTTCCAAACCAAAAGGCCTACAGCGAAAACAAGCGCAGATTCGTGTTGGTCGCGTCGAAATCTTTATTCGGTGCAAATATAAAGCCAATCGAAGAAATTTTATTTTCTAAACTTTAACTGCCCATAACTCCTAAACTAGCAGAGTTAGAGCGAAAAGAAGCTTAATCGGTGATCACTTATTTTCAACTTTAAATGCCCATAGCTTCCAAACCAAAAGGCCTACAGCGAAAACAAGCGCAGATTCGTGTTGGTCGCGTCGAAATCTTTATTCGGTGCAAATATAAAGCCAATCGAAGAAATTTTATTTTCTAAACTTTAACTGCCCATAACTCCTAAACTAGCAGAGTTAGAGCGAAAATAAGCTTAACCGGTGATCACTTTTTTTCAACTTTAAACGCCTATAGCTTCCAAACCAAAAGGCCTACAGCGAAAATAAGCCCAGATTCGTGTCAGTAGCGTCGAAATCTTTATTCGGTGCAAATATAAAGCCAATCGAAGAAATTTTATTTTCTAAAACTTTAACTGCCCATAACTCCTAAACTAGCAGAGTTAGAGCGAAAATAAGCTTAATCGGTGATCACTTTTTTTCAACTTTAAATGCCCATAGCTTCCAAACCAAAAGGCCTACAGCGAAAACAAGCGCAGATTCGTGTTGGTCGCGTCGAAATCTTTATTCGGTGCAAATATAAAGCCAATCGAAAAAATTTTATTTTCTAAACTTTAACTGCCCATAACTCCTAAACTAGCAGAGTTAGAGCGAAAATAAGCTTAATCGGTGATCACTTATTTTCAACTTTAAATGCCCATAGCTTCCAAACCAAAAGGCCTACAGCGAAAACAAGCGCAGATTCGTGTTGGTCGCGTCGAAATCTTTATTCGGTGCAAATATAAAGCCAATCGAAGAAATTTTATTTTCTAAACTTTAACTGCCCATAACTCCTAAACTAGCAGAGTTAGAGCGAAAATAAGCTTAATCGGTGATCACTTATTTTCAACTTTAAATGCCCATAGCTTCCAAACCAAAAGGCCTACAGCGAAAACAAGCGCAGATTCGTGTTGGTCGCGTCGAAATCTTTATTCGGTGCAAATATAAAGCCAATCGAAGAAATTTTATTTTCTAAACTTTAACTGCCCATAACTCCTAAACTAGCAGAGTTAGAGCGAAAATAAGCTTAATCGGTGATCACTTATTTTCAACTTTAAACGCCTATAGCTTCCAAACCAAAAGGCCTACAGCGAAAATAAGCCCAGATTCGTGTCAGTAGCGTCGAAATCTTTATTCGGTGCAAATATAAAGCCAATCGAAGAAATTTTATTTTCTAAAACTTTAACTGCCCATAACTCCTAAACTAGCTGAGTTAGAGCGAAAATAAGCTTAATCGGTGATCACTTTTTTTCAACTTTAAATGCCCATAGCTTCCAAACCAAAAGGCCTACAGCGAAAACAAGCGCAGATTCGTGTTGGTCGCGTCGAAATCTTTATTCGGTGCAAATATAAAGCCAATCGAAGAAATTTTATTTTCTAAAACTTTAACTGCCCATAACTCCTAAACTAGCAGAGTTAGAGCGAAAATAAGCTTAATCGGTGATCACTTTTTTTCAACTTTAAATGCCCATAGCTTCCAAACCAAAAGGCCTACAGCGAAAACAAGCGCAGATTCGTGTTGGTCGCGTCGAAATCTTTATTCGGTGCAAATATAAAGCCAATCGAAGAAATTTTATTTTCTAAACTTTAACTGCCCATAACTCCTAAACTAGCAGAGTTAGAGCGAAAATAAGCTTAATCGGTGATCACTTATTTTCAACTTTAAATGCCCATAGCTTCCAAACCAAAAGGCCTACAGCGAAAACAAGCGCAGATTCGTGTTGGTCGCGTCGAAATCTTTATTCGGTGCAAATATAAAGCCAATCGAAGAAATTTTATTTTCTAAACTTTAACTGCCCATAACTCCTAAACTAGCAGAGTTAGAGCGAAAATAAGCTTAATCGGTGATCACTTATTTTCAACTTTAAATGCCCATAGCTTCCAAACCAAAAGGCCTACAGCGAAAACAAGCGCAGATTCGTGTTGGTCGCGTCGAAATCTTTATTCGGTGCAAATATAAAGCCAATCGAAGAAATTTTATTTTCTAAACTTTAACTGCCCATAACTCCTAAACTAGCAGAGTTAGAGCGAAAATAAGCTTAATCGGTGATCACTTATTTTCAACTTTAAATGCCCATAGCTTCCAAACCAAAAGGCCTACAGCGAAAACAAGCGCAGATTCGTGTTGGTCGCGTCGAAATCTTTATTCGGTGCAAATATAAAGCCAATCGAAGAAATTTTATTTTCTAAACTTTAACTGCCCATAACTCCTAAACTAGCAGAGTTAGAGCGAAAATAAGCTTAATCGGTGATCACTTTTTTTCAACTTTAAATGCCCATAGCTTCCAAACCAAAAGGCCTACAGCGAAAACAAGCGCAGATTCGTGTTGGTCGCGTCGAAATCTTTATTCGGTGCAAATATAAAGCCAATCGAAGAAATTTTATTTTCTAAACTTTAACTGCCCATAACTCCTAAACTAGCAGAGTTAGAGCGAAAATAAGCTTAATCGGTGATCACTTATTTTCAACTTTAAATGCCCATAGCTTCCAAACCAAAAGGCCTACAGCGAAAACAAGCGCAGATTCGTGTTGGTCGCGTCGAAATCTTTATTCGGTGCAAATATAAAGCCAATCGAAGAAATTTTATTTTCTAAACTTTAACTGCCCATAACTCCTAAACTAGCAGAGTTAGAGCGAAAATAAGCTTAACCGGTGATCACTTTTTTCAACTTTAAACGCCTATAGCTTCCAAACCAAAAAGGCCTACAGCGAAAATAAGCCCAGATTCGTGTCAGTAGCGTCGAAATCTTTATTCGGTGCAAATATAAAGCCAATCGAAGAAATTTTATTTTCTAAAACTTTAACTGCCCATAACTCCTAAACTAGCAGAGTTAGAGCGAAAATAAGCTTAATCGGTGATCACTTTTTTCAACTTTAAATGCCCATAGCTTCCAAACCAAAAAGGCCTACAGCGAAAACAAGCGCAGATTCGTGTTGGTCGCGTCGAAATCTTTATTCGGTGCAAATATAAAGCCAATCGAAGAAATTTTATTTTCTAAAACTTTAACTGCCCATAACTCCTAAACTAGCAGAGTTAGAGCGAAAATAAGCTTAATCGGTGATCACTTTTTTTCAACTTTAAATGCCCATAGCTTCCAAACCAAAAGGCCTACAGCAAAAACAAGCGCAGATTCGTGTTGGTCGCGTCGAAATCTTTATTCGGTGCAAATATAAAGCCAATCGAAGAAATTTTATTTTCTAAACTTTAACTGCCCATAACTCCTAAACTAGCAGAGTTAGAGCGAAAATAAGCTTAATCGGTGATCACTTTTTTTCAACTTTAAACGCCCATAGCTTCCAAACCAAAAGGCCTACAGCGAAAACAAGCGCAGATTCGTGTTGGTCGCGTCGAAATCTTTATTCGGTGCAAATATAAAGCCAATCGAAGAAATTTTATTTTCTAAAACTTTAACTGCCCATAACTCCTAAACTAGCAGAGTTAGAGCGAAAATAAACTTAATCGGTGATCACTTTTTTTCAACTTTAAATGCCCATAGCTTCCAAACCAAAAGGCCTACAGCGAAAACAAGCGCAGATTCGTGTTGGTCGCGTCGAAATCTTTATTCGGTGCAAATATAAAGCCAATCGAAGAAATTTTATTTTCTAAACTTTAACTGCCCATAACTCCTAAACTAGCAGAGTTAGAGCGAAAATAAGCTTAATCGGTGATCACTTTTTTTCAACTTTAAATGCCCATAGCTTCCACACCAGCGAAAACAAGCGCAGATTCGTGTTGGTCGCGTCGAAATCTTTATTCGGTGCAAATATAAAGCCAATCGAAGAAATTTTATTTTCTAAAACTTTAACTGCCCATAACTCCTAAACTAGCAGAGTTAGAGCGAAAATAAGCTTAATCGGTGATCACTTTTTTTCAACTTTAAATGCCCATAGCTTCCAAACCAAAAGGCCTACAGCGAAAATAAGCGCAGATTCGTGTTGGTCGCGTCGAAATCTTTATTCGGTGCAAATATAAAGCCAATCGAAGAAATTTTATTTTCTAAACTTTAACTGCCCATAACTCCTAAACTAGCAGAGTTAGAGCGAAAATAAGCTTAATCGGTGATCACTTTTTTTCAACTTTAAATGCCCATAGCTTCCAAACCAAAAGGCCTACAGCGAAAATAAGCCCTGATTCGTGTTGGTAGCGTCGAAATCTTTATTCGGTGCAAATATAAAGCCAATCGAAGAAATTTTATTTTCTAAACTTTAACTGCCCATAACTCCTAAACTAGCAGAGTTAGAGCGAAAATAAGCTTAATCGGTGATCACTTTTTTTCAACTTTAAATGCCCATAGCTTCCAAACCAAAAGGCCTACAGCGAAAACAAGCGCAGATTCGTGTTGGTCGCGTCGAAATCTTTATTCGGTGCAAATATAAAGCCAATCGAAGAAATTTTATTTTCTAAACTTTAACTGCCCATAACTCCTAAACTAGCAGAGTTAGAGCGAAAATAAGCTTAATCGGTGATCACTTTTTTTCAACTTTAAATGCCCATAGCTTCCAAGCCAAAAGGCCTACAGGGAAAACAAGCGCAGATTCGTGTTGGTCGTGTCGAAATCTTTATTCGGTGCAAATATAAAGCCAATCGAAGAAATTTTATTTTCTAAACTTTAACTGCCCATAACTCCTAAGCTAGCAGAGTTAGAGCGAAAATAAGCTTAATCGGTGATCACTTTTTTTCAACTCTAAATGCCCATAGCTTCCAAACCAAAAGGCCTACAGCGAAAACAAGCGCAGATTCGTGTTGGTCGCGTCGAAATCTTTATTCGGTGCAAATATAAAGCCAATCGAAGAAATTTTATTTTCTAAACTTTAACTGCCCATAACTCCTAATCTAGCAGAGTTAGAGCGAAAATAAGCTTAATCGGTGATCACTTTTTTTCAACTTTAAATGCCCATAGCTTCCAAACCAAAAGGCCTACAGCGAAAACAAGCGCAGATTCGTGTTGGTCGCGTCGAAATCTTTATTCGGTGCAAATACAAAGCCAATCGAAGAAATTTTATTTTCTAAACTTTAACTGCCCATAACTCCTAAACTAGCAGAGTTAGAGCGAAAATAAGCTTAATCGGTGATCACTTTTTTTCAACTTTAAATGCCCATAGCTTCCAAACCAAAAGGCCTACAGCGAAAACAAGCGCAGATTCGTGTTGGTCGCGTCGAAATCTTTATTCGGTGCAAATATAAAGCCAATCGAAGAAATTTTATTTTCTAAACTTTAACTGCCCATAACTCCTAAACTAGCAGAGTTAGAGCGAAAATAAGCTTAGTCGGTGATCACTTTTTTTCAACTTTAAATGCCCATAACTTCCAAACCAAAAGGCCTACAGCGAAAATAAGCCCAGATTCGTGTTGGTCGCGTCGAAATCTTTATTCGGTGCAAATATAAAGCCAATCGAAGAAATTTTATTTTCTAAAACTTTAACTGCCCATAACTCCTAAACTAGCAGAGTTAGAGCGAAAATAAGCTTAATCGGTGATCACTTTTTTTCAACTTTAAATGCCCATAGCTTCCAAACCAAAAGGCCTACAGCGAAAACAAGCGCAGATTCGTGTTGGTCGCGTCGAAATCTTTATTCGGTGCAAATATAAAGCCAATCGAAGAAATTTTATTTTCTAAACTTTAACTGCCCATAACTCCTAAACTAGCAGAGTTAGAGCGAAAATAAGCTTAATCGGTGATCACTTATTTTCAACTTTAAATGCCCATAGCTTCCAAACCAAAAGGCCTACAGCGAAAACAAGCGCAGATTCGTGTTGGTCGCGTCGAAATCTTTATTCGGTGCAAATATAAAGCCAATCGAAGAAATTTTATTTTCTAAACTTTAACTGCCCATAACTCCTAAACTAGCAGAGTTAGAGCGAAAATAAGCTTAATCGGTGATCACTTTTTTCAACTTTAAATGCCCATAGCTTCCAAACCAAAAGGCCTACAGCGAAAACAAGCGCAGATTCGTGTTGGTCGCGTCGAAATCTTTATTCGGTGCAAATATAAAGCCAATCGAAGAAATTTTATTTTCTAAAACTTTAACTGCCCATAACTCCTAAACTAGCAGAGTTAGAGCGAAAATAAGCTTAATCGGTGATCACTTTTTTTCAACTTTAAATGCCCATAGCTTCCAAACCAAAAGGCCTACAGCGAAAATAAGCGCAGATTCGTGTTGGTCGCGTCGAAATCTTTATTCGGTGCAAATATAAAGCCAATCGAAGAAATTTTATTTTCTAAACTTTAACTGCCCATAACTCCTAAACTAGCAGAGTTAGAGCGAAAATAAGCTTAATCGGTGATAACTTTTTTCAACTTTAAATGCCCATAGCTTCCAAACCAAAAAGGCCTACAGCGAAAATAAGCGCAGATTCGTGTTGGTCGCGTCGAAATCTTTATTCGGTGCAAATATAAAGCCAATCGAAGAAATTTTATTTTCTAAACTTTAACTGCCCATAACTCCTAAACTAGCAGAGTTAGAGCGAAAATAAGCTTAACCGGTGATCACTTTTTTTCAACTTTAAACGCCTATAGCTTCCAAACCAAAAGGCCTACAGCGAAAATAAGCCCAGATTCGTGTCAGTAGCGTCGAAATCTTTATTCGGTGCAAATATAAAGCCAATCGAAGAAATTTTATTTTCTAAAACTTTAACTGCCCATAACTCCTAAACTAGCAGAGTTAGAGCGAAAATAAGCTTAATCGGTGATCACTTTTTTTCAACTTTAAATGCCCATAGCTTCCAAACCAAAAGGCCTACAGCGAAAACAAGCGCAGATTCGTGTTGGTCGCGTCGAAATCTTTATTCGGTGCAAATATAAAGCCAATCGAAGAAATTTTATTTTCTAAACTTTAACTGCCCATAACTCCTAAACTAGCAGAGTTAGAGCGAAAATAAGCTTAATCGGTGATCACTTTTTTTCTACTTTAAATGCCCATAGCTTCCAAGCCAAAAGGCCTACAGCGAAAATAAGCCCAGATTCGTGTCAGTCGTGTCGAAATCTTTATTCGGTGCAAATATAAAGCCAATCGAAGAAATTTTATTTTCTAAAACTTTAACTGCCCATAACTCCTAAACTAGCAGAGTTAGAGCGAAAATAAGCTTAATCGGTGATCACTTTTTTCAACTTTAAATGCCCATAGCTTCCAAACCAAAAGGCCTACAGCGAAAACAAGCGCAGATTCGTGTTGGTCGCGTCGAAATCTTTATTCGGTGCAAATATAAAGCCAATCGAAGAAATTTTATTTTCTAAACTTTAACTGCCCATAACTCCTAAACTAGCAGAGTTAGAGCGAAAATAAGCTTAATCGGTGATCACTTTTTTTCAACTTTAAATGCCCATGGCTTCCAAACCAAAAGGCCTACAGCGAAAATAAGCCCAGATTCGTGTCAGTCGTGTCGAAATCTTTATTCGGTGCAAATATAAAGCCAATCGAAGAAATTTTATTTTCTAAAACTTTAACTGCCCATAACTCCTAAACTAGCAGAGTTAGAGCGAAAATAAGCTTAATCGGTGATCACTTTTTTTCAACTTTAAATGCCCATAGCTTCCAAACCAAAAGGCCTACAGCGAAAACAAGCGCAGATTCGTGTTGGTCGCGTCGAAATCTTTATTCGGTGCAAATATAAAGCCAATCGAAGAAATTTTATTTTCTAAACTTTAACTGCCCATAACTCCTAAACTAGCAGAGTTAGAGCGAAAATAAGCTTAATCGGTGATCACTTTTTTTCAACTTTAAATGCCCATGGCTTCCAAACCAAAAGGCCTACAGCGAAAATAAGCCCAGATTCGTGTCAGTCGTGTCGAAATCTTTATTCGGTGCAAATATAAAGCCAATCGAAGAAATTTTATTTTCTAAAACTTTAACTGCCCATAACTCCTAAACTAGCAGAGTTAGAGCGAAAATAAGCTTAATCGGTGATCACTTTTTTTCAACTTTAAATGCCCATAGCTTCCAAACCAAAAGGCCTACAGCGAAAACAAGCGCAGATTCGTGTTGGTCGCGTCGAAATCTTTATTCGGTGCAAATATAAAGCCAATCGAAGAAATTTTAGTTTCTAAACTTTAACTGCCCATAACTCCTAAACTAGCAGAGTTAGAGCGAAAATAAGCTTAATCGGTGATCACTTTTTTTCAACTTTAAACGCCCATAGCTTCCAAACCAAAAGGCCTACAGCGAAAATAAGCCCAGATCCGTGTCAGTAGCGTCGAACTCTTTATTCGGTGCAAATATAAAGCCAATCGAAGAAATTTTATTTTCTAAAACTATAACTGCCCATAACTCCTAAACTAGCAGAGTTAGAGCGAAAATAAGCTTAATCGGTGATCACTTTTTTTCAACTTTAAATGCCCATAGCTTCCAAACCAAAAGGCCTACAGCGAAAACAAGCGCAGATTCGTGTTGGTCGCTTCGATATCTTTATTCGGTGCAAATATAAAGCCAATCGAAGAAATTTTATTTTCTAAACTTTAACTGCCCATAACTCCTAAACTAGCAGAGTTAGAGCGAAAATAAGCTTAATCGGTGATCACTTTTTTCAACTTTAAATGCCCATAGCTTCCAAACCAAAAGGCCTACAGCGAAAACAAGCGCAGATTCGTGTTGGTCGCGTCGAAATCTTTATTCGGTGCAAATATAAAGCCAATCGAAGAAATTTTATTTTCTAAACTTTAACTGCCCATAACTCCTAAACTAGCAGAGTTAGAGCGAAAATAAGCTTAATCGGTGATCACTTTTTTTCAACTTTAAATGCCCATAGCTTCCAAACCGAAAGGCCTACAGCGAAAATATTCGCAGATTCGTGTTGGTCGCGTCGAAATCTTTATTCGGTGCAAATATAAAGCCAATCGAAGAAATTTTATTTTCTAAACTTTAACTGCCCATAACTCCTAAACTAGCAGAGTTAGAGCGAAAATAAGCTTAATCGGTGATCACTTTTTTTCAACTTTAAATGCCCATAGCTTCCAAACCAAAAGGCCTACAGCGAAAATAAGCCCAGATTCGTGTTGGTAGCGTCGAAATCTTTATTCGGTGCAAATATAAAGCAAATCAAAGAAATTTTATTTTCTAAACTTTAACTGCCCATAACTCCTAAACTAGCAGAGTTAGAGCGAAAATAAGCTTAATCGGTGATCACTTTTTTTCAACTTTAAATGCCCATAGCTTCCAAAACAAAAGGCCTACAGCGAAAATAAGCCCAGATTCGTGTCAGTCGTGTCGAAATCTTTATTCGGTGCAAATATAAAGCCAATCGAAGAAATTTTATTTTCTAAACTTTAACTGCCCATAACTCCTAAACTAGCAGAGTTAGAGCGAAAATAAGCTTAATCGGTGATCACTTTTTTTCAACTTTAAATGCCCATAGCTTCCAAAACAAAAGGCCTACAGCGAAAATAAGCCCAGATTCGTGTCAGTCGTGTCGAAATCTTTATTCGGTGCAAATATAAAGCCAATCGAAGAAATTTTATTTTCTAAACTTTAACTGCCCATAACTCCTAAACTAGCAGAGTTAGAGCGAAAATAAGCTTAATCGGTGATCACTTTTTTCAACTTTAAATGCCCATAGCTTCCAAACCAAAAGGCCTACAGCGAAAACAAGCGCAGATTCGTGTTGGTCGCGTCGAAATCTTTATTCGGTGCAAATATAAAGCCAATCGAAGAAATTTTATTTTCTAAACTTTAACTGCCCATAACTCCTAAACTAGCAGAGTTAGAGCGAAAATAAGCTTAATCGGTGATCACTTTTTTTCAACTTTAAACGCCCATAGCTTCCAAACCAAAAGGCCTACAGCGAAAATAAGCCCAGATCCGTGTCAGTAGCGTCGAACTCTTTATTCGGTGCAAATATAAAGCCAATCGAAGAAATTTTATTTTCTAAAACTATAACTGCCCATAACTCCTAAACTAGCAGAGTTAGAGCGAAAATAAGCTTAATCGGTGATCACTTTTTTCAACTTTAAATGCCCATAGCTTCCAAACCAAAAGGCCTACAGCGAAAACAAGCGCAGATTCGTGTTGGTCGCGTCGAAATCTTTATTCGGTGCAAATATAAAGCCAATCGAAGAAATTTTATTTTCTAAACTTTAACTGCCCATAACTCCTAAACTAGCAGAGTTAGAGCGAAAATAAGCTTAATCGGTGATCACTTTTTTTCAACTTTAAATGCCCATAGCTTCCAAACCAAAAGGCCTACAGCGAAAACAAGCGCAGATTCGTGTTGGTCGCGTCGAAATCTTTATTCGGTGCAAATATAAAGCCAATCGAAGAAATTTTATTTTCTAAACTTTAACTGCCCATAACTCCTAAACTAGCAGAGTTAGAGCGAAAATAAGCTTAATCGGTGATCACTTTTTTTCAACTTTAAATGCCCATAGCTTCCAAACCGAAAGGCCTACAGCGAAAATATTCGCAGATTCGTGTTGGTCGCGTCGAAATCTTTATTCGGTGCAAATATAAAGCCAATCGAAGAAATTTTATTTTCTAAACTTTAACTGCCCATAACTCCTAAACTAGCAGAGTTAGAGCGAAAATAAGCTTAATCGGTGATCACTTTTTTTCAACTTTAAATGCCCATAGCTTCCAAACCAAAAGGCCTACAGCGAAAATAAGCCCAGATTCGTGTTGGTAGCGTCGAAATCTTTATTCGGTGCAAATATAAAGCAAATCGAAGAAATTTTATTTTCTAAACTTTAACTGCCCATAACTCCTAAACTAGCAGAGTTAGAGCGAAAATAAGCTTAATCGGTGATCACTTTTTTTCAACTTTAAATGCCCATAGCTTCCAAACCAAAAGGCCTACAACGAAAATAAGCCCAGATTCGTGTTGGTAGCGTAGAAATCTTTATTCGGTGCAAATATAAAGCCAATCGAAGAAATTTTATTTTCTAAACTTTAACTGCCCATAACTCCTAAACTAGCAGAGTTAGAGCGAAAATAAGCTTAATCGGTGATCACTTTTTTTCAACTTTAAATGCCCATAGCTTCCAAAACAAAAGGCCTACAGCGAAAATAAGCCCAGATTCGTGTCAGTCGTGTCGAAATCTTTATTCGGTGCAAATATAAAGCCAATCGAAGAAATTTTATTTTCTAAACTTTAACTGCCCATAACTCCTAAACTAGCAGAGTTAGAGCGAAAATAAGCTTAATCGGTGATCACTTTTTTCAACTTTAAATGCCCATAGCTTCCAAACCAAAAGGCCTACAGCGAAAACAAGCGCAGATTCGTGTTGGTCGCGTCGAAATCTTTATTCGGTGCAAATATAAAGCCAATCGAAGAAATTTTATTTTCTAAAACTTTAACTGCCCATAACTCCTAAACTAGCAGAGTTAGAGCGAAAATAAGCTTAATCGGTGATCACTTTTTTTCAACTTTAAATGCCCATAGCTTCCAAACCAAAAGGCCTACAGCGAAAATAAGCGCAGATTCGTGTTGGTCGCGTCGAAATCTTTATTCGGTGCAAATATAAAGCCAATCGAAGAAATTTTATTTTCTAAACTTTAACTGCCCATAACTCCTAAACTAGCAGAGTTAGAGCGAAAATAAGCTTAATCGGTGATAACTTTTTTTCAACTTTAAATGCCCATAGCTTCCAAACCAAAAGGCCTACAGCGAAAATAAGCGCAGATTCGTGTTGGTCGCGTCGAAATCTTTATTCGGTGCAAATATAAAGCCAATCGAAGAAATTTTATTTTCTAAACTTTAACTGCCCATAACTCCTAAACTAGCAGAGTTAGAGCGAAAATAAGCTTAACCGGTGATCACTTTTTTTCAACTTTAAACGCCTATAGCTTCCAAACCAAAAGGCCTACAGCGAAAATAAGCCCAGATTCGTGTCAGTAGCGTCGAAATCTTTATTCGGTGCAAATATAAAGCCAATCGAAGAAATTTTATTTTCTAAAACTTTAACTGCCCATAACTCCTAAACTAGCAGAGTTAGAGCGAAAATAAGCTTAATCGGTGATCACTTTTTTTCAACTTTAAATGCCCATAGCTTCCAAACCAAAAGGCCTACAGCGAAAATAAGCGCAGATTCGTGTTGGTCGCGTCGAAATCTTTATTCGGTGCAAATATAAAGCCAATCGAAGAAATTTTATTTTCTAAACTTTAACTGCCCATAACTCCTAAACTAGCAGAGTTAGAGCGAAAATAAGCTTAATCGGTGATCACTTTTTTTCTACTTTAAATGCCCATAGCTTCCAAGCCAAAAGGCCTACAGCGAAAATAAGCCCAGATTCGTGTCAGTCGTGTCGAAATCTTTATTCGGTGCAAATATAAAGCCAATCGAAGAAATTTTATTTTCTAAAACTTTAACTGCCCATAACTCCTAAACTAGCAGAGTTAGAGCGAAAATAAGCTTAATCGGTGATCACTTTTTTTCAACTTTAAATGCCCATAGCTTCCAAACCAAAAGGCCTACAGCGAAAACAAGCGCAGATTCGTGTTGGTCGCGTCGAAATCTTTATTCGGTGCAAATATAAAGCCAATCGAAGAAATTTTATTTTCTAAACTTTAACTGCCCATAACTCCTAAACTAGCAGAGTTAGAGCGAAAATAAGCTTAATCGGTGATCACTTTTTTTCAACTTTAAATGCCCATAGCTTCCAAACCAAAAGGCCTACAGCGAAAATAAGCCCAGATTCGTGTCAGTCGTGTCGAAATCTTTATTCGGTGCAAATATAAAGCCAATCGAAGAAATTTTATTTTCTAAAACTTTAACTGCCCATAACTCCTAAACTAGCAGAGTTAGAGCGAAAATAAGCTTAATCGGTGATCACTTTTTTTCAACTTTAAATGCCCATAGCTTCCAAACCAAAAGGCCTACAGCGAAAACAAGCGCAGATTCGTGTTGGTCGCGTCGAAATCTTTATTCGGTGCAAATATAAAGCCAATCGAAGAAATTTTATTTTCTAAACTTTAACTGCCCATAACTCCTAAACTAGCAGAGTTAGAGCGAAAATAAGCTTAATCGGTGATCACTTTTTTTCAACTTTAAATGCCCATAGCTTCCAAACCAAAAGGCCTACAACGAAAATAAGCCCAGATTCGTGTTGGTAGCGTAGAAATCTTTATTCGGTGCAAATATAAAGCCAATCGAAGAAATTTTATTTTCTAAACTTTAACTGCCCATAACTCCTAAACTAGCAGAGTTAGAGCGAAAATAAGCTTAATCGGTGATCACTTTTTTTCAACTTTAAATGCCCATAGCTTCCAAACCAAAAGGCCTACAGCGAAAACAAGCGCAGATTCGTGTTGGTCGCGTCGAAATCTTTATTCGGTGCAAATATAAAGCCAATCGAAGAAATTTTATTTTCTAAACTTTAACTGCCCATAACTCCTAAACTAGCAGAGTTAGAGCGAAAATAAGCTTAATCGGTGATCACTTTTTTTCAACTTTAAATGCCCATAGCTTCCAAACCAAAAGGCCTACAGCGAAAACAAGCGCAGATTCGTGTTGGTCGCGTCGAAATCTTTATTCGGTGCAAATATAAAGCCAATCGAAGAAATTTTATTTTCTAAACTTTAACTGCCCATAACTCCTAAACTAGCAGAGTTAGAGCGAAAATAAGCTTAATCGGTGATCACTTTTTTTCAACTTTAAATGCCCATAGCTTCCAAACCGAAAGGCCTACAGCGAAAATATTCGCAGATTCGTGTTGGTCGCGTCGAAATCTTTATTCGGTGCAAATATAAAGCCAATCGAAGAAATTTTATTTTCTAAACTTTAACTGCCCATAACTCCTAAACTAGCAGAGTTAGAGCGAAAATAAGCTTAATCGGTGATCACTTTTTTTCAACTTTAAATGCCCATAGCTTCCAAACCAAAAGGCCTACAGCGAAAATAAGCCCAGATTCGTGTTGGTAGCGTCGAAATCTTTATTCGGTGCAAATATAAAGCAAATCGAAGAAATTTTATTTTCTAAACTTTAACTGCCCATAACTCCTAAACTAGCAGAGTTAGAGCGAAAATAAGCTTAATCGGTGATCACTTTTTTTCAACTTTAAATGCCCATAGCTTCCAAACCAAAAGGCCTACAGCGAAAATAAGCCCAGATTCGTGTTGGTAGCGTAGAAATCTTTATTCGGTGCAAATATAAAGCCAATCGAAGAAATTTTATTTTCTAAACTTTAACTGCCCATAACTCCTAAACTAGCAGAGTTAGAGCGAAAATAAGCTTAATCGGTGATCACTTTTTTTCAACTTTAAATGCCCATAGCTTCCAAAACAAAAGGCCTACAGCGAAAATAAGCCCAGATTCGTGTCAGTCGTGTCGAAATCTTTATTCGGTGCAAATATAAAGCCATCGAAGAAATTTTATTTTCTAAACTTTAACTGCCCATAACTCCTAAACTAGCAGAGTTAGAGCGAAAATAAGCTTAATCGGTGATCACTTTTTTTCAACTTTAAATGCCCATAGCTTCCAAAACAAAAGGCCTACAGCGAAAATAAGCCCAGATTCGTGTCAGTCGTGTCGAAATCTTTATTCGGTGCAAATATAAAGCCAATCGAAGAAATTTTATTTTCTAAACTTTAACTGCCCATAACTCCTAAACTAGCAGAGTTAGAGCGAAAATAAGCTTAATCGGTGATCACTTTTTTTCAACTTTAAATGCCCATAGCTTCCAAACCAAAAGGCCTACAGCGAAAACAAGCGCAGATTCGTGTTGGTCGCGTCGAAATCTTTATTCGGTGCAAATATAAAGCCAATCGAAGAAATTTTATTTTCTAAACTTTAACTGCCCATAACTCCTAAACTAGCAGAGTTAGAGCGAAAATAAGCTTAATCGGTGATCACTTTTTTTCAACTTTAAACGCCCATAGCTTCCAAACCAAAAGGCCTACAGCGAAAATAAGCCCAGATCCGTGTCAGTAGCGTCGAACTCTTTATTCGGTGCAAATATAAAGCCAATCGAAGAAATTTTATTTTCTAAAACTATAACTGCCCATAACTCCTAAACTAGCAGAGTTAGAGCGAAAATAAGCTTAATCGGTGATCACTTTTTTTCAACTTTAAATGCCCATAGCTTCCAAACCAAAAGGCCTACAGCGAAAACAAGCGCAGATTCGTGTTGGTCGCGTCGAAATCTTTATTCGGTGCAAATATAAAGCCAATCGAAGAAATTTTATTTTCTAAACTTTAACTGCCCATAACTCCTAAACTAGCAGAGTTAGAGCGAAAATAAGCTTAATCGGTGATCACTTTTTTTCAACTTTAAATGCCCATAGCTTCCAAACCAAAAGGCCTACAGCGAAAACAAGCGCAGATTCGTGTTGGTCGCGTCGAAATCTTTATTCGGTGCAAATATAAAGCCAATCGAAGAAATTTTATTTTCTAAACTTTAACTGCCCATAACTCCTAAACTAGCAGAGTTAGAGCGAAAATAAGCTTAATCGGTGATCACTTTTTTTCAACTTTAAATGCCCATAGCTTCCAAACCGAAAGGCCTACAGCGAAAATATTCGCAGATTCGTGTTGGTCGCGTCGAAATCTTTATTCGGTGCAAATATAAAGCCAATCGAAGAAATTTTATTTTCTAAACTTTAACTGCCCATAACTCCTAAACTAGCAGAGTTAGAGCGAAAATAAGCTTAATCGGTGATCACTTTTTTTCAACTTTAAATGCCCATAGCTTCCAAACCAAAAGGCCTACAGCGAAAATAAGCCCAGATTCGTGTTGGTAGCGTCGAAATCTTTATTCGGTGCAAATATAAAGCAAATCGAAGAAATTTTATTTTCTAAACTTTAACTGCCCATAACTCCTAAACTAGCAGAGTTAGAGCGAAAATAAGCTTAATCGGTGATCACTTTTTTTCAACTTTAAATGCCCATAGCTTCCAAACCAAAAGGCCTACAGCGAAAATAAGCCCAGATTCGTGTTGGTAGCGTAGAAATCTTTATTCGGTGCAAATATAAAGCCAATCGAAGAAATTTTATTTTCTAAACTTTAACTGCCCATAACTCCTAAACTAGCAGAGTTAGAGCGAAAATAAGCTTAATCGGTGATCACTTTTTTTCAACTTTAAATGCCCATAGCTTCCAAAACAAAAGGCCTACAGCGAAAATAAGCCCAGATTCGTGTCAGTCGTGTCGAAATCTTTATTCGGTGCAAATATAAAGCCAATCGAAGAAATTTTATTTTCTAAACTTTAACTGCCCATAACTCCTAAACTAGCAGAGTTAGAGCGAAAATAAGCTTAATCGGTGATCACTTTTTTTCAACTTTAAATGCCCATAGCTTCCAAACCAAAAGGCCTACAGCGAAAATAAGCCCAGATTCGTGTTGGTAGCGTAGAAATCTTTATTCGGTGCAAATATAAAGCCAATCGAAGAAATTTTATTTTCTAAACTTTAACTGCCCATAACTCCTAAACTAGCAGAGTTAGAGCGAAAATAAGCTTAATCGGTGATCACTTTTTTTCAACTTTAAATGCCCATAGCTTCCAAACCAAAAGGCCTACAGCGAAAACAAGCGCAGATTCGTGTTGGTCGCGTCGAAATCTTTATTCGGTGCAAATATAAAGCCAATCGAAGAAATTTTATTTTCTAAACTTTAACTGCCCATAACTCCTAAACTAGCAGAGTTAGAGCGAAAATAAGCTTAATCGGTGATCACTTTTTTTCAACTTTAAATGCCCATAGCTTCCAAACCAAAAGGCCTACAGCGAAAATAAGCCCAGATTCGTGTTGGTAGCGTCGAAATCTTTATTCGGTGCAAATATAAAGCAAATCGAAGAAATTTTATTTTCTAAACTTTAACTGCCCATAACTCCTAAACTAGCAGAGTTAGAGCGAAAATAAGCTTAATCGGTGATCACTTTTTTTCAACTTTAAATGCCCATAGCTTCCAAACCAAAAGGCCTACAGCGAAAATAAGCCCAGATTCGTGTTGGTAGCGTAGAAATCTTTATTCGGTGCAAATATAAAGCCAATCGAAGAAATTTTATTTTCTAAACTTTAACTGCCCATAACTCCTAAACTAGCAGAGTTAGAGCGAAAATAAGCTTAATCGGTGATCACTTTTTTTCAACTTTAAATGCCCATAGCTTCCAAAACAAAAGGCCTACAGCGAAAATAAGCCCAGATTCGTGTCAGTCGTGTCGAAATCTTTATTCGGTGCAAATATAAAGCCAATCGAAGAAATTTTATTTTCTAAACTTTAACTGCCCATAACTCCTAAACTAGCAGAGTTAGAGCGAAAATAAGCTTAATCGGTGATCACTTTTTTTCAACTTTAAATGCCCATAGCTTCCAAAACAAAAGGCCTACAGCGAAAATAAGCCCAGATTCGTGTCAGTCGTGTCGAAATCTTTATTCGGTGCAAATATAAAGCCAATCGAAGAAATTTTATTTTCTAAACTTTAACTGCCCATAACTCCTAAACTAGCAGAGTTAGAGCGAAAATAAGCTTAATCGGTGATCACTTTTTTTCAACTTTAAATGCCCATAGCTTCCAAACCAAAAGGCCTACAGCGAAAATAAGCCCAGATTCGTGTTGGTAGCGTCGAAATCTTTATTCGGTGCAAATATAAAGCAAATCGAAGAAATTTTATTTTCTAAACTTTAACTGCCCATAACTCCTAAACTAGCAGAGTTAGAGCGAAAATAAGCTTAATCGGTGATCACTTTTTTTCAACTTTAAATGCCCATAGCTTCCAAACCAAAAGGCCTACAGCGAAAACAAGCGCAGATTCGTGTTGGTCGCGTCGAAATCTTTATTCGGTGCAAATATAAAGCCAATCGAAGAAATTTTATTTTCTAAACTTTAACTGCCCATAACTCCTAAACTAGCAGAGTTAGAGCGAAAATAAGCTTAATCGGTGATCACTTTTTTTCAACTTTAAATGCCCATAGCTTCCAAACCGAAAGGCCTACAGCGAAAATATTCGCAGATTCGTGTTGGTCGCGTCGAAATCTTTATTCGGTGCAAATATAAAGCCAATCGAAGAAATTTTATTTTCTAAACTTTAACTGCCCATAACTCCTAAACTAGCAGAGTTAGAGCGAAAATAAGCTTAATCGGTGATCACTTTTTTCAACTTTAAATGCCCATAGCTTCCAAACCAAAAGGCCTACAGCGAAAATAAGCCCAGATTCGTGTTGGTAGCGTCGAAATCTTTATTCGGTGCAAATATAAAGCAAATCGAAGAAATTTTATTTTCTAAACTTTAACTGCCCATAACTCCTAAACTAGCAGAGTTAGAGCGAAAATAAGCTTAATCGGTGATCACTTTTTTCAACTTTAAATGCCCATAGCTTCCAAACCAAAAGGCCTACAGCGAAAATAAGCCCAGATTCGTGTTGGTAGCGTAGAAATCTTTATTCGGTGCAAATATAAAGCCAATCGAAGAAATTTTATTTTCTAAACTTTAACTGCCCATAACTCCTAAACTAGCAGAGTTAGAGCGAAAATAAGCTTAATCGGTGATCACTTTTTTTCAACTTTAAATGCCCATAGCTTCCAAAACAAAAGGCCTACAGCGAAAATAAGCCCAGATTCGTGTCAGTCGTGTCGAAATCTTTATTCGGTGCAAATATAAAGCCAATCGAAGAAATTTTATTTTCTAAACTTTAACTGCCCATAACTCCTAAACTAGCAGAGTTAGAGCGAAAATAAGCTTAATCGGTGATCACTTTTTTTCAACTTTAAATGCCCATAGCTTCCAAAACAAAAGGCCTACAGCGAAAATAAGCCCAGATTCGTGTCAGTCGTGTCGAAATCTTTATTCGGTGCAAATATAAAGCCAATCGAAGAAATTTTATTTTCTAAACTTTAACTGCCCATAACTCCTAAACTAGCAGAGTTAGAGCGAAAATAAGCTTAATCGGTGATCACTTTTTTCAACTTTAAATGCCCATAGCTTCCAAACCAAAAGGCCTACAGCGAAAACAAGCGCAGATTCGTGTTGGTCGCGTCGAAATCTTTATTCGGTGCAAATATAAAGCCAATCGAAGAAATTTTATTTTCTAAACTTTAACTGCCCATAACTCCTAAACTAGCAGAGTTAGAGCGAAAATAAGCTTAATCGGTGATCACTTTTTTTCAACTTTAAATGCCCATAGCTTCCAAACCAAAAGGCCTACAGCGAAAACAAGCGCAGATTCGTGTTGGTCGCGTCGAAATCCGTATTCGGTGCAAATATAAAGCCAATCGAAGAAATTTTATTTTCTAAACTTTAACTGCCCATAACTCCTAAACTAGCAGAGTTAGAGCGAAAATAAGCTTAATCGGTGATCACTTTTTTTCAACTTTAAATGCCCATAGCTTCCAAACAAAAAGGCCTACAGCGAAAACAAGCGCAGATTCGTGTTGGTCGCGTCGAAATCTTTATTCGGTGCAAATATAAAGCCAATCGAAGAAATTTTATTTTCTAAAACTTTAACTGCCCATAACTCCTAAACTAGCAGAGTTAGAGCGAAAATAAGCTTAATCGGTGATCACTTTTTTTCAACTTTAAATGCCCATAGCTTCCAAAACAAAAGGCCTACAGCGAAAATAAGCCCAGATTCGTGTCAGTCGTGGCGAAATCTTTATTCGGTGCAAATATAAAGCCAATCGAAGAAATTTTATTTTCTAAACTTTAACTGCCCATAACTCCTAAGCTAGCAGAGTTAGAGCGAAAATAAGCTTAATCGGTGATCACTTTTTTTCAACTTTAAATGCCCATAGCTTCCAAACCAAAAGGCCTACAGCGAAAATAAGCGCAGATTCGTGTTGGTCGCGTCGAAATCCGTATTCGGTGCAAATATAAAGCCAATCGAAGAATTTTTATTTTCTAAACTTTAACTGCCCATAACTCCTAAACTAGCAGAGTTAGAGCGAAAATAAGCTTAATCGGTGATCACTTTTTTTCAACTTTAAATGCCCATAGCTTCCAAGCCAAAAGGCCTACAGCGAAAACAAGCGCAGATTCGTGTTGGTCGCGTCGAAATCTTTATTCGGTGCAAATATAAAGCCAATCGAAGAAATTTTATTTTCTAAAACTATAACTGCCCATAACTCCAAAACTAGCAGAGTTAGAGCGAAAATAAGCTTAATCGGTGATCACTTTTTTTCAACTTTAAATGCCCATAGCTTCCAAACCAAAAGGCCTACAGCGAAAACAAGCGCAGATTCGTGTTGGTCGCGTCGAAATCCGTATTCGGTGCAAATATGAAGCCAATCGAAGAAATTTTATTTTCTAAACTTTAACTGCCCATAACTCCTAAACTAGCAGAGTTAGAGCGAAAATAAGCTTAATCGGTGATCACTTTTTTTCAACTTTAAATGCCCATAGCTTCCAAACAAAAAGGCCTACAGCGAAAACAAGCGCAGATTCGTGTTGGTCGCGTCGAAATCTTTATTCGGTGCAAATATAAAGCCAATCGAAGAAATTTTATTTTCTAAAACTTTAACTGCCCATAACTCCTAAACTAGCAGAGTTAGAGCGAAAATAAGCTTAAACGGTGATCACTTTTTTTCAACTTTAAATGCCCATAGCTTCCAAAACAAAAGGCCTACAGCGAAAATAAGCCCAGATTCGTGTCAGTCGTGTCGAAATCTTTATTCGGTGCAAATATAAAGCCAATCGAAGAAATTTTATTTTCTAAACTTTAACTGCCCATAACTCCTAAACTAGCAGAGTTAGAGCGAAAATAAGCTTAATCGGTGATCACTTTTTTTCAACTTTAAATGCCCATAGCTTCCAAACAAAAAGGCCTACAGCGAAAACAAGCGCAGATTCGTGTTGGTCGCGTCGAAATCTTTATTCGGTGCAAATATAAAGCCAATCGAAGAAATTTTATTTTCTAAAACTTTAACTGCCCATAACTCCTAAACTAGCAGAGTTAGAGCGAAAATAAGCTTAATCGGTGATCACTTTTTTTCAACTTTAAATGCCCATAGCTTCCAAAACAAAAGGCCTACAGCGAAAATAAGCCCAGATTCGTGTCAGTCGTGTCGAAATCTTTATTCGGTGCAAATATAAAGCCAATCGAAGAAATTTTATTTTCTAAACTTTAACTGCCCATAACTCCTAAACTAGCAGAGTTAGAGCGAAAATAAGCGTAATCGGTGATCACTTTTTTTCAACTTTAAATGCCCATAGCTTCCAAACCAAAAGGCCTACAGCGAAAACAAGCGCAGATTCGTGTTGGTCGCGTCGAAATCCGTATTCGGTGCAAATATAAAGCCAATCGAAGAAATTTTATTTTCTAAAACTTTAACTGCCCATAACTCCTAAACTAGCAGAGTTAGAGCGAAAATAAGCTTAATCGGTGATCACCTTTTTTCAACTTTAAATGCCCATAGCTTCCAAACCAAAAGGCCTACAGCGAAAATAAGCGCAGATTCGTGTTGGTCGCGTCGAAATCCGTATTCGGTGCAAATATAAAGCCAATCGAAGAAATTTTATTTTCTAAACTTTAACTGCCCATAACTCCTAAACTAGCAGAGTTAGAGCGAAAATAAGCTTAATCGGTGATCACTTTTTTTCAACTTTAAATGCCCATAGCTTCCAAACCAAAAGGCCTACAGCGAAAACAAGCGCAGATTCGTGTTGGTCGCGTCGAAATCTTTATTCGGTGCAAATATAAAGCCAATCGAAGAAATTTTATTTTCTAAACTTTAACTGCCCATAACTCCTAAACTAGCAGAGTTAGAGCGAAAATAAGCTTAATCGGTGATCACTTTTTCTCAACTTTAAATGCCCATAGCTTCCAAACCAAAAGGCCTACAGCGAAAACAAGCGCAGATTCGTGTTGGTCGCGTCGAAATCTTTATTCGGTGCAAATATAAAGCCAATCGAAGAAATTTTATTTTCAAAACTTTAACTGCCCATAACTCCTAAACTAGCAGAGTTAGAGCGAAAATAAGCTTAATCGGTGATCACTTTTTTTCAACTTTAAATGCCCATAGCTTCCAAACCAAAAGGCCTACAGCGAAAATAAGCGCAGATTCGTGTTGGTCGCGTCGAAATCTTTATTCGGTGCAAATATAAAGCCAATCGAAGAAATTTTATTTTCTAAACTTTAACTGCCCATAACTCCTAAACTAGCAGAGTTAGAGCGAAAATAAGCTTAATCGGTGATCACTTTTTTCAACTTTAAATGCCCATAGCTTCCAAACCAAAAGGCCTACAGCGAAAACAAGCGCAGATTCGTGTTGGTCGCGTCGAAATCTTTATTCGGTGCAAATATAAAGCCAATCGAAGAAATTTTATTTTCTAAAACTTTAACTGCCCATAACTCCTAAACTAGCAGAGTTAGAGCGAAAATAAGCTTAATCGGTGATCACTTTTTCAACTTTAAATGCCCATAGCTTCCAAACCAAAAGGCCTACAGCGAAAATAAGCGCAGATTCGTGTTGGTCGCGTCGAAATCTTTATTCGGTGCAAATATAAAGCCAATCGAAGAAATTTTATTTTCTAAACTTTAACTGCCCATAACTCCTAAACTAGCAGAGTTAGAGCGAAAATAAGCTTAATCGGTGATCACTTTTTTCAACTTTAAATGCCCATAGCTTCCAAACCAAAAGGCCTACAGCGAAAACAAGCGCAGATTCGTGTTGGTCGCGTCGAAATCTTTATTCGGTGCAAATATAAAGCCAATCGAAGAAATTTTATTTTCTAAACTTTAACTGCCCATAACTCCTAAACTAGCAGAGTTAGAGCGAAAATAAGCTTAATCGGTGATCACTTTTTTTCAACTTTAAATGCCCATAGCTTCCAAACCAAAAGGCCTACAGCGAAAATAAGCGCAGATTCGTGTTGGTCGCGTCGAAATCTTTATTCGGTGCAAATATAAAGCCAATCGAAGAAATTTTATTTTCTAAAACTTTAACTGCCCATAACTCCTAAACTAGCAGAGTTAGAGCGAAAATAAGCTTAATCGGTGATCACTTTTTTCAACTTTAAATGCCCATAGCTTCCAAACCAAAAGGCCTACAGCGAAAACAAGCGCAGATTCGTGTTGGTCGCGTCGAAATCTTTATTCGGTGCAAATATAAAGCCAATCGAAGAAATTTTATTTTCTAAAACTTTAACTGCCCATAACTCCTAAACTAGCAGAGTTAGAGCGAAAATAAGCTTAATCGGTGATCACTTTTTTTCAACTTTAAATGCCCATAGCTTCCAAACCAAAAGGCCTACAGCGAAAACAAGCGCAGATTCGTGTTGGTCGCGTCGAAATCTTTATTCGGGGCAAATATAAAGCCAATCGAAGAAATTTTATTTTCTAAACTTTAACTGCCCATAACTCCTAAACTAGCAGAGTTAGAGCGAAAATAAGCTTAATCGGTGATCACTTTTTTTCAACTTTAAATGCCCATAGCTTCCAAACCAAAAGGCCTACAGCGAAAACAAGCGCAGATTCGTGTTGGTCGCGTCGAAATCTTTATTCGGTGCAAATATAAAGCCAATCGAAGAAATTTTATTTTCTAAACTTTAACTGCCCATAACTCCTAAACTAGCAGAGTTAGAGCGAAAATAAGCTTAATCGGTGATCACTTTTTTTCAACTTTAAATGCCCATAGCTTCCAAACCAAAAGGCCTACAGCGAAAATAAGCGCAGATTCGTGTTGGTCGGGTCGAAATCTTTATTCGGTGCAAATATAAAGCCAATCGAAGAAATTTTATTTTCTAAACTTTAACTGCCCATAACTCCTAAACTAGCAGAGTTAGAGCGAAAATAAGCTTAATCGGTGATCACTTTTTTTCAACTTTAAATGCCCATAGCTTCCAAACCAAAAGGCCTACAGCGAAAATAAGCGCAGATTCGTGTTGGTCGCGTCGAAATCTTTATTCGGTGCAAATATAAAGCCAATCGAAGAAATTTTATT
>JAECWU010000101.1:0-160887 GCA_018150985.1 Chymomyza costata | reverse complement strand
GAGAAATGGCCAATCTAGCTCCGTTTTATTCAAATTTCAAAATAAAAATTAGGTCCAATATAGTTTTGTATTCGATTACTAATATATCCGATAGGCCAAAAAAATTTTTCGTTTTCTTATTCTCTCAATATTCGCAAAGCTGTAAAGCTTCAAACACAACATTAGCTCCACCAGCTGCAGACAACTGCTTACCCGCCAATTTTGACTAGTTGCTGCAATTGTTTATAGATTTTGTATATATTATTTTTCAATTTTACTTTTTGTTAATAAATAATATTAAAGGTATGTATTTATTAAAAAAAATAAGTGTTTGTGGCCTGTGATTGTGTTTCCTCACAAAATTCGATGTTGAAAGTTGTGCTAGCAAGAAGTATAATGTTTACTAATAACCTAATCTTTCGTAGAGCTGAACTTTTGAGGTTCGGCCGGGTTCAATATCAATCCTTTTTTGAAAAATAGTTCAATATTTTCTGTTGTGAGAATGTCCAAAATTAGCTGCTACTTTTCGCTACTTATTTTTCAAATAATTTTTTTAGCTACAATGTCAGTGTCCAAGCGAGTACTTTTTTCAGTATAGTATATGGAATATTACGTTTCCAAAAAGCTTTTTGCGGTGCAGACATATATCTATGACAATATTATTGACGAAAGCAAAAATGGAAGTAGTGAATGCGTTGACATAGTCAAGCAGATTAAAAATTTCAACAAAAAATTTACGTCAAAATGGAGAGAGAACCATTAAATTCGTAAGAACTTGGAAAAAAATCAACACGGACTGGTTAGATAGTGAGCTTTTATTGGTGGACCTAAGCTCAAATGCCAAAACTGATTTTGCAGAGTGTAAAAAAAAACAAATACATAGCAAAATAGTTTCTGACATTGCTAAACAAATTCCGTGCAAGGAGCTCGTATATGCGGCCAGCACCAGTTTGTTCAATTCTGGCAAGCGAAGTGCATCTCAGATGGTATCTTTTTTAAGCTCAACAAAATTAAATAATTAAATAAATTAAAAACAGCAGAGGAAGCCTTGTCCTTATATATTGATACACAAATTTGCGTAAAATCTCAATGGAAGACTTGGCACATTTACTTTGTATTTCATTGGACCCATTCATTACGATGCTATCAAAAGGATCATTTCCCTCTTCCAAAGCGGATGAACTCATAAATAATGACGTTATCCGTCTTATTTTAAATAAAGATGTGGAAGAAGACTTATCAGATTATTTCTCATCAGATACAGAGAAAAAACTGCGGAAATATAATAATAATAAATAAATAAATAATTTAATTAAAAAAAAATATTTTTATATTATTTTATATTTGTATAATATTGATCTATAAAATAAATTTATTCTTTCAGAAAAGAAAATTTTTTTCAAAGTTATATATAAATTTCTGCTAGAATGACCATTTTTCTAACAAGTACATATGCGGGCAAAATGGATTTCAGGTGTATATTTGAATTTATTTGGTTGTCAGATTCATGCCAAATTTTGTAAAGATGTTTATACAAATTTCTTAAACATTTTTAAAGAATAAATTTGATGAAAATTGGTGAAAAAATGTCTTAGATTTGGGCCAAACTGTCCAGATAGCAGTTTTAACAGAAATTAAAAAAAAAAAAATAAATATTTTAGATAAAACAAAAAATTATTTCTATATTAATTTTGATTTGTGACATATTTATCTACAAAATAAAATTATCCGTACAAAAATAGCAACATTTTTGCAGGAGTAATTAATTAATCGCCGCTAAATCAGCCATTTCTCCCACTGTGCGTTCGGGACTCTTGATTTTGATCATGAAATGCAGTGATAATTATAATACTTTTTGATAAATTTTTACAAAACTGACAGATTGCTGATCAGTTAATCAATATTTCGGTATTGGGGTAAAACTTGTGCTGTCATTGAGTGAATATAAAGAAATGCAAGCATTCACTATTTTTATGGAGAAAAGCAGTCACTAGTTAGTTCAGGGATCTCTATTTTTTTCTAGAAGCTAAAGAATTTAAAAAGAAGTGATAGAGCAGTCGTCTCTGCGACTTTATATGCGATATTTCAATTATTTAAAGAGCAATACTTTATAACAAGTTTCTCCATATTAGATGCTGCTTAACAATACATAAAATTTTAAAGAAAATATAAGGTTGTGTGCTTTTGTTGGAACCACGCCATTATACCCTGTACTTAATTTCTTCTTAATATCTGTACTGTTTATCCAAATTTAAGACACATCAATTTTAAAGCATTTGATGAATATAGTATGTCGAGCTTTTCTTTCTTTGTTGTAAAGGTTTTAATAGATGACTTAAGTAGAAGGTTTGTGTAGATTTTAACCTTTCTACTTTATAAGTCACAATTTTAAATTTCTAATAATCATAAAAACAATTTTTTTTTTCGATTTACTGAAAACCAGTGGTAAATTTTTTTAATTTTATAATTAATTTCAATGATGTTTAATAATATTTATAACCACATTTTTTTAAATTACTGGCGCCATCTAGCGACGGATATTTGTTTGCGGCATCTAGCGACAGCAACTTGTGTACGCCATCTGGCGGCTGTATTTAACAATAAAATAAATTTCATCTTGAAACTATACAGAGATATTTTTTCAGCATTCTTATATTATATATTTTAGTAAGTTTTGTGGAGGGATTATATTTCTTATAATTAAGGGTATTTGAGGGTTTTTTCGCCAGGGGGTGATATTATTAAATTGGCTTAAAAAAAAGACATATTCTTCCACCTACTTGGATTCTTCTTCTTCTACCACCACTTAAATTGTTGGGGCTTTAACTTAAAAAAGTTTAATATTTCGGAGCTATGATATTTTTCCATATATGTTGAGCTTATATGTTTATACCTCTACATGAAATTCGGTACCAACTCGCATTGACTAATTTTTTTATATATAAAATAACTAAATTAAAAAAAAATGTAATATTTTTTCTTTAACTTAAAAAAGGTTTAATATTTCGAAGTTATGATATTTTTCCAAATATGCTAAGCTCATATATGAAATTCGGTACCAATTAACATTGACCAATTTTTTTTTAAATTAAATTTAAAAAAAAAAAAAATAATTAAAAATAAAATAATTAAAAAAAAAAAATTTTTTTTTACAACGTTTTCTCATATGGTATCCAAAAAAATTAGAGGCTACTAAAACTTACCAAAAATAAAATTTAATTTAATTTCCTAAAAAAAATGATATTGGAAATGTCAGCTTTTTGGTCAAAATATGACAAACTGGCCCCACTGTGCTGAGCTAAGAACTTCTTATTATTACAAGCATGATATTTGAAAATGATAGTCGCGGGGACTTCCACATAACTTCTCGGAAATATACCGAACTTATTTAGTACTAAAGTTTATTAGCAGCTGTGCGGAAATAAATAAATTCCCCACGTACACCAAGTTAAGCTTTATCTAGATGTCTAGTATCTAGTTATCTATCGGTGCGTTGAACTGCACTCGAAGGCTAAGACATTGGCAATCAAAACTTGTCGCAACTTTGCGGCTGTCGTCAGAGCGCTGCTTCGGATATGTGATTTACATGCGCTGTCGCATCAGTTAAGCAAATATGGCCAATGGTTGGATGTGACAAAAAAATAAAAAAATAAAATCTGAAGCTACGTGCGTCTGCTGACGCATGCGATGTGTTGGTGGGAGCTTGGGGTTGCTCGGCTTCAGTCTGGTATTTAAGCCTAGTTGACTCCAAGCGAGTCAATCATTTGTGTTGTGTGTGGGCCGAGATGTACAAGTTTAGTTTGTTTGTTGTGAGCGCAGTGTTGTGGCTGAGTAATGCTCAGAGCGCAGCAGTGGAGCAGCCCAGCGTGGCTTTGGTTGTAGAGAAGCAGCCGGATATAGCGGAGCCGGCGCCTAAAGATGTGGCCGAAGTGCCGGAGATGTGTCATCAGCCCAAAGAGACAGGCAGATGTTTTGCTTTATTCTATCGTTATGCCTACAATTTGGATACCAAGGCTTGCGAGGAGTTCATCTATGGCGGCTGTGCTGGTAACAAGAACAACTTTGAGTCCAAGGAGCTGTGTGAGCGTGCTTGTCTGCAAAAGATAGACGCAGGCGTGGAACAACAAGTCACTACAGAAGCGGCGGAAGCAGTGACCACGCTGCAGCCAGTGCAGCAGGCTGCGGAGCTGAGCAGCACACCAGTAGCCTGAGGAAATTTACCTCGAGTCACAGTTGAATATGTATTATTTGTTAGTTTTAGGCAGTGTCAACCCTGGCATTGGTTCGGCACTATTTATTTTATGTTTCACATACACTTGTTAATGAACCCAAAGTTCAAGCGCTGATAAGCCAGCTCCATTTGCTATAAAATCAAGCTTTGCTAGCCCTACTCTGCAGTTACAGTCTAAAAGTTGTAGAGAAAGTATAAAATAAAAAAATAAAAATATTATATAATGAAGTTCCTTGCTGTTTTTGCTTTGCTTTTTGCGCTGTTGGGCCTTACCATGGGCCTGAAAGATCGTAAGTGCGCACGTGACGTCAGCATCAGAGAATATTTATTGATCTATGAATTTTATTAGCTATTTGCGGTCTACCGCATTCAGCGGACGGTAATGGTTTGGTGCGTTGCCTGGCTATGATGCCCAAGTGGACTTATAATTCTCAAACTAATGAATGCATTGCGTTTACCTATGGAGGCTGTGGTGGAAATGATAATAAATTCAGTCTTAAAGAAGAATGTGAATCAAAGTGCAAAGAGTAAAACCGTCTGGAACTTTAGTTATGCTTTTTGGAACATATAATTAAATTTGACCTTGAGTTGTCGCGTTTTTGATTTATAAGTTTTTTTGCAAAATAAAAAAAAGTACTTAACACAAAAGCAAGAGCTCTTAAATAATTTTACTACATACAATACAAATGCATAAGGGTAAAAACAAAAACTGACTTTTTGTTTATTTGAAAATTTTATATTTGCTTATGATTAAAAGGTTCAAGTAAATAATGCTTTTGAACAGTTTCTAAATAGTTGCTCACCCAAGCTCAAAAGATTTATTATACAACGTCACTCATAATCGTTGGGTGCAAAGCCAGTGTTACTGGATACCAAAGTGTTCATAAAAGCTTCTCCGAAACGGCTCGACTGATTTTTATGAAATTTTTTGTATATTTGGTAGGTACGAGAATAGGTCGTACAGTATTTTTTACCTTCCTATCCCCACACAAATTTTTTAACTCACGATTTTAGTATTTTTGTGTGAAAAAAATCCGTGTGGTACCGATTGTGTTCGTATGCGTAAACGTATCAAGGTAAAACTTACACTATGTGATAGCCACACCTCATACGGTGTGCACAATATAAGTTTTACCTCAATAAATGGGTTGATCTGAACTATATAAAGAAGACCCTAGAAATTTATAATTTTCAATATTTCTCAAAATTTTAAACATTTATCCAATTAATTAATTAACGTCCGCGCCATCATTTATTTTTCTGTTTAGTGTAACCGCTAGATGGCGCAAACAATTTCGTTTTCTTGAGAAAAATATTGCTTATATTTTTAAAGGGTTTAATAAGATTTTCCATTTAGCGAAATAGAATGCAATAGAGCCAAATACATGCTGGACTTTATTAGTGTTAGAAAAAGGTAAAGCAATTTATTAGCAAAAACTGAAAACGTGGATGAATTCTCGAAGCATAGGAAGGTCTTATGAGCTGTGGTGAAAAGTTCAAGGCCCAGCTATAATAATAATGATAAAAGTTGGTTTTAACCCTATATTCGATTCGTGGCAAAGAATAAAGGGTGCAATGCTCTCCTTGAAAGGAATTTTATTTTGACATTGATATACATATATCAATTGAGATAGCTCAATGACGATTAAAGTGAGACAAAATTTAAAGTTGATATTCTCTCTTTTTTAACAAAAGGGTCTAGCTGGATAAGGTACTGGAAACTGCCCCCAGCGCTTTTTGAAAAGTAATGATGCAGTTCGATGCATAATCCAAAAAAAAAATTTTTTTTAGTGTTAAAAAAAAAAAAATTTAGTTTTATTTTTTTTTAACATTGTTCCACCAAATCGATTTGATTCATATTCACAGCAAATAAAGATCGTATAAAAACACGTGTTTTAAAAAAAAATGGTGATTGAGTTATTTTTGGATCATACTTAAAAAAAAATAAGAAAATTTCATATTTTTTTTTAAGAAAATCTGTTGGCTAAAAAATAATGAAATATTTTTTTTTAAACAGCCCTGTTGCCAACTTAGATTAAAAAAAAAAAATGGTTCAAAAATATTCAGTAGTTTAGTCACAATCAAATAAAAACGAAAAACACGTTATTTAAAATTAAGCCGCAACGCATTAAGTTTAAGATCTGAAATTTTGCGAAAAATTTTTTTTTTGGATTATGCATCGAACTGCATCATTACTTTTCAAAAAGCGCTGGGGGCAGTTTCCAGTACCTTATCCAGCTAGACCCTTTTCAAAATCAGTATAGAGGTAAGAATAACGAGTAGTAGGCGAAGCCCCCTGGTCTTAAGTAAATAAGGCGATTTTTTATTAACAGCAGTGTTACCCATTAGTAATCTGCTTCTTTTTGGTATTTTTTTTTTTTTAAGTTGGTCAATGCACAGTGGGCCAAAAAGTCAATTTGTTGTCTAAATTGCAATGGCATATATAAGAATAAGAACGAAGAATATCACTTAATTTTGCTGATACGACCACTCCTACCGCCCATCGATCGATTTTTTGGCTTAATGTGCAATGTGAACAGAATTTCCTGCAATCGTTGTTATAAAACACAGTACAACACAGTGTGAACAGAGTATTCAATTGGTTTAGTACTAAAAGCTTATACCAGAACTGGACAAATGTAAACAATAATTTTACAATGCACAAAAAAGGGTATATGAGATAACAAATCATATAGCGTATAGCTTATTTATTTACTTTTGGGAATTTTTTTACAAACTGGAAATAAAAGGCTTTGTTTTGCTCTTTATAGCCAGGTTTGCAATTATAGTCTATCTGATCAGTTCAACAATAGAATTTTATGTAAAATTAACAAAGTGTTGCTCTATATAAAGTTATAGATTTATAGATTTGTATTCAATTATACTAAAAACATCTAATTAATAGTCACCCAAATATTGTTTATAAGCAATTCAGTTTTTAAGTAGTTTCATGAAAAGTGGCCAGACATTGGGATACCTCTTTTCCGCAAAAAATATATTCCTTCATTCTGGGACTGGACCTCACCACTCCCCAATCAAAGTACTACCGCTAGGTCTTACTTTGCGAGGATGAAAAGACAAGTTACAGTCACCAACTTTTGTATGCAGACGATTGGGATACTAATAACAAAAACATCTAACCATCAAATTGCCCTAATTTTTTCTTACATCCTGAACGTTAATTACATCAAACTAGTTCAAGGTTATCTCTTTATCGGTTAAGCGTCTGATTAACTTTCCAATTAAGTACTAAAATATTGTTTGTAAACAAATTTAAAAAAAAATAAAATAAAATATATAATGATGTACACAAAAAAAAAACCCCGTCTACTATTACTTCTAAACATTATAAACGTAAACAAATGAGCGCACTATTTATTAATTCAAATTCTTCGAAAAAAAAATATTGTTTGTAAACAAATTTGTGTCTAGCAGTAGTTTTCTTAAGAAAACTAATCTGGTACGCTCGAGACGGTGCCTTACAGTGGAATACCCTGTACCATTTTTTACAGAAAAAAATATATTGCTTCAGAATTTAATATGAGTATATAAGTATACAAGCACTATTTTACAGAAAAAAGTTTTTTGGTAGAAATATAATATTTATAGCTGTTTTATAAATTTAAAACAAATTTAATGGTGTTTGATAGTTAATTCCGAAAGGGTATTTAAAATATAGCTGGTGCTTATTTAGCTCTTTTATTTGATGTTGTTTATGGCCTCAATCTTGACGAAGTCATATTTAATTTGATGTGTCGTTACATAGCCTATAACCAGCGGACGATCATAACGTTTCCAAAGATACCATATTTGTTAAATTATGACAAGCGGCTTTGAAGGTAGGAGGAAACAGAGGAACATATTTAGCATACAGGTCAAACACATGTCATAATAGTCGCATAGATATTAATATCAAATATGTATGCAAAAACTTATAGTCCCTGAAACTGCTTTTCCCCATTTTTTAAGTATGTCTGCAATTGTCATGACGGTAAAGTTCCGATTCACAACGTTCCACCTACTCATACGGCCCAAATATAATAGAGCACGCCTGAAATTCGAAACTTAATCATTCGGTTATGGGGTGTTTAAACGAAAAAATTTAAATTTTCCACAGTTTTTTAAAAGAACTTCAAGAGGTACCTCCATAACATGCCGCATTATTCGTTTAATAAGGCGTCGAAAAACGTAGATCTTACATTTTTTTCCTTTTGACAGGGTGCTCTGCTATGCTAAAAAATTAAAAAAAAAAAACATTTCATCAAACACTTGTTAAAAATAAAACTAAAAGTGGAATATACACATTTTATTATCAGTATAGCTTTTGAATGTACATGTTCCAATTTTTTGAAAAAAATATTTCGAAATCGTTCAGATGTTCACAATGTATCAGTATTTCCGCTTTCTACTATAAACAAAGGGGCTTTATATTCCTTTATTTTAATAACGCTGACATTTCAATTTTTAAATCTGGAACATCATGAATCCAGTTTTCCTGTTTTTTTTATGCATTTCTCAACACACGCCTTTTCAGTTTGAAAAACATTGTTTGTAACCAAACAGCCGCCATCGGTAAACTTTATGCATTGATTGATTTTCTTATCATATGACCATGCCACAAAATTAGCTTTACAAGCAAGTCCTCTGTCCTCGGTACCAATAATATCGTCACATTGTGCTATAGAAATTTGAAGTTATGGAATACCCGTATTTTAGCTTAATACTTACAAACTTCGATATAAACAATAGATTCTGATAATACGATAAATATGGAAAGCAGAAGCAACAGTTTCATATTGAGTTTGAACTGGGAATTATGCTCGACCCAAGCAAGTCGGAACTTTTATATTGTTCGAAATAGTACGACTTCGTGACTTGTTTCATATTTGCTTATTTACTTTAAAGTAAACTATAGAGACATGGTTGGTCTTTAAGTAGTAATGTTTTACATAATTATTAGTATTAGAAGCATCTTCTAGAGCTTTGGTACTAAAATGTTTTTTCTAAATAAAATAATAATCTATTTAATATATATTTATAATGGAGTATAGCTAATAAAGCTTATGATCACTTGCATTATTGGAACGCTATTTGTTATACTTTGAAATACATTTTAGTAAGCTATTTATTTTATGACTGATGCATTTTTTTGTATTCAACTTTTCAGAGCGTGAATTTTCAGTAATAAAAAATGTAATACAGTCGAGGCGGTGCCCGACAGTGTAATACCCTGTACCTTTTTTCTCGAAAAAAGTTTTATTCCTGCATATTCCTTCTAAGAACTTTCCAATTGGATCATTTTTTTTGTTGGTGCAAAACGATATTTATACCTATAAGTTCCGCAAATTTTAACCGATTTTGATGAAAATCGAAATTTACGTTAAAGTTATTTAAAGTATATGGGGTAAGTTTCAAGGGGATATGTTGAGGGATATAAAAGAAAACACGGTAAATCGATTGCGGGGGGTGGGGGGCCCGCATTGATAAAATTTGGATGTGGATTTGTTTATTAGAGCCACATGAATCAGCTTAGCAAAATTTGTGATTCTATTCCATATGTTACTATTATTACGTAGAGTCAAATATTGACGCAGTTTATAGGCAAGGGGTGGTGAAATTTTTACATTTTAGACTATAACTTTTGTATTTGTCCGATTTTGTTTATTTTTGACACACAGATGCATGTAACCACACGCATCGCTCTGTCAAGTTTTAGATTGAAATATCAAACAGTGTAGCTAAAAACCGCGAAACTCTGCTACGGGGAAACGGGGAAAGATATGGACATGATTCAACAAACTTGATCTTCTCAGGAAATATGCGCATCAGCTGGTAAAGTTTCGTATCTCTAGCTCTTATAGTCTCCGAGATCTAGGTGTTCATACAGACGGACAGACGGACATGGCTCAATCGCTACCCGAGGTTATGATAAGCATTTTAGAATAAAAGGACTTGGGGTACGTATAGGTACAGGGTATAAAAATTTTCTATTCATGACTTTATATGCAATTTAATGTGGAATAGCCAGCGGACGATTAAGACGCTTCCAACAATACTTCATTTGTCAAATTATGATAACTAGTTTAGAAGTTATGAGGGAACAGATGTACATATACATAATCCTCCTTTTTGCTTCAACGAAACTGAGCCACCAGATTAACTTTACTAGATAATTGGATTTCTGGTAAAATTTGACGGAAACTATAATAATTTCTGTGTTTCCCCTGTATACCTTACCTTTTTACTTGATTTTCCGTCTTAAAATCTTTTTTTTTATGAAAAAACAAAAAAATAGCAAAGAAAAGCATGGAATTTAACGATATTTATATAAGAGGTTTGATTTTTAAGGGGTCTACGCGGTTCAAAATATTTCGCGAGGAAAAAAAAAATCCCATTTGGGATATCCCAAATATTTCGAACTGCGTATAGGCCCTAAGACAAAACTCCATATAGGTGATGTTAAAAAGTCTTCTATTGCTGATTTATTTAGGTGGGCATAAAGCTAGAAGAATGTGAAGAAAATTGCTATGAAAATAACTCAGACGTTGCTTAGAATAAATTGTATTATCACTTTGAAATGTTGTTACCACTTTCGTTCATAAACATTAGATGTTTAGTCACGATTAGTTTGTAAAACTTATAAATAAATAATCTCATGTATATGTATTCCCAGTCACAAAGTCATAAAACATAGTTTGTAGGGGGGGGGGGATATCGACAGGAATCGAAAAACTTTATCTGTCTGACGTCTTCGTAAAATTGGCACTCTCTAGCGCTTACAGTCTCTGAGGTCGTTTTGTTCATACGGACTGAGAGTTGCCGGTTAAGCCTAAAGTCAGAAATTAAATTTTTACTACTCTCCGAAGAATCAGTACGAAATGGTTGTTTAAAGCGGTAATATAATGTTTGTGTAAAATTCAGTTCGAAGCGTACAAGTACTTAAAACATATCCCCATTATGAAGTTTTTGCCAATCTGCGCTATTCTTCTTCTGTACATTATAACCGAAACCGAATGGTAAAAATAATCAAATTAATTTTTTAGTATTCCGAACAAACGCTCAAAATTTTAGTTACAATGCAAGAATCTGTAACCAGTGGGACTCACAAGGAGGGAAAAATTGTCCAAGTAGGGTCCAAATAACCGACAAGTGGACCTACAATGGTGCATATAAGCAATGCGTCATGTTTCATTATAGCCGCTGTGACGGAAATGATAACCGATTTGAAGCACAAGACACAATGCGAACAAACATGTGATGTAGTTCCAACTTAGATTTGTTATATGGAAAATACTAATCAAATTATTTTCTAATGTTCTTAACAAAGGTTCAAAATTTTAGTTATTGTCCAAAATTCTGTCAACAGTAGGATGCAATAGGTACTGAGTGTCAGCCGTTTGAAGTAAAGTATTCGTACATTGCTGCATGCGCCGCGTTTCCTTATGGCGGCTGTAATGAAAATGACAACCGATTCGAGATTTCAGAAGAATGTGAAAAAACTTGTGTATCTCAACCATAGCTGGAGGTCCCCAAAGAGTAAAATTTAAAGTTTTTTATTCTAATAGCTGTTCACTCTCACTCTGAAACATTTCGAAGTCAAAGACCCCCTTATGAGCAAATCCTGGATACGCGCCTGATCTCGATCATAAATTCGTCATTGGCAAAATATCTATATCTGCATCAATAAAGTGGTGGAGACTAGGGTTTTCCTACAAAAGATAATTATTTGGTAAAAGAAAGTCGAATGAACTTATTCGTCAGGAGATTAAATCTCCTATTTGGACTACTACTACTACTACTAGCTCTTATAGTCTTCAAGATAGAAGACATGTCTAGTTTAACCTTTTTTTTCCTACTGACCATATTAAAGGTTACTTTCGTGCGTCTCTGACGTCACTGGGTCTTTGTTACATAGGTTTGCTAAAAAAAAAAAAAAAGACTTTAGGGACTAAAGAGATTCATGTTCAGACAGCCGGTGGGACGGGAAAACCCCCTGTGTATCCACCACTGATCTGAATCAATTTCTGCATTTTACTTCAATACAGAAACTCAGGCTTGCGAATAAGTCACAGCTTGCGGAGGCAAAACCAATTGTAACTGATTTAATCGAAAAGATCTATATGAATGAGGTTATCAAAAACCTAATGGTTCAACTCAATTAACTATAAGAACCATAATCTATATATTTACCTGAGAAAATGGTATCTGAGCAAAAAAAAACACCTAAGACTATTGTGTTTGTTTTGAAACTAATTTAATTGCATTTTGTCATCGATGACAAAATATACTCAATATAGAACACCTAGAACATAAATATTTTATATGATTGTGTCGAGGTTTGAAATTGTTTGGCATGCAATCCAAGTCACAAGGGTTATCTGATAAGCTAACAATGTATACATAGGTATTATTATTAAACAAAAACATCTATAAAAACAGTGTTCCGAGCTTTTAATGCTTAGTTTATTAATTTCAACGCTTCAAACAGCTTGTTAAATACTACTTCTAAAGAACGCCATGAAATTTTTAATGATATTTGTAACTCTGCTTGTATGCATTATGGGTAGCCAAGCGGTTAAAAATGGTAATAAAATAATCCGTAGTACAAACCCGAACTTCTTTTGAACTGGAGCTAATCCTATATAATAATAATCATAATTTAATAGAAATCTGTAGACAGCAACATTCAAGAAACGGTGATGGTAGAATATCCTGTGAGGCATATATACAAAGCTGGACTTACGATTCGGCAAACAAGGAATGCATCCAGTTTATCTATGGAGGTTGCGGCGGAAATGATAATCGCTTTGGCAATAAAAAGTTATGTGAAGAAAAGTGCTTAGAATAAATTAAAAAATAAACAAAAATTATTCCGCCCTATGCTCCACCTAGAGGCAACTACTAAATATATATTTATACTCGATTTTTTAAGTACATAAATTTTTGTTTTTAAAAAGCTTAAATAAATATATATATATATAAGATTTAATAAACATGAAGTTTATTCTTAACCCGATTTTTTAGCTCGGTTTTTAATAAAAACAAAAAAGTTGATCATATATTTATGTGTTTTTACGCGTTTGTTTAAAGTTCGATAAAAATTGTTCTATTTCGTATTATTATTTATTATTTCCTTGATTATGCAGAGTTATTCGTTTTATAGATTAAATTAAATACCACTGCGTTGTCGCGCTTATTCAGAGCATACGGCGGTCCACTATTTCGTATAGCTGCTGTAAAATTTTTAGAACCTTTACCCTTTACATCAGATTGACACGAATAATGGAGCTGCTCATTGCGTAACCTTCTAAGTGTGGGATCATAGTTAGGTACAATTGTCATCAGTTTTATACAATAAGTATTTTGTAAAGATAATTGCAAATTAGGGAAAAGTGGGGTGAATTCGGAAGGATTTTTTCGTATATTTTATGGAGTGAATAATTTTGTTTTTTAAAATTGAAAGTTCTGTCGTTCAGGGCATTGAATAAGCTAAATTTTGTCAAAATTTCAGATCGATACGATAATTTTTTGTCAGGTAGCTTGATAACCGAGCAACAAATGCCCGAAGTGTCCTAAAATGATAAAGACCGCCAAAAAATTTCATCGCAAACATTTTATTCCTTTATTTAAAAAAAAAAAAAAAAGTTGAATGATAGATACATTGAAATGAATGAATGTGGAATGAAAATAATTGTTGCCTAGTGAAATGGCCTGAAAAAATGTTTATTTTTTTATTTAAAAAAAAAGAGGGAAATCGTCTGAAAGAGCCTCCTTTTGTTGAATTTCACTGCCTTCAGCATTTCTAACAAATCATCAGAACTTCGAAATGATTACGGGGATTTGTTTCGCTTTTTTTTATATTCAAAATAATTATTCGGCTCCGGATTCACCCTAAATCGCCTTTTTAAAACGTAGTAGCGTCATTTCCGGTGGCTTGCAAAATCGCAACGAACCCCTTAGCATTTTTTAAATATTAGTCTAAATAATATTATGGATAAACTTACATTTGATTTTACACGAGAAAATGTTGAAAATAAAAATACCACTTCCAAGGTAGACATTTTTTTAGAAAAATTATACTGAACAGAAAAATACGCGTACTCGAGTTGGAGTATTATCAAAAACCAACGTCGGTCATAATACCTCAGGCCTTTTGATCTTTAATCCGCGAAGCGTGGTGAAAATTGTTTTGCGGAGTGGAAAGCTGGAGTCGTCGTTACCATTCCGAAGAAAGGTGAACTCAGCCAATGCCAATGTATCCAGAATGTAATTGGATCCATACTCCTAACAAGAATATCCCCTCTGATTGAGAACTAGCTCCACCGATAACGAAATGGTTTCAGGCCCCAACGCTCGTGCGTGGACCACATCAACTCATTGCGTAGAATTGTTGAGCAGTCCGCCGAATAGAGATCGCCACTGTTTTTACTGTTTGTGGATTTCCAACGTGCCTTTGACACAATCGACAGGGAATCGATCTACAGAACACTCTGACAATACGGTGTCCATGACAAGGTTGACGCCCTAATAAAGGCAGTTTGTGTCGACGCTAGTTGTTGTGTCCGCTTCAAGGGCAAATCCAGCGACACATTTTCAGTCACGCAAGGCGTGCGCCAAGGATGTGCCCTCTCGCCGATCCTTTTCGTCTTGGTATTGGACAGCGTCCTGAATCGCACAAAAGCAGATGGCCTGCAATGGCGCCCAAACCATAAGCTCTCTGATCTACGCCGACGACATATGCTTTATGACGCACACGCTGGTAGGTGCAAAAGCGAAACTTGGCCAAATATCATTTCTAATGCGGATCTGCTTGTGATCACCAACAGTGAGCCAATAAACACCATTATCAAGAGACCGCGGCGCACATGGATGAGGACGGGTCTTGCCGAAAGCCGCTCCAGGGCCAGCTGGAATGAGATCAGGCGGCTAGCTTTAGATCGCTGAAGTTCTTTTGTTTCCGCCCTTTGCTTCGACCAGGAGTGACATTCATTATGTATTCAATTTTTATACCCTGTACCGTATGGTACAAAGGGTATATTGTGTTTGTGCAAGCCGAAAATGTATGTAACGTACAGAAGGAGACGTCGGAGACCCCCCAAAGTTACCTAAAGTATGATCAGTGTGACTCGAGAAGTCGATATACCCATGTCCGTCTGTCCGTCTGTCCGTCTGTCCGTCTGTCCGTCTGTCTGTCTGTCCGTCTGTCCGTCTGTCCGTATGAACGCCTAGATCTCAGAGATGGTAAGAGCTAGAGCAACCAAACTTTCAGATAAGATCCCTTGTTAATCCATAGGAGACAAGTTTATTTTATTTTTTTGATATCGGGATTACATAATATAGCTCCCATAGGGGTGTTTCAGAGGACCTCGAAAAAAAGAAAAAGTTTTAGATGGATAATTCGTTTGTTTATAAAGATATCATAACCAAGCACTGTAGCAAATTTTATCAAAATCGGTTGACTATATGATATATCTCCCATAGGATCGATCGGTCGAAAAAATGTTTTTTTTACAAAATTCGTTGTGTTTCGTTTGGTTTTGATGATATCGGAACCAAATTCGGCAACAGGAAGTTTTTTAGAGTTCTCAAGCACTGTTACAAATTTGATCAAAATCGGTTGACTATATCATATAGCTCCCATAGGACCAATCGGTCAAAAAATCGTTTTTTCTACAAAATTCGTTGCGTTTCGTTTGTTTGTAAAGATATTGTTAGCAAATTTTGCATTAAGAAGTTTTTTAGAGTACCCAAGGACTGCACCAAGTTTGATCAAAATCGGTTGGCTATATCATATAGCTCCCATAGGAACAATTGGTCAAAAAAACGCTTTTTTTACAAAATTCGTTGTGTTTCGTTTGGTTTTGAAGATATCGGAACCAAATTTGGCTGTCGGGAGTTTTTTATAGTTCCCAATCAGTGTACTAAATTTGATCAAAATCGGTTGACTATATCACATAGTCCCCATAGGACCGATCGGTCAAAAAAATTGTTTGGTGCAAAATTCGACTGATTTCTTTTTTTTTATGAAAATATCGTAACCAAATTCGCCGAATAAAATATCTTTTGAAGGTTTTAAGCAATGTGTCGGACTTAATTGCAATGTGGTGGTACAGGGTATCCCAAAGTCGTCTGCGCCCGACTTTAACGTACGCCATCTTTTTTTATGAAAATATCGTAACCAAATTTGCCGAATAAAATATCTTTTGGAGGTTTTAAGCAATGTGTCGGACTTAATTGCAATGTGGTGGTACAGGGTATCCCAAAGTCGTCTGCGCCCGACTTTAACGTACGCCATCTTTTTTTTTTAGTAAATTGTGAATTGTACTGCATGTCAAGAAATACAAATTAATAACGTCGGTCATGATGTTCATATGAAAATTGGTGTCATAGTCAAATGTCAATTCAGAAATCCGTTAGGACGCGTTTGCGGGGTCACCCCACTTCCGAATTCACCCCACTTTCCTCTATCATCGATTGATTCACTTTTTTACTTGGGGAAAAACAAAACCCTCAAAGCCTTTGTAAGAGCTGAACATAGACAGAGAAGAGATCACAACTGTATGTACTAGGCACACATAACTCTCTCCATGAACCAAATTTTATGTCATTAGTTTGCATATTGAAATTGAGGGTATCCAAATGTCTGGCAGCGCTAAATCCGAGTCCAAAGTCCAAAAAGCCCCAACACGTTGCGTTTCTGACATAAATGCGTAGATTTAAGGGGTTTTTCAATGTTGTGTCTGAACAGCGGCATGCTGGGTTTTTCGGAAATTATTTTTGTACTGTAGATACGGATTCAGCAATTATTTGTTGATATTAGATTTGCATTCAGCGATCAAAAAAAAGGCCTAGTAAATATAGTCTAACCTCAGCAAACGAAAATTGTTTTCCTTTTTTTTTGTCTTTGCTATTTTTCGAGCTTATGGGACTTTGGAACATAGTGCATTAAGAGAGTGTCTTCTAGAATACTGGATAAAGACGACAAATCTAAAAATTTAAATAAGTTCTTATTTAATTAAAATTAATTATAATTACCTACAATTGAATGAATTTTTATATTAGTGCATCAGTACGTAGGGGCTAACATCCTCAACAAGTCGGTTCAATTACTTGCATACGCAGATGACATCGACCTTATTGCCAGATCGGTGACAGATCTACAGGAAAGCTTTCTGAAATTGGATGAAGCAGCTAAGAAGGTCGGACTGAGAGTCAATGAGACAAAGACAAAACTGATGATGGTCAGAAGAATGCAAAGGGGAGGAGACCGGTTTGGATCAACTTTTCAAGTTGGTCCGTACAATTTTGATGTGGTAAAAGAATTCACATATCTGGGCGCAAAGGTTGATAGCTAGAATAATATATCAAAGGAAGTGGACAATACATTGCTACTTGCAAACAAATGCTACTATAGCCTTTTCAAGAACCTAAGGAGTCAACCCTAATCCCTAATCGCGTCAGTGTTAACATACGGCAGTGAAACCTGGGCTTTGAACAAAAATGACATGGAAAAACTGAGAATATTTGAAAGGAAGGTGCTACGCAGAATATATGGGTTAGTCAACGAAGAGGGGACCTGGCGAAATAGGTACAATGACGAGTAAATGGCGTTGTATAAAAACTCAGATATTGTAACCAAAATATAAATCGAAAGATTAAGACTTGGGCCACATAACGCGAAACGGTCCAACAACATTCGCTAGATGCTAAGAGGCGAAGACCAGGCTTAGATGGATTGATGAAATGGAAAAGAAAGGACGAATAGAAAATACAGCAAGATCAGGGTTGTACAGCCAACAATGATGATGATCAGTACGTATGGCTTAACTGCGAAAAGGATGGCGGGAAGATGATTCTTAATGCTGTTCCGGCACTTGCGTGACGTGATGGATTTAACTTTTCCGAACCTATCTCTGGAGAACGTGTTACTACCGAAAAACAGAATGTATATACCTATATATACAGGGTACAGACTTATACACTCAGAGAAATTTAAAACACTAAAAAGAGTTTTTTCGATCGGAGCTGAACAAGAAGTAAAGCCGGTTCTCTTAGTTGTAACATGAAGAGAGTAACAGCTGTTATCTGTTTATAAATTATTTAATAAAACTAATGGACTTATGTATATATAAAATTTTTTTTCAACATAAGTCATGCTCTATTGGCATTGCTAATCTGCCAAACTGCCAGATGTCTGGGGTCACAGATAAGCCAGCAAGCAGTATAGTTTATAGGTACATCATATATGGTACCTACTGATACATAAGGCTTTCTTTATAAAGCGATTGAGTGCAGCAAGTGCAACAGTTTTGTTGCATTTGGAGACCATGAAGCTGGTATTGTTTGGATTTTTGCTGCTGCTCTGTCTGGGCGCAACATGGAGCAAGCCAGGTTGGAAGAAATCTACGACTATTTAAGGGACTACTAAATGCAAAGTTTAAATATTTCTGCAGATAAGTGCAAACAGAAGACCGCAATGGCTGGCATGGAACAGGATGGCGCTGCCTGCATGGCCTATATGCCCACCTGGACATATGATGCCAATCAAAATGCTTGCCTGGAGTTTGTCTTTGGTGGCTGTGGTGGTAATAGCAATCAATTTGCCAGCAAAACGGATTGCGAAACAGCTTGCAAGGATTAGCTGGAGACAGCGTTAAGATTACTCAATATTTACTTGTTTTGCAAAATAAATTTCACTACATATAGTTTCAAGGTTTGTTGATATTTTGTTTGTTTGTGCATACTCGACGAAACCGAAATCGAATTCGAATCGAACTTGACACGACCTGCGATAAGCCATAACAGAGAGCTTCAGCCGGTTTGTGCCTATAAAACCCCGGACGCATCTGTTGCGAGCATTCAGTAAGCAGCTGCCCAAAGGTCTGAACTTGTTTCCGCAAAAACGTTGAGTTTAATCTAAAAAAAATAAAAAATATATATATTATTCAAGATGAAATTGTTTGCTGTACTAGTTGTGCTCTGCGCTGTGATCTCTGCCACTTTGGCGCTGAAGAATCGTAAGTTGCTCACAAAAAAAAAAAAGAAATTCCGAGTTTATAGTATTAACTGCAATAAAATATTTTCAAACTGCGCTCTTAGCCGTCTGCGGTGAGGAGTTTGGCAAAATGGGCACCTGCCGCGCCTTGATAAACAAGTGGACCTATCGTCGGGATAACAATGAGTGCATTCCATTCAATTACAGCGGTTGCCATGGCAATAACAATCTGTTCGATAACAAGCAACAGTGCGAACAAACTTGCAAGGAATAGTTATCGAATATTTGAATATTTTTTATAGTTTGTACTTAATGTTGTGCTCAATAAAATAATGTGTTGATTTTTAAATATGTTTTAATTGTTTATTGTTGCATTTAACTCATTTAATTTATTATTAGTTACAATTAACTTGTTTTACATAATTTGCTTGTTGGTTAGTGTTTTTTTTTTTTTTTTTTTTTTTACTTGTAGTGTGTTAGTTTTGTGGTCTTTGAAATACTATTATTTATTATTGATATATTATGCTAGACTGTATCTACTATATACTTCATATATATATTTTTATATGCCTGTGTGTTTATTTATAGTTGAAGATAATCATTTTTATTGGCTGCATTTTGTTTATTTTTTTTATAAGATAAGAGCAGCAGAAATCCTAAACTTTGATTGAAATGATGAAATTTTTTAGAGATTTCGTAAGCAAGAACACTGCATGGGATTTTGAAGTTTATTGCTAAAATTTATTACAGAAACAATGAGCTGTTTGCAAATATGCTACACTTAAATAATTTAATTTAGTTTTTTAAATTTTAAAATATTTTTTAGAATTTTTGGAAGTTTAAAGGTCTTTGTTTTAAATAAAAAAATTATTGGCAGTGCTCTAGAAAACGAATCCGAACATTTTATTCTGATCGGATTTTATATCAAAAAAATACGTTTTCCGGATCACGCAAAAACGAGTCCGAATAAAATTGTTCGTTTTGGTTTTTTCATTTTCCGAAGCACGGCTGAGAATATTTGAATTTTATGTATAGTCTCATAGAGATTGCTTTTGAATAATAATGATACTTTAAAAGTTGGAAGTACAGTTGTACTGACCTTTAACGAACTCCTTTACCACGATTTCGCCAAAAGGGATGGTCGACTGTACCTAGTTTTTAAGCAACCGAGCTAAAGTATCGAAATATTTAAAAGAAACTTCCTGATATAGGAAGGGAAAGTCGTCTGTGCTTGGATTTTAAAATTTTTCCTTTTATTAAAAACATTCTATATATCAAGTTCTCCAAAAAAAAAAATTTGGGTCCAAAAATTTTAAAATTTTTATATTTATACCAAGAATGGTTTTTTTTCGGAAGAGCGGTTGTATACACTAACGCTGAAGCGCGGCGGATTTTAGATACTATGTTAGATACTATGCTTCCATTATAAGGAAGCTGCATGTAACTTCACCCCGGAATTACTTAAGAACTGGAACATCTGAACAATATGCCTCGACTATAGAATCGAAACTGGGACGCGTGCCGACTTTAATTTTTGAGGGCAAAACTTAACTAGCTCAGCTATCCCAAGTGCATTTTACACTGAGGCGATTCGAACTATGGCCTATAAAACACTAAGCTACGATTATGTCCAATATTTTTCAACCGATTATAAATATGATTGGTGTAAAGCGCAAGATTTCTCTATATTCTAATGTACCCCATTGTAGAAAACTTAGGACTTTGGAAGGGGGCGTGACAAAAATAAAATGTACCTTAAATGTTTTCACATCTAAAGCATAGTTTAGTAATCCTAGCTCTTATAATCTCCACGAGTTAGGCGTTCATGCAGATGTAATATAAAATTGTTTTTTTCGCATCACCATATTAGAGGTAACTTTTAATGGGTCTACGGAGGCGCTTGCTCTATATTACATATATTTCCACGAACTTCATGTAAAATGTCGAATATAAACCACTACTACTTTAAAACGGGAAGATGAACTTGTTAAAGGTAATTCAATGTAAAATAAATTAGATGCATGGAAGTACATTCATATACAATATAAAATAACATTAAAAAACGAAAAAAATCCGAGTATGTATTTTTTCGGTCAAAAAGGTCACCTTTTGGAAAGTTTTTAATGAACCGGAACTATTCTCACGACTCTTTATCAGTATAAACATTACTTTCGAAGCAGGAACCTTATATCCGACTAAAGAAAGTTTTTCCATTTTTTCCCTTCTTTTGGCACCAACTCGATTACTACTCATACGTCTGATAACTTTTGAACGCTAGTGTATATTTTTTGTAGCTCTATGTAAATCTTTTTTATAATACTCAAAAATATGTTTGCAATAAATTCAAATCCCATTCCCTGCATCATTTCAATCGTGTCAAAACTTCTCTTATTAATTCTTCTCAACTACGACTAACTAATATAGAGTTTAAGTTTATCTGTTTGCTTATATTTGTGCTTTATGCCTCAAAACTTAAAACTTGAACTTAATTCTTATATTAATACTTAAGTGTACATAGTTTAATTTTGTTTTTAATTTATTATATAATATCAATAAAACGATTGCACATTGCACAGAGCCTACTCGCTCTTGGTGACCAACGTGCCATTAATGGCGGAGGCGCCATGACACGGCGGTGGCGTCTCCTGACGCACTGCCGGCTGTTGCTGCGTAGGCGTGGTTGGGGGTGACAGTGTGGCATGATGTTGCTGATATGCCGCAGCAGATTCGGCCAAATCTAGCAGCGCCGCCGAAGTTGCAGCGCTTGAAGTGGGCACAGACATGGCGCCAAGACCATTCATTGTGCTAGCTGTCATGTCCTGAGCCTCATGCTTCATACGCAAAATATTATTATTATTATTGTTATGGTTGTGATTGTGATTGATGCTGTGTCCCAGCGCAGGATGATGCGCAAATGAGAGCGGCGGCAAGTGCAGTCCCGGAAATGCTAGACCTGCAGCAGCTGCTGCATGCAGTGATTGCAGCAAGGCGGCCGAATGTTCCTGTGCCTTGCGACGCAGTTCGGCTACCGAATTGGAGCGCGGATCATGTGCACCACCGCTAGACTTGGGTGACTCCGGTGAACTGGTCGCAGAGGAGCTGCTTACAGGCACGCTAAGTGATGCCACCGATGACGGCGGATGTGGTGGCTTAAGCGAGCAACAAGAGCACAAACTCTGAAAGGGCGATACACCTGTGGATGAATAAAAGATTGCATAGATTCAATTACCAAGTTTCCAAAAATCACAAATATAATGCATTGCTTTTTGGGCACAGCTGATGCTAATATTATTAAAAGGCGCTTTTTTGATTTTTCACTGATTGACAGCTCATTGATGTCAGTCAGCTGGGAATACAGAGTATTGTAGATTACTTACCTTTAAGACCTGAAAAGAGCGGCTGATGCGTAAACTGGGCGGCCAAGTGAGGCGGCAGAAACAAAGGTGGATGATTTGCGTTGCGCTGAGCAGCTGCAGCAGCCGCGGCCGCTGCCACGGCACTCTGCTCGCTGAGCACAGGTCGAAAGCCACAATTGCTGCAAGAGACCAAAGATAATGGAGAAGAGAAAAGATTATAATTTGATTTGACAAAGCTTTAAGGACAAAAATTTTGCTAGATTTGTTTTTAAAATTTAGTTAAGTACCATTTTTTGGAAAAAAGAAAGGCCTTCGAGAGCTGTGACGGGGCGGTTACCGACAGTGGGATACTCTGCTCTACTGTACATATTTGCAATGAAATGAGAATTTTTTTTGCTCAAAATATATTTTTTTCATAACATTCAAAATCGGTGCTATACAAAAATTTATCGAATAAGTTGAATAACAAAACTCATTTTACAATTTTAATTGTGTTGTTTACTTTGTCGGGCAGAAATGCATAAGTGACCGACTAAAGTCTTAAGCTACCTTAATAACGATGCAGAAGAGTAGAAGTGCCAGACTAGCAACGTGAGCTATAGCTATCAGCTAGCTGTCAAGTTTTTGAAAAACTTTTGGTCAAATGGGCAAGAAGGTAACGAATTTGAGAAACCGGAAAATATTCCGAAATCGTGACCAATACTATTTTTTCATAATCGAGAAGGAATTCTAGAGCAGACCGGACTAAACACTACATTCTTATCCAAATCGAAATGTATATATTGCGATTATTTTCGATTTTGACATTTCACGAAATATTTGCGCTTAAGCCGTAGCTTTTCTAAAATTTCTAAAAACTCGACATTTCTAAAATCGATTAATTTCTACAATTTCTAAAATTTTCAAAATTTCGAAAAATTCAAAAATTTCGCAAAAATCTAAAATTTCTAAAAATAAATTTGTATAATTTCTAAAATCTCTAAAACTGCTAAAATTAAGGAAGTTTCTAAAATTTCTAACATTTCATGTTTTTATTGTTCGTTATCATTGCGAAAAATTTCGGTTTGAAAAATTACACATGTATCAAAGTCCAGCCATTGCTTTTTAAAACGGAAAAAATCCATTTTTAAAATGCACTAAACTTTTGACATTTGGGCCGAAAAATTAGATTTAAATTTGTTGATGTTCTCTAAGAACCTCTTAATGATACATTGTCAACTCTAGAAATTATATTTTTGTCACACCGAAGTATTGCTCGTGGAATCAAAAATCGGTTTTCTAAATTTGCCAGACTAAATAGAAGGCATACAGAATTTAAACAATGCTGTTAAACTACTTAGAATTTAAAAATTTATTTAAGATTTGATTCACGGGAAAGAATTCTGGTGAAGCAATTCTATAAAGGTCTGATGTATGACTCCTGATGACTTTTTAGCAAAAAGAAACACTGTGATCAAAATTTAGGTCGCTTGTTTCAATGTCTGAAAACTTTTGACTAGCGGTGTAAATTTGCATAAGTAGGCTTTGCCGTTGTGGAGTCAATTTTTTCGTCTTACTACCGAGCTGATAGATACACCTTGGTAACTTTTATGTTACTCTGTTACTACCCACAGAGCTTTTATTTTTTAAAACGCTTATATTTATTTATTTCATATATAAAAGAATACAAACAATACTTCTGTGTTTCAAACTTTAAAGATGACCGAACAGTGCCGGACTAAAAATATAAAGTCTGCAAAAAAAAATTGATAGTTAAGTAAAGGATTGTCCATCGGGTCGACTTCTATTAAAACAAATCGTGGTTAACCCAACTTTATTTTCCTGCGCCAGTTCCAATGCTTAATAGTTGTACTAAATATTCGACATTAAGTATTATTGCTAACCAACTCCTTAATAAGCGCTGAGCACATTTCAAAATACTCCATGACATTGGGACTAGTGGGCGGAATTGGATTTTCCAAGAAACGACTATGGTCTTGTTCCAACTCTTCGTTCGGTAGCGATTTAAAATCTAGATAACAACTCCTTGCATCCTTCTGATACACTTGTAGTGCCATCTTAGCAAACTTGCCCGTCTTAGCGTTTCGGCGTCGCACGTTCAATCCATACGGACTCATGGTCTTCCATTCAAAATTAAACGCCTTTAGCGCACGATAGATCATTATCATTACGTCATTGGGCTGGCTCGTTGTGTTTATTCCCAAATGCCATGTGGCACGCTCAATGGGTTTGCCGTTTGGTTTGCGTTGTCCCTGTAGACTACTAGCACCCCAAAGCTTTTTGGCCATAGCCAGTTGATGATCACGTTTGCGCCTTAAGACGGGCTCTTTGTTCTCGGATGTTGTGAAGACAGCAGCTCTGTACAAAGGGGCAAACAATCTGTTAATCTTGCTAATGTTCGGCCATGGAACACGTTTACTGTCTACAATAAGATTATAGGCAATGGCCAGCTGATCGTGTGAATTTCCACTGCGCAGCGCATTGTGCACCTCTTTGTTCGGGACACCAAGTTTAAAGCACACTTGACCCACAGCATCCAAGTCTATGAATGGCGTTGTCTGCTGAATGTCCTTAGGAAAGAGATGCGGGGGTAAATCTTTCTGAAACCACGCATGCTGCGTAATCTCTTTGATGGTAGCGCGACTCAGTGGATTCACCTGCAACATCTGGCAAATTAGATTTGCTGCTTCTTGGTTCAAATCTTCAGGTATAATAAATATGCCTGCCTTGATTTTACGCAGCAGTCTGGGTATGCTAGCATCATCAAAGGGTAAAGTGCCGCACAATAGAGCATACAATATAACACCACATGACCAGATATCCACTTCCGGGCCAGCGTATAGTGCGAAGGATATAATCTCGGGTGCGGCATAGTTGGGTGAACCACATGCTGTACGCAAGAACTCACCATCTATCATCATGCGCGATAGACCAAAATCGCATATTTTGATATGCATATCTTGATCGAACAACAAATTCTCAGGTTTCAAGTCCCGATGCACGATCATATGGCTATGGCAATAGCTTATGGCAGAGATGATTTCCTGAATGCAAAGACGTGCTTGAGCTTCCTGCAGTTTGCCGTGCTCAACAATATAATCGAAAAGTTCACCACCGCTAACATACTCCATGATCATAAAAATATGCGTAGGCGTTGATATAACCTGATAGAGTTGCACAATATGCGGATGCCTTAAGAGTTTGAGGTTTTGTATCTCGCGTCGTATTTTGGATACAACATCCATGTGTTTGATATATTGACGACTAAGAATTTTGGCTGCCACTTTTTGTCCCGTCTGTTGGTGTACACCATATTTGACTTTGCCAAAAGTGCCTTCTCCCACAGTGGCACCCAACAGATAGTAACCGATCTTCATCGATGGTGCACCATGAGCGGCTTCAAAGGCAGCAGCAGCGGAATTTATGCTTGTCATATTGAAGGCGTCCAAGTTGCAATGGATATTTGAAGATTCTTTATTCACAATAAGCTTGAGCTCTAAGGTGTGGCTTTTGCAATTGCTCGCACACGGCTGCTTGATTGGACTACGTGCAACTTCTCTTTATAACACGCCTCGTCGCAGTTGTTGCAACAAAAAATTTCCAGGCGCCAACTGTACTTATTTATTTACTTTAGTTTATGTTGCACTGGGGTCTTTTTTACACTACACTGCACAACAAAGGAAAAGTTTTTAACTAGCACAGATATTCTAACTACTTCTCAACATTTGGGCCGGTTAAAGTCAGAACTATATTACTCTCCTCACGACGAATTTATCCTTTTTTAAAACAAAGTCCTAGACCCATTATTTGTTCGTTCGCGAACGAAAAAATTCTCGACCGATTTCAATCAACTAGATCCCTTTAGTAAGGCTGGTAAGCCACATTGGGGATCATCCCATTGAATGGTAACATCTGAATCAGTGGCGGATCCACGGGAGGATTTTTGGGTCTGGACCCCCCAAAACTTGGAAAAATGGGTTCTTGTGAATATATATGAAATCACTGGTAACTTGGGGATTGTCGTGAGATCTCTGGTGAGTGGTAATGCAGACATTTCCATGTTGAATACACCAAGGATGTAATTTGTCTGGTACCCAATACTGGTGAGTGGTAGTTGATGAGCTCATCAACTACTTATCTGAGAGCAGTACCAGAGTGCCAACGTTACTGCCAAATGTTGAAGGTGACATTAAACGCTGAAGATTCGTAAAAAGAGCATCTGGAGAATTCTGATTCGCTAAAATTTTACTCTTGCCGGTTGGTATATGACTTAAAGTAGAAGCAACGAACTAGGTTCCCATATAAATTTCCATATAAGTTGAAGCCCAGGGCTGGCAAGCAACGTAATCAACTGGGATTAACTGCTTGAACACTTTTTTTTTAATTCTGAATTGGAAAGTTGTGTTTCACCACGAGAACTACGAAAGTTTTAAAAAATTAATCGATTGATTTATCGAATTTAAAGCAAACGAGCAGGCCAGTAACGCCACGCAAATGATATATTTGTAATAAGCTATTAAGCTTTGCAGCAAAACGATTGGAACTAGTTCCAGCCATCGATTATAAAATGTTAAGCGACATAAGCAATGCCCTGCCAAAATGGTTCTGGCTATAAGGGCTTGCTCTTATATGTTTGGATAGAACGAAAAGTCCTTCTAGGTGTGGCATGTATGCTGACCCTCGTTTGCGATGGTTAGATTCATTAGATGAAGACGCAAGAAAAATCGGAGCACCGAATTGGTAGAGATGTCTGGACGGTCAAGAGTAGACCAGGGCTGTAATGACCAATGATGATGATGATGTTTACTGAGCGCTGAGCCGTATCAAAAGAATCGTTCCAAATATAATGCCTGTTACACTAAAAAAAGCACAAGTACAAATTTAAATTTAGCAACAAGTCTCCGTAACTAATAGACATAATAAGTGGAAAAAATATGTGACATGCAAGTTTTCTTGCAGTTATAAGTAGATTGGGCTGAGTCAAGTAACTTCATTCGAAATGACAAAGTATTTGTTGGTGCTAATTTTTGCACTCCTTTGGATAGGCTCAAAAAGTGATGACAAATTCTTCAAAAAAATGTTAAAGAAAGCAGGCATGGATACGTGTCAGCGCGGCAATAGAAATCGGAAATGTATTGCTAATACTAGAATGGCCTTTTATTTCAATGCGAAAACTGGGACTTGCGAATCTTTTAAAAGTTGCTATCCCGCCAATCTTCTTAAAGATTTTTCTAGCAAAGATTTATGTGAACGTATTTGTCAAAAAGGAAAACACCTGAGGGTAGAATCGAGTGCCAAGGACCTGTGCAAGCATTTCTGCGCGGGTATTAAAAAATGCAAATTTGATTGTCTGAGTCAGGTGCAGTAATTACTTGGAAAGGAGCATAAAAGTTTGTTATTAATAAAAATTCAGCACACTATACAAAGGAGTCTTTTTTTTATTTATCTACAATATTAATTTATTATTAGAGGAGTACAACTAAGTTCAGTTGACTTTATATTATAAAAAAAAAGTATATAATTTATTTAGAAAATAAAATAAAGGGCATATATATGAACTAATTCGCGTCTCTAGCCCGGTGGGTGAACTCTTTAATGATATGCACCAACTCACATCAAGAACTGACCAGACAATTGGATTTACAAAATTAAAGTTGAAACAAGGAAGCAAGATAAAAATTAAACATTGTATCACAAAAAGAGCCAATGGATCACCGTTGACCAAGTGGGTGACTCATATAGGATTGATGATAATATAGGATTGGTCAAGGATGCTCGAAGTGGCAAGTCAAGATGACTTAAGATAGAAGAAGTGATAAATTGAATAGACCGTTCCAAAGAGAGGAAGTTGCAAAAGTTAGTATAGTAGAGCATAAGACACGGAAAGGATCGTGTAAACCATTATTAGATCTACAAAATTGTAAGGCTAAGGGTCGAAAATTACGAGTTGCTCTAGATGACAAAAGTAACTTTGCTAAGAAGTACATTGGAATCTATGAGACCGAGTAACAGCTTATGCAAGAACAACACGCCGTAGCATGTTCTGCGATGAATTAAGGAATGCAACTTTATAAGTCGAAGTCTATCAGAGTATAGCGGCAGTCGGATATTTGCGTCCCAGTTTAAGCCACGAAGTGCAAAAAGGAGAAATTGATTTTGTACAGGCTCAATCATGTCCTGATAAAGATAAAGGTGGTATTGCGGGCTCCAAACGTAGGAACAATATTCTAAGGTTGGACGGACGAGAGAAATATAAAGAAGTTTGGTTGTGTAAGGGTCGTTAAGCTCTTAAGACCAAAGCTTAATAAAAGCAAGAACACCTCTAGTTTTGTTTACGATGTTGCAAATATGATTATTAAATTTAAGATTATGATCAAACAAAACACCAAGGTCGGATACTCTCTCGATGCGTTCTCAGTAAGAAGATTCTAAAAAGTAAGTAGCCAAATAAGGAGTAGAACGATAAGATGTCATAACGTTACATAACGTTTGTCTTGTTGAGAAAGAGTTAGTTGATATTGCACCAAGATTGAATGTTATGAAAATCATGCTGAAGAAGAAAGTACTTATTATTATCGAAATAGGACATACAAAGCTTAACATCATCCGCATACACAAGAATGCGAAGATGCGATTACTTGAGGGAGATAATTTAAAAATAGGTTAAAAAGAAGAGGGCCTAGATGGCTACCATGAGGTACCCCTGACGTGACCTTAATTTCTGTAGATTTTCAGCTATTAAAAACTACCTTTTTGACTCGGTTGGATAAATAGGACAATATCCAATTTAAAAGACAAGACGGAAACCCCAGACGAGACAGTTTAACAAGGAGAAGACTATGGTTTACCGAGTCAAATGCTTTTTTAAAGTCAGTATAAATGGCATCAGTTTGTTTTTTTTCCGTAAAACCAAGATTAATAAGAGTAGTAGATGTGGACCGACGTTTTACAAACCCAGTGAAGTGACAATCCTTTCAAAAACTTTTGGAATTGAAGAAAGCTTGGCAATACCGCGGTAGTTCTCAATGTTGGTGACTTGGTACCTTTTTTATGAATAGGGATAATGAAGGATTCGTTCCAGATGGCCGGAAGGCAATAATATTTTAATGAAGTGCGGAAAAGAATAGATAATATCATAGAAAGAGAGCGAGCACAATGCTTTAAGACGCAACTAGGAATGGCATCGGGGTCAGGGGAGGGTCTGTTTTAAAGATTTGTGGATAAGCAATAAGATTTAAATGAGGTAGGTTATAGGGATAGTTAAGGTCAATGCTATTAGGGTTGACAGAATAGGTAGTTTGAAAAAATTTGTAAGTAGAACTTACATTTTTAAAGTATAGCGATGCAGGAAATAAGGAAGATTTACGTTTAGAATTAACAAAAGAAAAAAATTTTTTAGGATCACTACAGAAGTTGAGCCGACAACGGGAAAGATAATTATTGTAGCAAATTATGTTAAGAAGAACGAATTTGCTGCGTTAAATAGAAAACTTAGGAATAAGGGACAAAGAGATCAAAATTAGCGTATATTACCCGATAAAAATTGGAGATGGAAAGTTCAAAGTCCTCAGTAGAAAACAAAGGCAACCAGTTAACTTCGGAAAAAAACTACCGAGGAGCATAACCATGAGGCTGATTTCGGTAGAGACAATTAAATTGTAAAATGATTTGCAAGGTTGGATGGTACGGTTCTTTGGGTAAGCAGAGTGGACAGACCCTAGAAGTTTCAAAATCAGAATTATCATTGACGAAAACGAGGTCACGTATTCTATTTGAGCAATTATGTATAAAATTTATTTGGCTCAGAGAGATATTAATCAGTCCTGTAACAAACTCATGATAACCGGAAGGAAAAAGAAAACTAGAATTGACTGAACTAAGTTAAGACAATGTAGGCAGATTAAAGTCGCCTAAGACAACATCCCGTGTACCAACAGAATCAGCCACCATACAAATGGCAGCGAGATGATTCTGATATACACTCAAGTCGGAGCAGGGGGTATATAAGAACAAGTAAAATAGATAAAGGAATTATTAAAAAATACTATAGGAAAATTTAGAGATAGTAAATGAGATTCTAAGGCGACATTTACAGCAATAAGAACACCACCACCACGACCGGGAACAAACAGCCAAACATTGAAGGGACGATAATTTTGTTGTGTAGTGTTTTAAAATTGATTTTTTGTTTAGGTCTCTAAACCAGCTGCTCACTTGTACACAAAACTCAATCAAATCAGAACAACGTAGCAAGAAAAATAATGTGTATTTGTCAGGGTTCCATCCGGCAGAGTAATACCCTTTTGTTATATTTTCCTCAAGCCAACGTACATACTATTTATGTGAAAAATTTTGTATTAAACGATGCAGAGGTTTGCTACAAAATATTAATTTTTTTTGTAGTATTCGGTACAGCACCCCATGTGGGAAATTAAAAATTTATTAATTGGGTGGCACTACAATATCCTACTCAATGCAATAAAAAGTGCAGTTCTAAGGAGCGGTGGATTTTGTTTTCCGAAATCTAAGAATACATGGAATCTTTAACACGCTTGACTTTAGAGGGTATATATTTATAGGTTCCGTTTTAAAAGAAAATAACTTGTTGCCATGTCGCTTATGTCTGTAAGCTATAATATTATTCTACGAAAAAAATTTGATGCTCTTTAGACTTGATATTTAGATACTTTGTACCATGTCATTATTAAAATACACAGCGCTGCCACCTTGGAATCTAACTAAATAAATAAATTTTGTTATTTATGTAGGACTGGGCCCCTCGTTGGGCGCGAATGTGCTAAGTACTTGAATCTATTTTCACTATTACCATTGAGATAAAGGAGTCAGTGCATTTTTTATTGGTAATCATTCAGTCAAGTCAAATGTTTGTACACCTACTAGGGGACTCCGCACCTGCCTGTTTTGTATGGAAGGCTAAACCCAATAAAAATGTATTCTATTTCCTTAGCACCACTCGGTGAAAAATTTGGTTGATTTTTAAAGTAGTTACACTGTTTTCTTTAAATTCAAAAAAGCGCTCTTGTGCCAAATTTAAAGCTTGATGAAAAAAAAAATTTCTCAGCTCATTTCTTCTACTTGGTAGCTAGGCACCACAACTATGCAAAGTTTTTTTGGAATTCCTAAAAATACCACATGTGCCAAGTTCTAAGTCAATTGGAATAAAAATGCGCGTACAAGGAGCAATCTGGAACACCAATTTTCACAAACTTTCCGCAGCATCGAATATTGATTTCCAGGTGTTCAATTGTCTCTAGTTTATCGACATAGACAAGTGACAGTAATTTTCTGTGAATGTAATGGTGTTTCGACAAAAGCTTGTGGATTATCCTCAATCCAAATGCGACAATTCTGCTTATTTACGTACCCATTCAACCAAAAATGGGCTTCATCATAAGTTTGACAAACGGAAACATTATTTTGATTAAAAATTTCAACAATTTGTAAGCATTGCTCTGGTGTAAGTCTATCCATAATGAAATGTCAAGCCAAACTCAACAAAAATCAACTATCAGCTTTTAAATGGGTTGTCAGATAAAACTCAAAGTTGTGAACCTCTAAAAAAAACACGCGTTACAAATGAGATTTATGGGCCATAGTTTATAAACCCATTTCTAATGCTCTGAATGGAATGTTACTGGAATTAAAATAGTTCTTGTAGAAGCCAGCACTCCTTTATTAAAGGTACTGGTGCACTGACAAAGAGAATTTAAGCAAAGGCGCGCTTTATCTAAAGGGGCCTATAGGTTTGAAAAAAAATTTCGATTGTCATCAGTGAGTCCAAGCTTAACTTTTGATAACCCTGTTTGAACCAGTTCTATTTTGCAGTAACTCAGAAAGGCATATTCCAAAACTTGGACTTTACTTTCCCCGACGACTCTTTCTAGCTCAAAAACTTGTTCTACATTGCAGAGCATAAAGCGATTTAATAAAATATAATTATGACAGAGCAGCACAAACTGTTTTAATTAAAGCTTAATTGAAATAAATTACAACATTTTTATGCGTAATTGCATTATTATTAATAAAACCTAAATATTTTGTATATCATCATCAACATGGGGCTGGGTTGCTGGTTGGGTGTTGTCTAGGCTCAAACGTTGGGCACTTAAACGTTTAATTGAATGATATATGTATCTGACAACAACAACAACAAAATTTCAGTTGGGTGTACCATGGCATATTTTGAATTGGCCCCCAAGCCAACATCATCAAGTTAATTGCATTTAAAATTTTTTAATTGATAAGTGTAGCAACATTTTAGAAAAACATAAACAAACAGTATGACAAAAAAAAACAGAATATTAATGCATAAATGATATAGATAAATTATATGCCTGAATAACTGGTTTATCACTTGCATAATTCAATTAATAAAATTATGTTTAAATAAGTTTATATGCTTAGTATGTAAAGCCCTGTTGTGAATATCAGAACGTTCAAATGAGGGAAGCAGTTTTTCGTTTTTTTCATATTATTATTTTATTTATCCTATACACTGTACCTTTAGGTAAGAAGTGCATAAGGTTTTTGTCAAGGTATGCTACATAGAAAAGGAGACATCCGAGAACCTTCTTAGTTACTTCCAATACGGTCAGGTGAACCAAATAAATTGACTGAGAGATGTTCTGTCAGTCTGATCGCCGAGATCTTGGAAACTATAGGAGCTAGGATAACCAAACTTGGGTGTTGGATTTCTTATATGTCCAGCCATGTCAAGACTATTTTTTTTTCAATTACGTTCACTTTGACGTCGTATCGCAAATTAGGGGGACGGCCAGAGCTCTTGCGGAAAGAGAATGGGACACTGCGTTCGGTTGTGGCGTCTCCCGAGAGCTACGGTATCATCCAAACCAAACATCTGAACACCTGCGCTTTTATAAGAACAGGACCAGGATGTTGGTAGGAGTTGCAACGGATTACTGCACCATAGCCCTTCTCGCCGAGAGGATGCAAGTCCCCTATCATGACTTCTGCCATAGCTGGGGAGATGAGGAGGAGAGAGAAAGCATCCAATGCCTGATTGCGCTTCTTAGAAGACGAACCCAGTTTTTGGGGTAAACCATTCTTAGAAGACCTGGGTAGTCTGGCTTTGCGGATCTGACCACTTTTGTCGAATCCTCAAAATGGTGCTTCAAGGAAAGGGACTTAGTTGACTAGAAATGGCGCCAAGATCTTATTGATCCTCGGAATAATCTTCCTCTATCCCTCCCCCTTCTTCCACTTTCACACTTCTTTCTTCCTTTACACAATTAGGCACCACAATGGACCTCAGGGTCTCTGGGCGATCTTAACTATTGATTGAGCAGCTTAATCCACCTAATCCAAACTATCACGTTCACCCTTACCCCCAAATAATTCCAAAGTGCTATGATCGACTACCGATAAACCGATTACTGCAACGAAAATCACAGCATCTCCCGAAATAATAGCTCAGCTGAGTAAAACAAATGTAATTCAAATTGCTACAATTTTTAATTATACTAAGCTGCGTGAACTCAGATAGTGTAAACACAGCTGAGCTGATAAATGTAACAAAATTTGAAAGTGTCGTACGAAAATACAGCGACTCTTGAGATGCAAGTTTTTTGGTATAAAACCATATTTTCAATATATACTAAATTGAGTGAACTCAGGTAGTGTAAACATCTAGCTAAGCTGAATAAATGCAACCAAAGTCGAAGTTATCAAATGAAAATACAGCGACTCTTGAGATGAATCATCAGTTGACTAAGAAAATTAATTTGAGTTGATTATATTCTTTTTTAAATTATACTTAGCGGAGTCGATTCAGGCATATCCAGCTGAGCTGATAACTAAAGGGTCATTTATCATGGGGGTTTTTTTTTTTTTGAATGCAAAAAAACCACAAAAATTTTAAATGAATCGGAAAATTTTTACTATCAATATAAAGAACCATTCGTGCCATTCACTTTTTAAAGATAATCGCTTTCAAATATTGGCCGCAACTGCGCCGTAGCTCGTCCATGCGGAGTTTCCAATCTTGGATGACGCGTTCGAGCATAATCGGTGGTATCTCGCGAATAACACGGGTAATGCTTCAATCGTAGCTGGCTTATACACAAGCGCTTTAGACTTCACTTAGGCCCAAAGGAAAAAGCGATATTGGTGCCCAATTCACCGGTCCGGAGCATGAAATTAATTGTTCACCGAATCGGTTCCATAAAATGGCCTAAGCGCGCGAAAAACCTTCTTTACAGACGTTCTTTGTAAACGTTCGCAATGAAAACTGAATAAAAATAACATGGCAACTTGACAGTACTCGTGATTTATAAAAAAAAACCTATTGAACCCTTTACAATAAAATTCTAACTAATCGAATTTAAAGACAGCTACAACTGAGTTGAATAACAAAATTAAATTAAATCTGTTTTATTTTTAATTATGCCAAGCTGAGTGTACTCAGATAGTGTAAACATACAGCAGAACATTGTGCTGCGCAGCTCAGCTGAGCCACTTAGTTAAAAAAAACAAGTTCTTAACATAATTGTTTATAATGCAATTTCTTAAAATTATTAAGGTTGCTTAAAGTCTTACTTTTATATAAAGTGATGATGTCTCTTCTTTTATTTTATTTTTTTTTGTATTATACTAAGCCAACAAATTCAATTTCCATTTGTTCAAATTTTCGTTAAGCTTTTTAGCGCCAACTTGCTGGCCATAAATGTCCATTTGGCTGCACCCCTGGGATTACCTGGTATTGGAGTTACCACTATGGCTGGCTCACATACAAATGCAAATGCGTCCAAAATTTAATAACTCTTAGTGCGGCCTAACTGCACCAAACACACACAGATACACACACACACACCTGAAATACACTCAAATCTCTGGCTGTACCGAATGCTAATCGAGTTTTGTGGGCGTTTTTGGTTTTAGTCGGGGAGTTTTGGGTGGTACTTTATACGCGGCCACAATCGTCGCCGCCGTCGCATTTAATTCTTTTCAGTTTTTTCTTGTAGCGCTTTTCGCGTCTAAACTTGACGGTTTTTGGCATTTGCTTTCTACTCTCTTGCTCTTCTCGTTTTCTGTGGCCATAACGGTTGAATTTTTTAAATGTGTGTGAGTGGTCGTGATTTTTATGCGCTGTCAGTTTTGTCGAGGTTTTTGGTCCAGTGGATACATTGAGGGAGATGGAAAACAGAAAACTGAATACATTGACCCAGCTTGAAAGAGAATTTCGAATGCAAACTGTGAACTGCTTTTTTTGGATTTGGTTTTGCATTAGCTAAAACTTATGAATTTTTGAAGATTTTTAAGCGTTAGTAAAAAATTGGTGTGGAATAGTAAAGAAAACGAAGATGAAAATGAAGGATGAAAAAAATGGCTTCCTCTTTTTGACAATATTGAATTATTTTAGACAAATTTGAAAAAAAAAAATATTTTAATGTAATTTTTCCCTTTTTATAAAGAAACGTTTTCGTGAATTCCTTGGTATGTCTTATTCACCCAATTCTGTTTTTACACGGTTTTGAAAAAACATTGTCTAAAAAAAAATTGTTTACACAATTTCAGTCAATTTATCACGATTAAAAATACCTACTTGATTAAAATTTTCAAACAAAATATTTAAATTAATTAATAAATTTAGTTGGTGATTCCGCTTTCTAATTTATTTTCATAGCAGTCTAAGGATTAACTTCATGTCTTTTTTTAAAAAGACCAGAATTAGGTGTATATAAAAAACTGACAAAGACATATGTATATTTAAAAGTCTGCCAGATATACCTAGCCAGAGAGTGGGCTAAGGGGCTGAAGCACCCCCTGACTGGCTTAAACTCTTTAAATAACTTTTAATGAATCTCTAGACATCCTTTCTTCTATAACTTATACCTAATAAAAAAATTGGATACTATACACCAGAGGTCGGCAAAATATACATATGCATTTTTTTTGCGTTTGTATTGAACATTTTCTGCCGCTGTGACGTATTTCGACGCTGACATTGCAACGCAACAGACACGAAGTTGCTTGTGCATGACTTCGGCTCTTGCTTAGAGAGCGTGCTTGCTTTTTTACTCTCAAAAAACCAAAGCGATCTAGCATTCAGCAGTCATGCACAAGCAACTTCGAGTCTGTTGCTTTGCAACAAGAGCGTGGCAACGCCAAAGAATTGGCTGAGAGAATTTCAGTACAAAAATCACGCATATATGCATACGACACAGTACTTGTGAACCATAGGCCCTTGGGATAGAACCGTGCGGACCACTGCCTTACACCAAATACAAATGTCAAAAATACCGTGCAAATTTTCAAGTATCACCTTCACGATAATTAAATCCCACATCGACATTTTAATAAGAAATTTAACGAAAAAATTAATCTTCAACGAAGATGTTCTCCAAATATACCAAGGACTTCTTTCAGGATTTCCAGCGCAGTGGTGAATTATGGCATAGTCTTATAATTGAACCATATTATCCGACTGTCAACCTTCCATTCAGATCTTCCCAAACCTGCCTCCCAGTTCCATATATTATACCAATTATAAGTAACTAGTAATTAATTAAATATTATTAATACATTTTTGGGGATATCCCAATAAAAAAAAACAATTTTTACTCCAAAATCCGTAAGCAAAATATTTGTTTTCTACATAACGCCCTGCAAAATATTCCAGTCACACCAACACATTGCTTTAGTGTTGAAAAACGCTTAATGGAGATTTTTGTGAATATTTATAACTAATTTCTGACTATGTCACTCTTTGATGCTTGCTATAAATACAAACTTTTTGCTATAAATAAAAATTAGCAATGCCTTTTTATTCTCCCACATCCATTTATCTAATTAAGCCCAAAGCTGTTGCAAAAGTCCAAGCGCAAATGAGAGAAAACTCAAACAACAACAACAAACACATACAGGGACACACTCATAGAATCTCATAAAGATCCAAACCAGACCCCACAGACAGCAAAAAGGAAAAAAAAAAAGCAGTAAACTTAAATGTTTGCGTATAATTAAGCACTCATCCTTTGGTCGTAATTAAATTTTGCATGTGCACATCCAACAGCTGCCTGACTAACAGTATCCAAAGCTAGCAGTCGGAAAAATTTTGCAGCATTTTTGACCCGTAGGCGCTTGGTAGACTCAGTCAACAGTCTGACAGTCGTCACTCTGTCAGTTAGTCATATAGGGAGCCCCGGGTGCCCACCCAAACAGTACTACTCTAGCGCCTTAATTGCTATACTCAACAGCAGTCGGCATGCAGGCAGACCCCTCTAGATCTAGTAGTCCCTACCCCAGGCGCAACGACATTCGAGTTGTCTTTGGCACACTTGAGTTTGTCCATCGCCGCACGTACAGTGGGAGCTCAGGCGAAAAAACGTGGAGAAAAATACGAATATATTTTTTTATCTTGATGGGCAGTACGCAGCAGACGAAATTGCTCCCGAACAAAAACGTATTTACAAGAAATGTTTTACAAGGTACCCATATTTTAAAAAAATTTTTTTTTAAATTTTGGGACAAAATTGTTTTATTGGTTTTGTTCGGACCCCAGCGTACAGCTTTCTTACGTATTTTCCCTCCCCAAATAGCAGAACAAAATATGTATGCATGAAAATGTAGATATTTCTACGAATGAATTGCTCAAATTTTTGCATTGTCTAATGGAAGTAAGTTGCGTTTCGTGGAATTTTTGCTCTTTATAAACTATTTGAACAAGCATTTCCGTTTGACTTTACAATTTTCGGTATTCTGTGAAGCAGAAAAAATTCGAAAAATGAAAATACAAAATGAATTTTCTTTTCTTTTTTTTTTTATTTATACTTATATAACCACTAGTTCGCATATAGCACCGAGTCTCAATGGAGAATAGCTTCTCCTGTCACCGTTTAAATAATTTTATATAATTTACTGATTTTTTTTGAACAGATTGTAAATAAAATTGAAGAAAAAAAATTAAATATTTTATCACTTTAGAAGACATTTTTCGACACGAAACAAATCGAAATGACCCACTGTGCTTTGTCTCATTCTAATTAAGACATTCAGCAGCATTTCGAGTGTTGTCGTTGAGCTCGTTAGTTAGTACATCACTTTTACTAGAGAGTGAGTGTCGATGGGGTTACCTAAGGGTAGCTACTCTAGGCTTGGGGGCAGCGTCTTCTTTATTTGTCAATGTCAGAATATCGGATTGTGAGACTGTGGGACTTTGAGGCACTGCAGCAAGTGTAGAAAAAGTTTTTCTTTAAATTTTCACACTTCTTTATGCGCCACACCGATTGAGTCAAAGTCAGCAACCGCCATTTTGTTTGCAAGGAGCAACTTTTGACTTGGTTTAATTAATTTTTACACATACGTGCAGCATACACACGCATATACACACACACCCACACAGTTGTGTGTTCGACATAATTTTTCTGGTAAACATTTTAATACTTTCCGCAATTTCAACAAATTAAACTCGAGTAATCAACACCTTGCCGCTCGTGCCTTGCGTGCCTCGCCTGGTTATCTGGATTTACTTTGCAGCTACTCCAAACTGTTTCCACTCTGTTCGACTTTGGTTTGCTTTAGCGCTGCCGCAGCTTAGCTTTTCCAACTTCACAGTCAAACTTAATTTCCGCAAAATGTTTTGCATGCAAGACTACACAGAGCAGCAGTGGCAGCTTCCCGTCATCAGAAATACTTTGTGGGTAGCAAAACTTTTGACTGCTACCTTAGTGGGGGTAAAAAAAAAATACCAGCAGCAGCAGGAAATGTCAAAAATCGTAAACGAAATCGTTAATACCCTATATAAGAGCTCACGTTTCTCTCTCTCTACGAAAAGTAACTCTTCTTATAGGATCAACTTGTTCAAACGTTGGGAATTTTTTGACTGATTTTTCTAATAAAGTCATCGTCCGTTGTCTGAAAACCAAATTCTTGTGCCTCCTTTTTTCGGGAATCACAGTAATACTTAGGGCTGAACCTTAAAAAGTTGATTTTTTGAAAATTATTGTATATTTCGAACTTTTTTACTGATTTTTTCGATTAACAAATTCTTTTTGAAAATGTTTTTTTTGCTAATTTTTTATAAACGAATATAGAAAACTTCGCCTTTTTAAACTATTTGCAATAATTTCAATAAAACTAACCTCAGCCTTGCAAGCTTGAGATTTGGAAAATTTTTGACTGCTTTGAATTTTACTTAAATGATTAATGTTTTTTTTCGATAAATGATTTCTTCGGACAAAGTAAATTTCCGATTTATGTAAAACCAATTCGGCAGTTCCTCTTGGGATCTATCAGCGGATCTATTTTTGGGAATTACCGAGAAACTTAAAAGTAAACCTTTAAAGTTAATTTCTTGACAATTCCATTTTTTATTATTGCATAATCCAATATCGACACTTTTTTTCATTTTCGACATATTTTCGAGAGTTAAGGCCGAAGAAGGTCTTGAAAAACTTGATTTTTTGAAAATATTTAAGAATTCCGAATTTTCGAATAATTTTTTTAATTCATTGAACGAACATCGACACCTTTTGAAGTTTTGTAAAATTTTTGACTCTTGAAAACTTTTAATGTTAACTTTTTAAATAAATTTAATTTTCTGACAATATATTTTCTGCTTTTAATTAACGAACATCGACGCCATTTTCAATTTTTACTAATTTTTGAGAGCCATGGTTCAACTCAAGTCTGAGTCATGAAAACTTAATTTTTAGTTAATTTTTGGCTATTCCTAATTTTTCATCTTATCTTTTCGGTGAACTGATTTGCTCTGAAAAAGTGAAGTTATGTTTCCTGTTTAAACCATTTTGGCAGTTTTACCAATCTGAACCCATTTTCGGGAATCGTCGAAAAAAATAAGCTTGAGCCTTAAAAACTTAATTTTTCGGGAATGTTTGACTATTTCTAACATTTCGACAAATTTGTTCGATTGACGGATTTTTTCTATTACTTATTTTTTCAGATAAGCCTCTTAGTTATAATTATTTGTTTAAACCGATTGACACTTACGTCACTTTTGACTTATTTCCGAGAAACACGGGAAAAACTTAAACGTGAACCTTAAAAATTCATTTTTTCTTTTTAAACTTTTAGCTATTTCAAATTTTTTGGCAGATTTTTCGATTAATTCATTTAAAAAATTTGGTTCCCTATTTCAACGAATATTTTGTATCTCTTTTGAACTATTTTTTAGAAACACTCTTGAACTTAAGCCTAAACCTTACAAACCTCATTTCAGATTTAAGATACTTTTTTCTAGTTATGTGCTTTAAAAATCAACCTTCACATACCGAAATACTCGACATCAAAATCAACATCAACGGCAACGCTTTTAGATTATGCTTATTATATTAGCTTGCCAAAGTTGTTTTTGTTGTTGCTCTTGGGTTGCTCTCTGCAGCTGTAGTAAGTATCTGTGTGTGTGCGTGCGTGTGTATCTGTGTTTGTATGATTGTATCTTAGTGTGCGTATTTTAAGCACGCCGCGTTAGAGACAGCTTATTTTAATTGCATGATGAATATTAAAATATTTGCTTAATTTATTATTTAAGCATTTGTGCGCGCAGAGTGTAAATACAGAGTATATACATAACATAAGTACATACTTAGCATAGTATATGATATTAAGTGTACATATTTTGAGACCATTTGCTAATACAGTATGTATAGGCATGTTGCAAGTATATTGTATATATGTATATAGTATATAGCTAATACAAAATTGGGACAAATATAAGTTTGTAGTTGAACTTTGTTTTATAACAATTTCTTTGGCAAAATTTTGGTAATGATTAATTATAAATACAACGAGTAAACTACGAAAGTTGGCCCATGTTGGCTGTAACATAGAAATAAATAAATATTTTCGAGGAATTTGCAAATGTAAGTACTAATGATCAATAATATTTAATATGTGAGTCAAAAGGCTTCATTACATTGTAAACTGAAAAGAATTGTGGAAGACTGCAGTTCCGATGGAGAATTTCAATTCGAGTTTTGTAGCCCTCATAAAGCAGGTTAGCAAATAAATTCATAACCTAACACAACGTTCAGCACAGTACGGGGATTATGACATTTCCATTTAATTTTTGTTTATCGATCATTGCTTTTTAATATAACTAGGGCATGAAAGTTAACGCTGTTGCGATTCTACGTCATCAAAGCAATAAGGTATTGAAAAGTGACGTCACAGTTTTCAAAAGTTAATGATGCAGATTAATTCATAGCTTAAAAAAAGCAAAATTCTCAAAATTTCAGTTTTAAAATTTAACGCTAAATTAATAAAAAAAAAAGTTTACTTTTTATTTAGTTGTAACTAATTAAAATAAAATTATTTTTAAACAAATATTTCTTAATCTCACTTGTCAATAGGGCTCTTCAAAACATTTCTTTAAAAAACAATATAAAATTTACATATTTTTTTAAGGATCCCATTTTAATGTATTCTAAATATTATAAAAAAATAAAACAAACGAAAATATTTTAACTATTTTTTTTTTAAATGTATGGTTAAATTTTTTTGTCAAGCGACATTAAAGTTATAATAAATTTGTAAAATATTTAACATTAATATTATTTCAAATAAAATTTTTTATATACTATGATTTAAACCCATGTGTAGAATCTTAAAAAAATCTGTTTTTTTTTATTTTTTTTTTTTTTCCGCAGATTAAGGCCTATACGCAGTTCGAAAAATTTCGCGCGGAATGACTAAACTTCATATAAAACAAAAAATCCCAAATGGGATATCCCAAATACGCAGTTCGAAAAATTTCTCGCGGAATGACAATCCCAAACGGGATATCCCAAATGGGACTTTCTTTTGTATGAAGTTTTGTTATTACGCGCGAAATTTTTCGAACTGCGTATGCCCCTTTTAGAGAAAATCATTTTTTTGATGTCTCATATCAATAGCCGACGTCAAAAAGCTACAGCCGTGGAGGCGTCCCCGAAAATTAGTCTATAGGCTCCATTGTGATTTTTATTACTTAAGGCCCATAAGCAAAATCCCAAATGGGTTTTTTTTTATATAAAGCTTTGTCATGCCGTGCGAAATTTTTCATTCCGCGTATGACCCATTTATAATATCGTCACCTACTTGGATTTTGAGTATAAAAGAGTTTCTTTGAAACGAAAAATCGAAAAAATACATTGAAAAACGATGCTCCACTCAGGTGTTACCCTTTTATAGAAAATATTTATTTTTTATAGGATGAAACAGAAATGTATTTATTCTGTACGTAAAATTAACATTGCTCTAAATATTTGACAAAAACCAATACGTGAAAAAACGAGAATGAAAATAGATGCACATAAAAATACAAAAAATTCAAATCCCCTTTTTAGGTATAATTTTTACACTTGAAAAAAAAAACGTATGCCAAATTTCGGCTCATTATGCATGATACTTTTCATAAAATTCAAATCAAAACTCAAATGGTAAACCACAGCCCATAAAAAGCAATACACTTGAAAATTTAATTGGGCGTAAATGAGGGTGTTTTGTGTACCAATGTAGCCATATGCCAGACGGCAAATACGGATTTAGCTACCAACGCCCAGTGGGCGGTCTCATCAAAACGGCATAAAGAGCCACAGGAGGTGGCTCGAGCCACAGTTGCCACTCCATGTCAACGCGTTCGAACAACAAATGTCACATGGCCACAATAAAAAACAAACAGGATATAATAGCGCAGTTCTTGACAATAAAGCGCAAGTGGGTGCCTTTAAAAAAAAATATATATGTACCAAGCCGATGCGACCCACTGTGCAAGGGCACAAGCCATAGTGTCACTCCTGCTGTTTGTTGTTGCAACGGTTGACCAAATCGACTGAGTGGCTACCGTTAGAGAGCAATGAAAGAGAGCGTAGAGCACTCAACTTTTTGAATATTCGTTTGATATTGTTATTCAAATGTGTGCATACGCGCAGCGGATATCCTTTTCGCGAATGTGTGTATGGACTAGATTAAGTCAAGCGTTTCATCGCAAACATTTATCATCACATTAGCCATGCCAACATTGCATATGATGATAAAGATAATAAAGCTGCTTTTTGATTTTCGTCAATTGTCATATTTTATGCAAATCGACAAGCAAATAGATCAATCAGCATAAAAAAACAAAAAATTTGTTTAGCTCTGCTGACGTCATGCAGCAGTGCACAACAACAAAGCACTCATTGGATGACATTAAGTTAAGCCTCCTTATGAAACCTGCTCAAGTTGGCCTACTTTGTCTGGATTTTAAGCAGTTTCGATAATTCAATATTTGCCATATTTTAAACACTTGCAAAACGGGTATTAACAGAATTATGCAATGCAACAACAACAACAGCTTATTGTTGCTGCAGTGTTTTGATGACGTCAGCAGAAGCGAGTTACTGAGTGCACAAAAAAGCGAGAGAGCAAGATTGCAAAAATGTGTTGCCATGCAGCGTGAATTAAAGTATGAAATTTAAATGAATTTGTGAGAAGTTTTAAGTCTGAAAAGATTTCTTGATGGTAAAGCTCTCTTTTTGAAAAATTGTCACCGTGCAGCGTATCTTTTTCAAGTGGGTTTTTGAAAAGGCCTTAAGTCAAACTGAACTTTCGAAAATTATTCTCAGCTTTACTGTATCCTAAATCACTTTTTTTTAACAATTGTGACCGTCAATCATATGTTTTAAGTGTATTTTTGATAAGATCTTAGCTAGACAAGAAAATTTTTCAAAGGTTTTCTAGCTTCCAAAGCTATTTTTTTTGTGAGCATTCAAACTTTTTTTATCGGTTATCGATAAGATTTTTAGTCAAGCTAGACTTGGCCCAATTCTGAAGAATTTCGGGCTCCTTCAACTCTATTTTTGAAGCGATGTGACCGTCCATCATATAAGCATCGTTACGCCTAGTGTGACCATCTCTTTATTTTCTTTGCGGCACATTCCCGTTGTCTTCGACTCAAACCAATTGGTTAAATAATTTATTTTTAACAATTTTTGAAAACAATTCTTTTATTTAAAACGCTGCTTAGATATATCATTGAAATAATGCCTATCCTATGTTTTTTTTTTTTTTGCAGATGATTGAAAGAGAGCTTGCTGTACTCTAGGCACTAAAATTATGGTAAGTCCAAACAAATCAGTTTTTCCGGCATGTCAAAAATTAGCTAATTGCTACAAATGTTTTGCCCATTTACTTGGGATATCGTTGACTTACCACCCCATATAAGTATCTACAACTCCCTTTGTCTATCCCCACCCTACACACAATTAAACACAACGATCTGCTAATTGCTGGGGTGTCATTAAGCTCTCATTTACAAAGGCATTAGGCAAAAACACAAACAATAAAATTTATGGCAAGTGTCGCATTTTGTCGTCAATTTGGACAGCAACAACAAACAAAAACAACTGCTAGAAAAACGCAACCCTCAAAAATAAACATTTGAAGATATGCAGAAAAATTTCACCCTTAAAAAGATGAGTGTAAAAATTTTGCGACGATGACTAAATTAGCAATTGATTATGGGAGAGCAGCAAAGATAAGAGAGGGTGTAGCATAGTAGATAGATAGTGCGCGAATTGTAGCATAAAGAGAGAGTGAGAGTGTGAGAGCAGACAGCAACCACAATGAGAGCAGTAATGACATTAGTGGATGTACTATAAGGCAAGGATAACAACAAGCCAAGCGCGTCCTGTCGACGGGGTGTGCCATGGGTTATTGAGCAGGCGTTTGCAACGGAAGGCGTTATACTTAATGTTTTGGATGGAAACGTTTAAATTCCATTGGCGCACTTCCGGTCAACGGATGCCGTCTGCGCAGCGGAAACATTAAGAAAGTCGACTCTATCTAATGATGCAGCATTGATGGCACGTGGACAGAGCTTAGCTAAGAACCAAAATTTTAATCACCAACGGAACAGCGCATCATTGGACAACTTTTGTCTTTATCACCAGCGCGCATATATCTTCTACTTAACCTATAACTACTTACGTGTCTGATCCGGAACCGACGCTGCCAGTACCAAAACTGCCAAAGATGTGACTACCAAAAGCTGCGGCGGCAGCGGCACTGCTTGGTGTATGCGCCAGCTGTGCGGCATGTGGCGTTGTGGGTGTGGGCGTCGATGAGGCTGAGTTATTGGAAGAGGCAGCTAGACGTGTGCCCGTGGTCAGTGACATGGGTCCACCCACCTCTATGGGTGAGTCGGTATTGCGTGAATTCGAGGGACTGTTAACTTGTCCGCTGGCCAATGGAGTATGCTCGCGTGCTCCCGGTGAGGGTGAACCAGCGCTTATGGAGCCTAGCGACTGTGAAGCCGAGTGCGTGGTTGTCAGTTGTGTGGAGGAGAGCGGACGCTCATTATCGCTAGAGTCTAGGCCGCCATGTGGACTGTGTGAGTGCTGCTGATCCATGGGACCATTTGTCATGGCCAGGGGGCTATGCGAACGTTGGCGCGGCGGCATTTCATCCATGTCATCGTCAATCTCGCCTGTTATGTCTGGCGAGGATTCACGAGAATCGTGTAGCTGTTGAAAAATGAAACAGCAAATTTATTTTTACGTATTTGATTTTGTGGTGGTAAACTTTTCTCTAAATGCCAAAAATTAGGTTAGTGGTATAAAGAAAGAAATTTTTTTAAGCTTGAGAATAGGTTCTGCATGTTTTTTTATGGAATGGTGTACAAAAGGAACCTTTTAACATTTTTTTTAAGAACATAAATTATTCCTAAATGATGTTCTTTTTTATGTTTTATTTTACGGTAAGATATCTTTTTTTATTTTTAACAGAAAAGTTAAGAGTTAGAGAACCCTTTGAATTAAGTTTTTCACAATGCTGATAGCAAACCGATAGTCAGGGTTCCTGCCTCTTTCTGTTTTATTATCGTATGATAAAAAAGAGAAAGATCCCATGTAGCTTTCAATATTTTTGATATTCATCATGGCACCATTTTGGTCACATTACTTAAATTGGCGCCCATCGTGGGGCCACAGCTGATACGCTCGCGAACAACATTGTTCTATTACAAGTGGCTCACATTTTATTTTGTAACGAGCTAATTTTAAATTTTAAAACCTTCAAATGGAATTTGGCTCAGACTATGGATGATAAACACACATTAAAGTTTTCTCAAAATTTCGGGTTCAGAACTTTTTATTTATAATTTTTTCACTGCAAGTTTTTAAGAATAGACTACATTAATTTGAGTTCCATTTTTTGACTCAGTGCAGACACTGCTTTCCCCGAATTGTTAATATAAGCTCATTTAAGAGTTTTTGTTAATTTGTGGATATATTTACCTTATCCAAGGAGCTGGTGCTTTCGCCATTTTCACGCTTGCGTTGCTCATCCTTAAGGCGTTCGGCTTTACGCCACTTGGCTCTACGGTTTTGAAACCAAACCTAATAAAAACAAATACAGAGAGAGAGAAAGCAAAAGAGAAATAGTTGAGATAAAGTGAGTTGGTTGGTAAATTGCTTTTGTGTCATGTCTATTATTTATGTTATGGGCCAAGTTTGTGAGACGCTTTGGCTTGCAGCCAATTCAGAATTGAAAAACTTTCGCTAACAAACCACAAATACACACACACAAACACACATACGCTTGGAAAAACAATAAACAAAATTTTCCACCTCAGAAACTTTAACAATTTGCCAAAGTTGGGTGCAACAACAAAATGCTCACCCTTAAAAACATAAACAAATAAAATCAGATTTTCAATTTTCTCTTGTCGAAGACAACAAAACAAATTTTCCTTGTAATCAGCGCCTAAATTGGTTGGCATTATCCGCTCTCCGGGTCTCTCAGTCACTCCACTCACTCGCTCGACATGCCTGAACATGTCGCTCTAATGAGCTACAATCAAGACAATACTGTGGCATGTTGTTGTTTTTGTTGTTGTGGCACATCCTTGGAATTTCTTATGCGCGTGTGGAAGTTGCCTTTGTTTGCTTTTAGTTCCGGTTACGCTGATTCATGCTTAGAGCACTCTAATGGGATTTGTTAGAGCAAAAGGCAAACACACACAAACAGTTACAGCTACTTGTGTGTGTTGCCAAAGCGGCGCCATCTTGAACGCAGACGCCATGATAAATATATACATATATACTATATAAGTGTATGTGTGTGTGTTTGTGTAAGTAAATTTCCTAATCAAAATTCAAATTAGACATTGTGCAAAAGTTCGCTCGCCCATTCATTGTTGTAATCATAACGCAACATAAAACAATTTCAACATTTTGCGCCTTAAGGCGCTACCGCCGCCATATTAACTTGTATACACACACACAGACACAATGCCTTCACATTGAAACAGCGGCGTCGAAAAGGGGCCTTAGGCAATTTGTTACCCCATTTTTTAATTTAAGTGTATATGAAATTTGGCAAGCGCTACTTCTGCTTTGGACTTTGTTTTGGCAATTTATTACTTTTTGGAGGCAGTTTTTGTTGCTCATCCAACTAGACTGTTTTATTTATCGAATTAGAGAAGATATGCGCAGACAGGCTTCGTTATAGACGAGGTCTTAAGTAAGTAACAAAAAAATCCGGAAACATATTTATTTCTCTAGTTGTATCTAGAATTTAGTTGATTTGATTCTCCATAAAAAATCATAAATCTCTATCCTCCCTTCGTAAAAAGTTAAATAAGCCACTGCATAAAAAAAAAGTTTTGTGGGTGTAGTATGTGTATGCGTTTAACATGCGCACTCGAAAAATCCACAGCCAACCCCCAATTTATATGCCCATCCACCCAACCACCACATGTGTGCATAGAGCGGGGGTTCGTTCATCGTCTGTCTGCTTAACTTCCCCCAGTTATTGGTGGTGACGCCCACCAGTTACTTAATACAATATTTATGCCATAAGCACATTACCAATAAAATATGGCTGTTGGTAGCACAGAGCAGAGTTTTCCTTTTTTTTTTCGTTTTGCCTCTTGAGCTGGGAGGCGCCTCAAGCGATCTGTGGACCAGAACGGGATGTCTGCATTTGCTTCGTTATTATGACAAAAATTGAATAATGAAAAACAATTGTGTCTGTGTGTGTGTGTGTCTGTGTTTACTCTTGCCATTGTCTCTGTGTGTGTATGTGTGTATATGTTTTGCCTTCCAATAATAATTTCATGCACAATTTTGCTTTGTTTGCACGACCCCAGAGCAGCGCATACCCCTTGGCACTACTCCTCTGCCTTGGCTCCATAACGTGTTTCTTATTTATTCAATTCGCTTGGGTTAGTTTCTTGATTGCTTGAATATAATTATTTTGCTTACAACGTGCTCTGGATCTGACTTTTCCGGCTACTACAGCAAGTTTTCTTTCTTTACGGATTTCTTGGCATTGTACTGAATGCTTAATCATATAGCTTTTGCATAAATTCTAATTGATTTTTTGTTGCATAAAAAATATGTCTATCGATATCAATGTTGCTAAAAAACGTTTTTTCTACAATAGTATATCGTGAAAAAACACTGTAAACGGGAAGCTTTTTTCAAAATAAATTTAAGCTTTTCACTTTATTTTATAAAAAATGGCATTAATTGATTGTATTTCATTCAAGTGATTTTGGAGCTGTTTTTGGCTTAATTTTATTTGGTTAAGCAGCATTTTTGTGCTTCATAAAAGTTGGCAACACTGATTTATCTTTCTTAGCTATTTCTTGACTTTTCATAAGCTGCACAAAAATGTGCTGCATACTTTTAGGACGCGCCCCTTAAAAGACTGCTTGAAAATTTTTGCAACGCATCTTCTGGCTGAGCTGGCGTTAAAGATGTTCTAAGATTTGCCAAAAATCTTATTTTTTCTTGTTACTTGAAATTACTTTATGTAGGAATGGCACCTTGGACCCTTGACTTGGTCTTGTGACCCCTAAACCTTAAGTTTTGAGGAAGACACTCAACCAACAGACTTACGCTTATATTCGCTAAAACAAAAATCTTTAGACGGTTTTATTTTCAGTTGCATTTGAAATCTTTAGATGAACTCATTTCTTCAAAATAACAAAGTTTTTTAAAGCTAGCTAAAATTTTGATTTGCAAAATTGAGATTAATTCTTCACAACTATAATATTTGACTAATGAAAATAGAAATGAAAAATTAAAGTAAGAACTATGAAAAACAAGACTACATGCTGATGTAGTTGGACTTGTTAGTATGTGCATAAGTATGTAAAGTACTGTCAATACATAAAATGGTGGAATATTTGATTGTGTCATCAGTCATTTGAACATCAGATTTTATATTATAGCAATAAGGCAAATTGAGCAACATATTTATATGGGATTTAATGCTAATAAAAATGTGTTGGAAGGTAGGTAGAAGTGGTTGCCTTACGGCACACCTAGGCCTGTAAAAGGCCCGTTGTGATGCCACTTGGGATAATCTCTCTACTCCCCTGGATCCTCTCTGAACCAACCTGTCGATTTAATAAACGAATTAATCCTATTTATCCTGATTCCTGAGAATTCAGTAACGTTCCCAATAAGTTCGAAACCCAGTGTGTTCAGTCTTCTCCTGCATAGTGCCATGCATCCACACAGGAGATGCTCCACTGTTTCCTCCTCTTCTACTTCCTGACAACTTCTGCAGTAGTCAAAATGAGGCGCCCCCAATCTGTTAGCGTGCCTACCAGTAAGAACCCCTATCGTTGCTCTTACGTCCTATTTGCTGAGTTTTAAAAGTTGCTTGGTTCTATTTAAGCTCCATTGTGGCCAAGTTTTCCTGCTAGTTAGACAGGTTCCAGTTTGAACCCATCTATGATTCGCATTATTAGTGATATTTCTATCGAATAATAGTTTGCACGTTGCTAGCGGCATAGGTACCATCAAGGCGTTAGACTGAAGTGGTAACGTTGTACCTCGCCTGGCTAACTCATCTGCCCTGCAATTACCCACGATATCTCGATGCCCAGGGTAACCAGATCAGATTAATGGTAAAGAATTTTGGAACATCTAGTAGAAGCTCGATATATTCCACCACTGTTTTGGATGTGAGCCTTTCCGATTGTAATGCTTTTAGAGCGGCCTGACTGTCAGAACATATATGAATCTCTCTGTAGGATAATACGCGCTTTTAATGATGTTAATACTTTCCATTATACAATAGCTATGACTTCTGCTTGAAAAACACTACAATGATCTGGTAAACGGAAGGATTCGTTAATGCCCAACGGTTCCGAATAGACACCCCTCCCACCTGATCATTGAGTTTAGATCCATCCGAAAAAATTGTGATTTTGCTGTTACAGCCTAGTATACCATTGTCCCAATCCTCACGAGATGGGAAACTTGCACTGAATGGTTTGTCGAGGATTAACTCCGTTGAGTTAGAAAAGTCAGTGGTTCTGGGAGTCTGCGGAACATGACTCAGAATAGTCGAATGTCCTCTAGAACTAATGGTTAGGTTGGAAGATTCTCTTAGCCTTAAGGCCGATTTCGCTGCTAGTTGTTTACTATATAGGTCTAACGTCAATAGATGCAGCATTACGTTTAATGCTGCTGTTGGGGTGTTGGTTAGAGAACACAAAATTGTTTTTATAAGTGCTTTGGAACTGCGATTCCAAAGATATTATATAAATAATTCACAAATATATGAAGGCACTGCTTTACCACAAATTGGCGCTGCATTTGTGTTGTAAATATTTTCTGTGTATTATATAAAAAACAACATTTGACGATGTCATTGTCCTCGTCATCATATATTTTGTTGTTTAGTGTAACCGTTAGATGGCGCAAGCAAGCCATAGCCGCTAGACAGCGCAAGCCATAGCCGCTAGACAGCGCAAGCAAGTTGCTGCCGCTAGATGGCGCAAGCAACTTATAGCCGCTAGATGGCTAAAGCAAGTTTTTCTGACATAACCTCCCAAAAGTTTTTTTGGAGGTCGGTTTTTTTATGTTTTTGAGGTCACTAAGTCAGAAAACCTTAGCACATCAGGTTTCTGATGCCAAGTATCGATTCCTTTATAGGGCTACATAAAATATAAATGGACCCAGTTTTTTCTACTACAGTTGATCCTTACTTCAAAACATCATTTGACACTTAAATTTGTATATCATTGTGATGGGGCTCAGTATAGGTAACTCAGTTTGAAATAGATTTATAAGTCCGTGGAAGAAAACTGTGGCGTATTTTTTTATAAGGTTTAATGGATAAACTTTTTTAACTCGCTCTATCCCTTGAGTATACTAGCTTAGTGGCACTGAGCTTTGGGACCAAACTTGGCGTGCACCTGTTTTTTTCACCAAGAGAGGTCAAAATCAACGTTTTCTAATTCACGTAGATTTTTATATTAGAACCACTAATGATAATAGTGATATCGCTTATGACTGTGTTTAAAAACCTTAACTTTATTAAGTTTCTATATAAGCTATCATTAAGAGTTTAATAAGAGAATAACTACTTAGGCTATGGACTCCAGCAAAGTTACAAACACAAATGGGTTTTTAGTCCAACAAACTACACAACATTATTTTCTTATAGATTTTTAATTTCATGGTTGAATAAACAGCTGTCAATTCTTAAATAATTTTCTATAATTTATAACATTATTCTTTAAACCCCACAGATAATCATGGCTTATCATACTTTTGACATAATCTTACTTCCATGCACAGTTGTCATGAAACTCCGTACGCTTTACCACTTTATCTCATTTTCGGAAGCACTATTCCTAATTCGATTAGAATTATGCACTCATCATCGTTCAGCACAATTCCTTCCGCCACACCCACAATATATACTCCCAATGCGACAACATAATGCCAATAATTGATAATTTATTATAATCACAGACCCAAAGCCAAATGCATAGAGGCTTTGTGTGAAACTAGTTGTGGAAGAGTACAAACCGCAGCAACATTTACTGCCTTAAGAATTCCCATCAAATCTCTTCAGAATGTTGCCGCGACCTCTGATGTTTGCTTGAGGCGCCGCTTAAAGGGGTTGGCAGGCCGTCAAATAATTGCATTTGCTTCAATAATCCTTTAATGCTGATCCAAGTTGATGGCTACTGGTGCTGCATATGTTTGCCTGGGGCTCTTTCTCCCGTCTCTGCTTGTTTCCTTACAAAGGGGGTGTTGCTGCTTGCGGTAGCCCAATTATTGTTGCTGCGGCTGCTGCAAAGGGTTGCCCGAAATGCGTTTGATATTAACACATCTGTTCATTCATTCCACTTGAGCTGTGTGTGCTGCCCTCTGCACCCGTGACTCGGGTGTTTCCATTGAGTGTTCCGTACTTGGGCTGCAAAACTGTTTGCGGAAGCTAATGGTGCGCACTTGCCGTAATTACCCGGTCCGAAGCAGGCTACTGCTGGGCTTTGGGTTGGTGTCTGGGTGGTGTTTACCTTTTGTTCGATTTCATTGTTTCCTTTTTTTTTATTTTATGTAACAACTTTGTTTTATTTACTTTATATGATCCGCCTTGTTGGCTAGCCCTACTGTTTACATATTTGTTTTTCTTTTCATGGCAAATCGGTTTCTGTAACTTGTAACCACAAATTTGTATTTTTTCGATTTCTTTACATGTTTACATTGTTGTCGAAATTATAAACACTTTTATTGCCGGCAGCTCTTTGTTTTGAAGAACGTAAATAAATTATATGAAGTAGGCAATATGAGTAGGGTATTAATGATTGATATAAAGGGCAGCTCAAAATGGCAGTTTTTAATGAGAATTACTCTTGGATAAGCATATGCATAAATTAAGTAAAAGTAGCTGCAGGAAATTATTAATAAGCTCTCAAATTGAAGTATACTTAGTGTAGTATGTGTTGGCAAAATGTCTTTGAAACTTTTCTTTAAAGTTCGCTCTAAGTCTAGTGGTTCTTAATAGAAGGTGACGCAATGCGCTGCTTCGTTGTTCCTATCTCTTTGAAATATAGAGCTCAGGTTCAATTTTTCTGTGGTAGCTACTCGAAATAGTAGACCAATTCTGATCAAGCTTCAAACAAATGACACATGAAAATACAGGCATATTAAAAAATATTATTTTTTAAAATACCGTGACCTAACTTATTAATTTTTTTGTTTTTTTCGCTGGTGCTAAAAATCAACGAATCAATTTGAAATGGTTATTTCATATGTAATTAAGCGTTTCTCAGTATTTCTATAAAATCCAAGCCCAGAACTATATTTGCTGCAGTTTAAAGCTTTCAAATTCTTTCAAAAGATCCATACTCTATAATTATTATGAAGTTTTGCTACTCTTCGTTATTTTTATCGTATTCGTTGTAACAACCCAAGCTCTTAAAAATGGTAATAATGACATAATTTTTCTTTATTTGTAAAACTTTTTAAATTTCGATTACGTTTCAGCCAAGTGTGGCTTGGAACACTCAGTAGAGGGCCTTTGTGGGGCCGCTTTCCCTATTTCGTACGATTCGGTAAACAAACAATGCGTAGCGTGTACGTACCTACCTCAAAAGTAGGAAAAAACGCCGTTTTTCGGGTACATAACCTCAAAATATCTCAAAATCCTGACGTGATGGACCAATTCTGGACCCGGATTTGGATTTTACGCAGCAAATTACTTCGGAAATGACATTAGCTTTCCAACAACTGACATGACCCCGGTATTTGTAGGCCTGTGTAATCGGTTTTCGAGTCAAGCAGAATGTGAAGAAACTTGCAAGTAAATCGGCTGTACTCCGGAAAACGAATTCGAAGATTTTATGCGGATTCGTTATGAAACCGAATGTTTGGTGCTCCCAATTTCACCAAACCGAATGTTTTGTTGCAAGAGGAAAACAAATTGATAAAATAGGTTTAAAAAACGTCAGAATTTTAGACTGAAATAATTTTTTGAATATTCCTTTGATATTCTTAGATTATACGTATGTAAATTTCAAGATCTAATTTATTTGTTGCAATTTTTTTTTAAATTTTTGTGTAATTTTATTTAAAAGATAGAATAATAAAGAACCAACGAAAATGAAATGTAAACAACATGTAGAAATAAAAGGCTGCAGAGCTACGGCAACAATGTCAGCTGTTTCGTATCAAATAAAAATAATTTTTTCGCAAAAATAAGGGAAGTATTGGAATTTATCGAATAGAAAAGGGTATCGACAAAAAAAATTCTTTACCCGGAGCAGGCAAAACCGAATCCGAATTGTTTTTAAGTTTTACGTTTTAAATTGTAATTGTGTTTAGGATTCGATGTAATGAAGTCCTGCATTCCTGGTAGAGCAAAATGGAAAGGAATTTGAAGTGTTACGAAAGCTACTATTTGCTTTACATTGTTTCCTATTGAGTTTCAATGCATTTTGTTAATAAGGTATTGCCGAAGTCTGGTGGAAATTATAATACATAATCCAACAATTAGAAGGTCACGCAATGCAAAGGCTCGTCATTCGCATCTCTCTGCAATATAGAACACAACCGCACACAATGATTAAATTAACATGAAATACATAATTATGCTAAACGATTTTTTTTATTTTTGAAAATATCGCAAAGCGCCCTCGATAGCCTAGCGGCAGTGCACTAGACTATCATCCCAGAGGTTGTGGGTTCGAATCCCACGTAAAGCATGGTCCTGCACTGTCCACTTTTCTTATCCCCCTAATTTTTCCTGTCTATTCTATATCCTTATCATTTACTCCCATTATCGGTATCACAACGGGCATATTCTTGGCCTAAGTAAGTTGGGAAGCTAAGTCCCAACTGCCGCTCTAGCCTACCTACCTAAGATATCGCAACCAAATTTATTTATGTTAACCGATTTTTGTTGCAGGATAAACATTTGTGTGAAGTTTCATCAAAATTCGGACATTATTTCATATAGCACCCATACAAAATTGAACCAGCTTATTGCCTAACTGAAAAATCGCAACATGATTGAGGTCTTAGGGGTTGTCATGGATACTGCATCACGTTCAAATTAAGCTGGGCCGAATTTAAAAAAAAAAAAGACAAGGGCTGCTTTAGGACCCGCTTCTTCAAGAGCCCTGCTGCAGCTTCTAGAAACCCAGCATGATAATTAAAAAAATTATTAAGTATGAACAGGTTTTTTCAATTTTTATTGTGAATTGGAAACTGAAGCGTATCACTTAAGGCTTAAGCTTATATTTTTTTTCACAATTTTACTTTCACACCAATTATATATCTCAAGATTGCATATTAAGTGCGCTTTCATTATATACTTTCTCTCTAATATTTTGACATCTATTACCTGTAGCCGTTTTAAATGAAAATTTATGGCTATGCAAGTTATCCAGCAAATTAAGTCAAAATAGTAGCAAAAATTGTAATCATTAGGCATACAAGTACAGTACCCGACAATTTAAACACTATGCGCTACATTTGTCAGATTAGCGCACGGAAACATGACAATTAGTGGATCTACTTCCACAAAGCCAAGCAAATCACACACTCATACAAACAAAGAGAGATCTCAAGACCCACTCGAGTTTGTGGCAAATGCTGGGCACTCCGACACGTTGCAACGCCCACATCTAGTACTTTTTATGCATATGGTAACTACTAGTGATGGCAAAGCAAATTATGCACGAGATCAGTGCAACTTAATGAGGATACAACGCTAACTAGGCACGTAGCATGCCACAGATAAACACAGGTGGCTATTAAAAACACTTTGGTGGCGTTAGGCCCCAGTTTGGGGGCAAGTGTTGGCGTCGGCCTTAGCTATTTCCGGCACAATTAGCAGAGCGTTGCGTCAAGTGCCTTTTGCCGCAGCAGAGCATGATGCAAGTTACAAGACGATTAAATTACGTCAGAGTTTTGTGGTACAGCACAAAAAAAAAAAAACTCTGACAATAATTTTGACACTTGATACTTTGAATTTAATTTGTTTGGTGTGTGGCACAACACAAAAAGTTCTATGTCAAACGGGACACTTGTCGGAAGCACGTGTTCTTGTCAGCCTAACAAAATTAGCTAGACCCCGGTACAAAACCGCTGTCAAAAAATTTTAGAGCACGTCTAAAATTGCCAACACAAAAAGTGAAAAAGCAACAAATTTGTTAGCAAATACAATTGGCCAATATGCGGGTCCGTCATTGCCCATCTCCCACACCCACTACCCCAGTACCAACCCCCAACTACATTCTGCTGCCGTACCTGTTGTTGTGCTGGCCATTTGTCTGGCTTAGGCTGGGATTTCGATAATGGAATGAATGCCAAACCATTTGATGAGGGTGCTTTCAAGCGACCACATTTTGACACATTTTTTTCCGGCGGAAATAAATTTTATAATAAAATTTATTATGTACTACGCTTGATTCACTCTGTCTGGCGTGTACTTTTTTTTTCTTTTTGGTTTTTGTGTAACCTGATATGTTTTTGGCTGTCAATTTTTTTGATGCCGTGCGTCTGCCGTGCCGTAAAATCATTTACTTAATGTATCAAAGCTTTGGATATTGTTGGAATTGTAAGTGATGGTAATACTACGTTACAGCTAGTTAGTTATTTAAGAAGATGTTTATCCTAGGCAAAAATATATCAATCTGTTCCACATGCAGATTTACAATGTCAAAGCATATTTTCGCAACCAGCTTATCTTTGTATTTTATGAAAGACTGGTATCGATTTCAAGAAGATGTAACATTTTGCCTAAATATGGGTTTAATGTTTTCGAGCCCTTTGAAAAATAATGTATGTCTGTGTGTCGTAGACGTATTGCTTTTTTTTACTCTTTCACACGATCGTCATTGTACGAACTTCTCACTCTCAGTTTGCAGAGTCGGTATCAGTGAGGTGTGTTGACGTAACTCCTAATGCACAAAATGTTCGTCGCAGCGACGTATCCTTATCTTTAGTGTGATTTTTTTTTTGGGTGTTGTTTTTTTGGTAAATTACAGCTTTTTAGTTTAAAGTAATTAGGAAAAAGTCAAAGGTAGGCGACACAAGGATTGCTGGCTTACTAGAAGCGAATAAATTGCCAGATTCGTAATTCGAGTAAACGCAAAAATTAATTTCTTGAAAATGATATGGTTAGTGCCGAAGAGGCTGTACTTATGGCTATTCATAAGTGAAATAAGAACAAACCTTTTTCACGCGAATGATAAAAGGTGGAGAGAACAGATTTGACGGAATGTGGTCTTTGACGTTGTGCCCCAGAAATAAACAGGTCGGCTCATGGCAATATTTTGTGGTATGCCATGGTAAGGTTAATAAATCGTAAGCCATTTGAAGACTTTAAATGACAGTTAAGGCAAGGCATACACTATACGGCATGTCGTACAACACGTCTGTTTATCGAGCGGGTCGTATTTCGATTGCATTGTGTGTGGGTTCGTGGTATGAAGTCGCATGATGGCCGTAGAAAAGATCAAAAAAGTTTTAATTTTTTTGGCAAATCGTACAGACGGTTTGAGCATATCGGTCCGTCAAAGCTGAAATTACCGAAGCAAACGTTTATGCAACAAATTTAAACGTATTTTCTAAAACTAGGTTTCACATTTTGCTCCATCGTTCGGGTGCAAAAATACAGCTGGATAAACAGACGTGTTGTACGACATCCCGTATAGTGTATGCCTTGCTTTACGGAAAACTTGCTCAACAAATCTCAAAATGCCATATCCCATGTAAACAAGAACTTTTGTGGAAGCAGCACCTTTCAGAACAAATTGTTAAGGTATAGGAACTAGCGGCTTAAAAAGTTATTCATGTCAAATGCATCAAAATTGTATGTAACACTAAAAAACTTCCAAGAAACTCTTGTAGATATTGTAATTTGATATGTGAGATTATTTTTTATGCCCAAATAGTTTGATTGTTTGATAAAAGTCAAATTGAAAAACAAAAAATGTATTTCTTAATGATTTAATAATCATGTGAAGATTGACAAATATTCGTAGGGCATATTGAAATTGGCCGTCCTCCGGAAACTAAAAAAAAACCAAAACGAACAATTTTATTCGGATTCGTTTTTGCTTGCTATGGAAAACAAATTTTTTTGTCGACTTCGCTTATTTCCCTTTTAATTTTCGATAAATTTATATACATTCCTTAATTTTTTCGATAAATTCGCATGTTGTGCGAAATTATTTTTGTTTGATACAAAACAGTTGACATGTTTGCACCTTTCTATTATTATATGTTGGCATAAATATTTGCAAAAATTGCTTATTAAAATTTTGCTAATGGACAAACAATTAATTAAAGAAAGTTTTTTAACTATAATCCTTTAATATTTCCTTGAAAATTAGCTTTAAGGACGTTAATGACAACGTACGTCGCATAGACGTATTTTTATGCATTTCCTCACTACAAGAATAGAATGCTATCTTTCCAGAGCTAACTTGTCTGAATAGGAAAAGACCTATAAGATCTATCCTTTAATATAGTGCTTGAGTAACGCTCTCGAATATATGAAAATTTCTGCTCTGAAAATCGCTAAAAAATTTGTATTATTTTATATAATCATTAATAACTGGGAGAGTCAACACCAAATTTTTAAAATTATAATTATAGTATGCTGCATTCTTTACATCTTTTGCGCCTTTTTTGCAAACAAGAATATGGATTAAAAATTTATTTTTTGCACATTTGACAAATTTATAAAAAATGACAGATAAAAATTGACTCCATTAACATGACATAAAATTGATTTATATTTTTGATATATTTCATTCGATTAAGTTGGTTTGTCTGCAAGACAGCTTTATAACTCTTATGTACTAAAGGCAGGCAAATATGTACATACATACAGTTACATATAAACAGTTATAAGTATATTCAAAAGACCTACAACATGAATATGCATTATTAATAGAGCGACAGAGTGACTGAGAGCAAAAGGCTCAAAAGTTAAGGGATAACCAGGGCGGGCTTGTATATTTTGTATTTTTTTTATATTTTGTTTTTGCCTTAGCCCTGAATACCTTTGATCAGTGTCCGTGACTGGCAAATGCCCGAGTTAGGGTGAAATTTGATACAATTTATGAACTTTTATATTTTTTCGCTTCTTGCTTTACTTTCACATAATGTTTTAAACTTTTCATTTTTTGCTGCTATCTTTTATTATTATAATATGCGTCGGCAAATTAAATTTTGTTGTTGCTTTTGCGTAGCCTGTATCTAGCTATAGGGTCAAGAGTCGATTGAACAAAGTCTGGCTCTCTTCTGAACAGGTAAATCTTGAAAACACAAGAGCAAGGGATGCCAAATTTTCCGAACAGCTGCTAATATAGCTGCGGAACTAGTTGAACTTCGACTTAGATTCTACGTAGACGCTTTAAAATGGTATAAAAACTTTAGAATACGAAGAGGTTGTAAATTGCATTAAAGATGCGCGACTGTACCCAACTCTCTGCTTTCTCAGTCTTACCTGTACACGTGCTTCCGTTAGGTTAATTTTCATGGCCAGATCCTCGCGTGTAAATACATCCGGATAATGGGTTTGTGCAAAGGCCGTTTCCAGCTCCTCCAGCTGCAATAGGCGGCACGAATTAAAAATTTAAGCTTTAGTTGCCACTTTTTGTTGCACCTTTTTTTTTGTTGCTTACCTGTTGCAGTGTGAAGGTTGTGCGATTACGTCGTTGCTTGCGCCGCACAAAAGTCTCATCATGTATGGCAGGATGATACGAGTAGCTGGTATCTGGAAGCAAGTTGTAGGTATTAGTGCACAGACTTTTTGGTCTTTTAGAGCTGAGGTGTTGCATTAGATGGCATAATTGAGTGCTGAGCATGTGGCATGCAACATAAGCGGCAATAAGCCAATCCCTGCACTAGGACATTACTGCAGCTCTAAAACTACAGCACTCAAATAATCAATGAACTAACAAATTTTGGGAAATTCAGCATTTGGATTTGGGGCCAAACAGTGACGTAGATAGTTTTATGCTATAAGGGGGTGATGACAAACTAATTCACCTCCCCTCGCCTATAAACTGCGTCAATATTTGACTCTACGTAATAATAGTAACAAATGACCTAGAACCACCAATTTTGGTAAGCTGATTCATGTGCCTCTAATGAACAATCCACATCCAAATTTTATCAATGCAGCCCCCCACCCCCCGCAATCGATTAACTGTGTTTTCTCCCACACCCTTCAACATATCCCCTTGAAACTTACCCCATATACTTTAAAAACCTCCTTTGACGTAAATTTAGATTTTTATCAAAATCGGTTAAAATTTGCGGAACTTATAGGTATCAATATCATTTTGCACCAACAAAAAAAATGTTCCAATTGGAAATTCTTAGTAACAATATGCAGGAATAAATCTTTTTTTGAGAAAAAAGGTACAGGGTATTACACTGTCGGGCACCGTCTCGACTGTATTAAATTTTTTTTTGTAAGGTTCAGTGAGTCTTTAGTCCGAATGATTTAATTCATTGAATTTTAATTACAAAATATCAATAAAAAAAATGTATACAAATAGTGAATACAAAAAATTCTTTGTACAAAAAAAAAAATAATGTTAGAGTTATTTCTTCTATATTTTATTAAAAACTATATAAAAAATATAAATTAATTTCTTATGTTCCTATAAATATTTTTTTATTAAAAATGATGTACAAAATATAAATTAAAAATTATCAAAAAAATTTATGTCGATTATACTAAAAAAAATATTAAATAAAAAAAATTACGTTCAATAAAGAGATAAAAAAAATTGTATATTATATAAAAAGCTATATAAAGGGTGTTTTTTTTTTTTAAAGGATCAGGATTTCCGAAAGGGATATCACTGTCAATTTGGGCAAATGTCAATTTTATCTATTCAGTAAGGCCTAACAATTCATCATGGAAAGATTTACACCACAACACCGTCTTCAAATCTTTGAGATTTTTTATAAAATCAATGTTCTGTTTTAAAAACTTATAGAGGTCTTCGTACAATTTCATCAAGATTGGTCGTGTTCTTGTTCGAACTCATTTAACATTCCACGATGTCCATCTACTAGTGCTGGAGAAAACATCGATGTTATATCAATGCGTCGATGTATCGAAGTTTAAAATATCTATATATCGATGTTGGCCAACAAAGATGTTTCTCCAGCACTTTTACTCTTAAAATGGGTGTTTAGTAGTGCTGGAGAAATATCTCTGTTGGCCAACAGAGGTGGTGGTCACATGCCAGAGATCATTTTCAAATATTTATGTTACGAAATTATCATCTAATAAAACCATATTTGGGGTCATTACATTAATTTTTCTGTTTTATTTAAGTTTGAAGTCCGGACGCGAGTTAAAAAACACCCTTTAAAAATGGAAATTAAGGATATGTACCAAAAATTAAAAAAAAGTTATCTCGTCTGAGAATCAAAGCTTGTACTCTATTCGACTTCAAAAGTAACTCTTTCCTCATGAAATTATTGCATCGATTTTATGCACCATCTTACGCAATCTCCTAGCAGTCAGTAATTTGTGTATTATACAGAGTTATTCGCTAAAAAGGTCAAAATAGAGCTTTTCCTATGTTTAAAAAAAAAAAATTATCTTTAGCTCGTAGTAGATTGCATTTAAGAAAAGTTCGACTGTATTTTTGTTTGAAAACTACGATATTTAAAACGTGTGAGCTTTTTTTCGAGTAATTATAAACTTATAACTTTTTAAACCTACAGTAGTATCCCCCTCTATCTACACCACTGTGGCTAATTGAATTCTACAACAGCTGCGCCATTTTGTATGCTACAAATATTTTATAAGTAAGTTGCTTGGCAGAGAGAGAGTTCGAGCGTGAGAGAGAGAGACGCTGCTGACGCGTTGACAGCCGCACTTGACCCCAACAGGAAAAAACGAAAAAGGCAAAACAGCCTTTGCCCTTTTCTTGCCTTGTCTGTCTGTCCGTCTGGCGGTCTCGCTTGCGCACACACACACAAGCACTTTGTGCTGTCTCATTTTTGGCAACACTCTTTTGCTTGCTGTAAAATTAATTTTCAATTTGATTTTAAATAAATAATTAGCTAGCAAATTGCAAAATTTAATTTTAATTTCTTGTCCAGCCAGCGGCAGTCCAGCTTTTATTTTAAAATCACCCACTTGTTCTCCCTTTTGCCCGCCGCTATCCAGATCTTTGCTTTTTGCACTCTTGCGTTACTCCTTTTTGTGTCAACTTTTTTGGTAGCCAGCTTGGCCCAGTCATAATCCGATTAGAAAAATGTTGTTACGTCGCTTGTATGCCACTTTTCAGCTCTCTCATTTGCGCTACTCCAGCCCTCTCTGGCTGTCGTTGTTGTGCCTGGTTCACGCCCCCTAGGGAATACATATAATGCGCACTAATGTTGTTTATGCTGCCAACAGCTTTGGACTTAGTTTACGTGCTTTGGCTTTATTGTTAGACCCGCTCTTTTAAGTGTAAGTAGCGCCTTTGAGCTGTTATCAAAGTGTTGTCCTTTTTTTTGTTCCTGTGCTGCTATGCCATATTATTTTATTAATGTGCTCTATTAATATTTTATTATAAAAATAATTAGAAATTTTTGAGCAGGTAGTATAAGTTGTGAAAGGAAAGTATCAAGTTTTATATAAAAAATTCATAGGTACGTTTGGGTATTCAGTTACTTTTTGTATAGTAGTAATAGTTAGTAACTTTGCATAAAATGCTCTACTATCTGTTTATACACTGCTGTACAATTGTTAAAGTTAATTTTGTTTGTGTTTGGCAGCCGTTAAAAGCAGACAGCCTTATGATTTTTAACAAAAAAAAAAGTTGTTTCGCAAGCAACAGCGAAGGTGTCGCCAAACTTTCAGTTACACTTAAAGAATTCTTTACGCTAGAAACCGACGATAAAACCCATGAAACCTATTTGTATGTCTTCAAATGGGCGGAACTGCTAAACAGTCAGACCATGAGCCAACGAACGGAACTGGTATTAAAAGGTGCAATGCCTAGGGAATATATCACACAAAGAAATGCGCGAGTTCGGCTGCGACTAGTTCAACTTTTGTATGGTTAGTTAGGTGGCCTTTACAACCTTTACCGGGTTACCAACCGACCTCAAATATCGCCAAGTTCCTGACTTCATAGCGCGCCTTCTCCAATTTATTACACCAAATGTAGACAGGTTCTCCTCCACTTGGTCTTTCCATCGGAGACGCGGTCTCCCTCTTCGGCGTCCGTCGTTGACTCTCGTTTCGAACACCTTTTTCGCTGGAGCTTCTTCGTCCATACGAACGATATGTCCGAGCCAGCGCAAACGTTGTATTGTTATGCGCTGGACGACATCGATGTCGCCGTAGAGCTCATACAGTTCGTGGTTCATTCTTATGCGATAGTCGCTCCCAATACGGACGGGACCGAAGATTTTGCGAAGAATTTTTCTCTCGAATACTCCAAGCGCTGCTGCATCCGACTGCGACACAACCCAAGCTTCTGCGCCGTAAAGAAGCACGGGTAAGATGAGTGTCTTGTAGAGTGTAAGCTTTGTCTGTCGAGAGAGGGCTCTGCTACACATTTGCTTACTGAGCCCAAAGTAACACCTATTGGCAAGTGTGATCCTTCGCTTAATTTCCAGGCTGATATCATTTTCGATGTTGATGGCGGTGCCAAGGTATATGAATTCCTTGACAACTTCAAAAGTATATTGGTCCGCTACTTTTGTATGGTAGCTATATGAAATAGTGGACCAATTTAGACCAAACTTCACACAAATATTAAGTCCAAAATGAACAACAACTGACCAAAATTTGGTTGCGATATTTTAAATAAAGAATTGGTTACACATATATTTAATTTTGTATTTCATATTAATCTTTTCATTGTGTGAGGTTTGATCAAAATTGAACCTGTGATCTCTATTTCTGTGAGACAGAGTGACCTTCTAAGTGTTGGATCATGTATTATAAACAGAATGCCTTCAAACTCAATATGAAATAATGGATAGCAAATAGCTTTCGAATTTCTTTAAAATAGCAAAAACATTAAATTGTAGAAACTACTACTATTTTGGCCATTAAAACCGGTTATTGGTCTACGCCGCGGAAATTATCATACGCCAGCGGTTTCTGTCCTGTGTTGGATGCAGCCATTCAGTAATCCCAAGGCTACGAAGATCCTCCGTTGCCTGATCTTCCCATCGCAGAGGTGGGCGTCCCTGGCGTCGTCGAGCATTATCATCCATTCTTGCAAGATGACCTAGATCGGTGTCGCCATATAGCTCATACAGCTCGTGGTTCATTCGAATACGAAAATCACCATTCACATTTATCGGTCCAAAGATCCTTCGGAGGAGTTTTATATCGAAAGCCGCTAAAATCGCCTTATCGGATGATGACAATGTCCATGCTTCAGCGCCGTAGAGAAGCACGGTTATGATGAGGGATTTTTAAAGGGTTATTTTCGTATGTCGAGAGAGGGCTTAACTCTTGAGTTCCTTACTTAGCCCAAAGTATCACCGGTTAGCAAGATTAATCCGTCGACGTATTTCCATGCCGACGACATTTTTTGTGTCGTTAATACTGATTCCCAAGTACACGAAATCCTTTACAAGTTCGAAGTTGAAGCTATCTATTCCCCGTGGTGTCGTTTCTTTACTTGTAGATAGCAGGTATTTCGTCTTGTCCAGATTTACAGCCAGACCCATGTTTTCGACTCTTTTTCCATTTTTGAGAAACCTCCGCTTACTGCACTGCATTATTACTAATAATATTAATGTCGTTGGCATACGCCAGCAGCATGACACTCTTATAAAAGATAGTGCCTAATCTGTTTACATCGGCACGTCGCAGGATAGCTTCCAGTAGTAAATTGAATAAGTACCCTGCCTGAAACCTTGTTTGGTATCAAATGATTCGGAGAGGTCTTTTCCTATCAAGACGGAACTGCAGGAGTTACTCAACGTCATCATGCAAAGCCGAACTAGCTTTCCAGCGATACTAAACTCGGACATGGCTACGAAAAACTTCTCTCTATCAGGCTTGTCAAAAGCAGCTTTGAAGTCGACGAATAGGTGATATGTGTCGATTTGCTTGCAATGTGAATATCTGGTCTATCGTTTAAGGGTGAAGTTAAGTTGTTGTTAAGTTTATAAGTTAGTAAGTGAAAATATGAATTTTCGTTTTGTGAAATTTATATTCTTTATTGTATTTTTCGTTTCTCCTTATCTAATAAGCTATTTAAGTTAAATAAAATTTAAATGTGAATAAAAAAATTTAACTCCCATGTAAAAACGATTTTTTTATATCATAAACTGATATTATTTTAGTTGGATTTTTCAACGGGTTACCAATCCCCTACTTTTATATGGATACTGTGTTTTTTTTTACGCGTATTTTCTGGGAACGTATCTATCGCGTAAAAACAGAATTAGGTGTACTTAAGCCGTCGACTGTAATTATCTTACAAGCTTCTTCACATTCTGCTTGACTGTTAAACCGATTAGCATTTCCACGACAGCCGCCATAAATAAACTTGACGCATTCATTATTATCCGCATCGTAAGAAAATTTACGCTTAAGGGCCCTACAACGGCCTTTTAATGAGTGTTCCATACCACACACTTCTGAAACGTAACCAAAATTTGTTAAGCGTTACAAATAAAGAAAAATTATGTCATTATTACCATTTCCATTTTTAAGAGCTTGGGTTGTTACAACATATAGGAGAGAAATTACGAAGAGTAGAAAAAACTTCATAATGATTATGCAGTATTAAACTTTTTTAAATATTTGAAAGCTTTAAACTGCAGCAAATATAGTTCTGGGCTTCCTTTTTAAAGAAAATTCTGAGAAATTCTGAATTACATATGAAATAACCGTTTCGAATTGATTCGTTTATTTTAACCCCATTCATAATCGATTTAACTTTTGACACTATATGTATACTTTTTTAGGGGCGCAAGGTTTTTTTTTTGTGTGTTTTTTTTTGATGAAAATTCAACTTTATTGTGAAAAATGGTTACAAATGAATTGTTAAAAATATTATCGCTAACGAAGGTGTTCAAGAAATCGCATCAATAGAAGTCAATATCATTTTCCAGTTATGGTTTCAATAATTTTCAACAGCTCTAACTCTGACCTGGTCATCAAATATACGCAGCCATGTTTTTGGGGTACTGCAATATTTCGAAGCTTGACGGATTTGCAAAAACGAACTAAAATTTATTGCTGGAGCCATCTCTTGACAAATAGCGGCAACTTAGTTAAGCATAAGTTGAGCTCACAAAGAAACTGGTTCAACTTTTGTATGGGAGCTATATGAAAGAGTCAACCAATTTAGATCAAACTTCACACAAATGTTCAGTCTAAAATGAAATACAACTGACATAAGTTTGGTTGCAATTTTTAAAAAAATGTTTATGTGTTTTTATGTATTATATTTCATGTTAATCTAATCATTATATGAGTTTTGATCAAAATTGAACCTGTGCTCTCTATTCCGGAGAGAGATGAATAACGTGCCTTTACATTGCGTTACCTTCTAATTGCTGGATCATGTAATTTCCACCACACTTGACCAATACCTTAAAACTCAATTTGAAACAGTTGGTAAGCAAATAGCTTTCGATATCAGAATCTATTTCTTATGTCGAAACACTTCAAATTTCTATCCATTTTGATATATCAGGACTTAATTACATTGAATTCTAAACAGAATTAACAATTTAACTAAAAAAAATAGTTCAACTCTAATGTAATAGAAATCATTTTATTTAATTTATTAATTTACTTATTTTTACACTGTATGTTAATTTAACGTTCAATTTTACAAGTTTTTTCACATTCTGTTTGATTCAAAAAACGATTAGCATTTCCACGACAGCCGCCATAATAAAACATAACGCATTCATTATTTGCCGAATCGTACGAAAATTGTGGAAAAATGGCCCTACAACGGCCCTTTACTGAGTGTTTTAGGAGACACTTTTCTGAAATGTAACCAAAATTTTTAAAGTTTTAGAAATAAAGGAGAATTATGCAATTATTACTATTTTGAGGAGTTCTGGTTGTTACAATTGTTACAACGTATACGAGAGAAATAACGAAGAGTAGAAAAAACTTCATTGTATAATGATTCTGGAGTGTTAAACTTTTTAATAAAATTGAAAACTTTAAAGTGCAGCAAATGTAGTTCTGGGCTTTGTTTTTATAGAAAATTCACAGAAACACCTCATTACATACAAAATAACCATTACGAATTGATTCTGCGGGTTTGGGATTCATTTGTGGTCCACCACATTCATAATCGTTATACTTGTATGATGAAATAACTTTAGATTTGATAGAAGAAATCTTTAAAGTAATTTGTAATCATTTTACTTATTTTATTAATCGAATAATTTTAAGCCATGGTCTTTTTTTCACAAGTTTTTAAATACTTAGACTATGCAGAAGTTCTTTTATTTCTGACTTTATGATCGTTATAAAACGTTCTATTTGGTACGAAATTTGAGTTTATTTCGTGAGTATTCAAGATTTTTGCAAATTAGAATGTATAATAGAAACAAAATTAATGAATTGTGGCAATATTGGAAAGCGTTAAACTAAAGCAAATATATATCCGAGCTTTTTTGAATCACCCGGTATTTCGGTAGCTGCCTATTTTGAAACTTTTATTATTTGACATTTGACAAGTAGAAACTACGCCATTACTTAAAAATGGAACGATACACGCTTCAACAATGCATTGAAATTATTAAAATTCAATACAAAAATGGTGAAAATCTTGCAGTCACAGTTAGCAAAACTAAAGCATTTTTGGGTCGTCGTGAAGCACCTTGTCATTTCAAACAAACACTAAAAAATCTTGTTGAAAAACCATTTCAAATTAATTTTATGGATCTTAGCACTAGCGATTTTTTTTTTGTATTTTAACCCATTTACAATCGTTATGATTTGACATTAGAGGAATTGAAAGGACAAAGGTTAATTGTCGAGAGAATGCACGCTCTCCATCACGACTACTATGCTAGTTGCGGAGATGAGTAGAAAACTGAAAGCATCCAACAGCTGTTATGTGTTTGAATTGCACTTCCTAACTTATCTAGGCTGTCTGGTAAATCTGTCAAATGTGACCTCATCTATTTTTATCAAACACTCCTCCAGTTGGGCCACCCAACAACACCAAGCTCTTAACCCATTCCGCCGCTTCACTGCTATTCTTTTTATTTCCTTCTTTTTGTTTATTAGGCACCATACTGTATCAACCGGTTTTCTAGGTGATCTGGGCTAAATCGAACTGCCTAATTTACCTAACCTAGGCTATCTCACAGTAAATCCAAGAAACAACTTTTAATCTTTCCATGAACAGCCACACCAAAAAAAAAAAGAACCAGTCACTGAATTCGAATCCAAGGTCCAAATAACCGGCCCGCATAAAACTAAAAAACTTATTCAAATTTTTTTCGAGAGGTTGTTTTTTATCCGCACACGAGATCATAAAAACCCAGCACGTCAGCTTACTAAGATAATACCCAAAGTGGCTTAGGTTTCAGATTTGCGTCTTTCTGGGGATTTATGAACCTCGGATTCGGATTGAGAGACCCGAAAAATTTTTATTAGACATAGTCAAGATTTTTTTGTGAGGCAGTGATATAACATAACTTCAAAGCATGACAAAATTATGGCTTACGTAAAAGTCGGGCGCCATCTGTACCACCCACCACATTGCAATTAAATCCAGTATATTGCTTAAGAGCTCCAAAAACTTCCGAATGCCAAATTTGGTTACGATACATATTTTCATAAACAAAAAAAACCGATTAACCGATCGGTCCTATGGGAGCTATATAATATAGTCACACGATTTTTATCTAATTTGGTAAAGGGCTTAAGAACTTTAAAAAACTGTCAATTTTGGTAACGATATCTTTATAAAAGAACGAACTAACCATATAAAACTTTTGGTTTTTTTCGAGGTACTCTTGAACACTCCTAACTCCGATAAAAAAAAAATAAGGGATCTAATCTTAAAATTTTCTCTAACTCTACCAACTCTTAGATCTAGACAACCAGCCAGACGGACATGGGTATATCGATTTCTCTAGTCATCCTGATCATACTTTAGGTAACTTTGGGGGATCTCCAACGTCTCCTTCTGTTTGGTACAAACTTAATATGTACCATAGTGAAGAGGATATAAAAATCTTTTTGGAACCCGAATATCCGACGATGTTTTTTATATGTTTTTGGGATCGCTCCGGGTTCTGAGATAACTTCCAAAATAACTCGTTTTTTACTACACTACTACAATGATTGTCTTACTGCTAGGAAATTCTCCTAAGTTATCTTTTTATTTTGTTTCATATTTTATTTAAATTCCATAACATACAACTTCTAAGAATCATTCAACACAATCTCTTCGCTATGCAAAAAACAATAAACAGCGTTGAAATCGATTAACGATAAATTACACATATACCGTCAGCCTTATAAGTTTTATTATCGATTTCCTCAAACTGACTTGAAAATATCGCAAATGGTCATAAAATTCACTGCACGTTCATGGCTAATTAGTAGCTCTCAATGACCAAGATAGAGCAAATTAGTGTGAGTGTAAGAGTGGGGGATTTTTGGCTTAAATGGCACACAAACTTAATCAAATAGTCAATGAGCCGATCAACGTGCACTCAGCTGCATTGCCGTTAGGCAATTTTCTTGCTAATCAAATTTTTTTTTGCAATAATTGCTTAAAATGCAAATGGACGCCTTGCCCCAGTTGGACAGAGTAAAACCAAGCCTAAATATGGCCACAAAAAGCAAAAACGGGCAACTGAGAGCAGTACCAACAACCGGCAATTAGCACAATTAGGTTTCGAGTGCAAATCCCAAAGCACACCAGCTCATAGTAGAGAGTGAGAGCACAGTGGCCAAAAAAGCCAATAAGAATTTCATGTCGAAAGCTTCCAAGCGTCTGGCCGCAGTCAAACATCAAACGTCATGGAGCAGCAACAACACAACAACAACTCAACTAACCGCACTTGTCAGGAAGACAGGATTAACAAATCCTTGTTGGCAAATTGATTCAAAAAGTACGCACAGTACAGACAGTCTATGCCATGTATCTGACTAAAGTGGGGTGCTCCTTCGTTTGCTTCAACTCTCTCTCCTCTCTATCGCTCAGTAGATAGATTACCATCTATCTACACTGCTCGAACACATGCCGCCTGTCGCTCGTTAGCTGCGCCAGTAATGGGAGATAATTCAATTTTTAAACATTTGGCATAACAAGCGAAACCATCATTAAGGGATTTTTGCCAGAGAGAGCCATTGCCACAGACAGTGCTGCTGCAATCAACCACCCCTCTGGGCTAGGGGGTTTTCTTGTCTGTAGCTGTCTGTATCTGTAAGATGCGAACACTGCTAGACAGCTAGACATCAAGTTTGTGCACTGAAAGAAACAACATTAAGCAAACCCAATGGGAAATTTGAAGTATGAATTTAATCCCAAAATAAGTTTCTAGGAATCTACAAGAGGTGGCGCAGTGATTGAACCAAAATTTGTTTATTTTTACATGTCAACAAGACTAATGTTGCGTTCACACTAGCGTCGCAAAAAGTTGTTTGCATTAAATTTAAATCCTTGAAATGAAGTTTGGGAAAAAAAATCAGAATAAGTCGAGGGCCTTAGCATCGGCACCTATTTTTTTCAAATCCTTTATCGAATCATTGAGAGGGTCTTCTCAAGGGAAATGGTTTGCATGAGCAGCAGTAGACATAGAGCTAATAATTTCTTACTTAGTAGGCTCAAATTTGTCTATATAACTAATTTAATAGCTGTCTAGCTTTTATAAGTAGATACTAAAATTTTTCAGAGCCTCCCTCTGCTTCTTACATACGTATTACAAATCTATGATACCCCTATCGCATAGGTAGATGCGGAAAGAAACAAAATATTTCGGGAATACAAACTGGTTAATGTTGAATGTCTTAAGAAGCTTAAATAATCATACTCAAAATATCTCAGAACGTATGATTTACTAATTAAGCGCTTGGAATACCATTACGATTCTTTATGAAGTTTTTTAAACTATTTTAAAGTCCATATCAAATCAAAGAAACAATTTATTTACAAAAAAAATGTTTTTTAATATTTGAAATTTTTGTTTAATTTTCTGAAATTTTTTTTGTAAATTTTGTTTTTACTGCATTTTTTGGAAACCATAACAGCTTCTTATTAAACATAATAAAAAGCAAAAGTGAAATTTTTTTTTTTTTTTAAATTAAATTTTTTCGTTTTTTTGAATTTTTTTTTAAATTTTCTGGTTCTCTTTTATATTCATGTTTTCGCTGGAAATTGCACTGTTTAAGAAAATTAGGTTTTCTTTTGATATTTTGTACGTTTTTTTTTTTTGAAAAGTAAAAAAAAACTTTTTGAACTTTTTAATTTTTTGTTATTATGATGTTCTGAAAATTTTTTTTATAGTATATTTATCTTTACTACCAACTGCTGATGTTGGAACCATTGGCTCTTTTACGAACCCTAATTTGCTCAGAGTCAATATCCAAAGTAGCATCGGATTTTTTTCATGAAAACTAAAAAAAAAAAATGTTTTTTAACTTTTTTATATTTTGTACTGTTTTTCATAAGGTGAGTTTGAGTTTGAGTTTTTTTTTCTATATTCTGGAATTAATTTTATGATTGTTTGTTTTTACTTTTAACTGTATTAATTGGAATCCATTCGACTTTCTTATGAAATTTGTTTGTTTTAGGATCCATCTCAAAACAAGAATTTTTTATTGAAAATTAAAAAAAAAAAAATTTTTTGATTTTTTTTCCGGAATTTTTTATTTGTGATCATGTTTTTGCTGGCAGCTCATGTTTGGGAACCAGGGCTTACATCAACCCAACGCACAAGTTTTTTATGTAAAATTAAAAAATTAACTGATTTTGTAACTTTTTCAATTTTTGCTCATATTTTCTAAAATTTTTTGTTTATTTTTTACTATTATTGGTTTTTTTGCTAGCCATAATTGCTTCAGTGTCAATATCATAACTAGCATCGGAGTGAAAATTAAAACAACATTTTTTTTATATTTTCTAACATTTTTTTATGATCATGTTTCTTTCTAAGCTGTTTTAAGATCCATATCAAATTTTTTATCCCCTGTTTTTTACTGAAACTAAAAAATAAAATTGTTTTGACTTTTTCAATTTGTTTTATATTTTCTGAAATTTATTTTATGATTGTTTTTTTTTTTAATATCTGTATTATTTTTTGCAATTTATTTGTTTTGTTTTTCGAATTTTTTATCGAAAATTAAAAAAATAATTTTTTTTTTACTTTAAAGTTTTTTTTCCAAGAATTTTTTTAATTTTGATCATATTTTTGCTGGCAACTAAATAAGCTAGATTATTTATGATATTTTATGAGTTTTTTATTCAACGAAATTGTTTATTGAATGTTTTACAAGTTTTTAAATTTTGAATATGTAATAAAATTTTGTTTACTTTTATTACTTATTATTTTTTTTAGTTTTGAAAACTCTTTAGGCAAGCCTTTAAAAGTTCTAATAAATATGTATATATGCACGAGAAAACAAAAAATAAACATTTTTATGCTTTTGAGAGCAACACACCACACATCTATACCAAATAAATCACCCTGTACGCAATTCTTCTTGGTGCAGATAAGCCAAACAAAATTGGAATTAAAATTTATCAATTCCGATTTAAATTTTTTTGAGACAAATCTAAAAGATTTTATATTCCACTCGTTTCTTTCAGTGTGCGCACCTCTCACGCTCTCTATGTGAGAGCATTTTTGTGTAAGCTGCCTCTTGACTTTTGCTTCATGATTGGCATTAAATGTATCCATAAGATACACAAACGTTAAAAATCAATTTTTATTCGATTTTCGTTGCTCATGTGTTGCACCAAGTAATCTAAGATAAATTAACATTTATTCAAGTTTTTATATAATCAATATTAACCCACATTTTCGGAAGTTTTGGAATTTGCTAGCCCACACTTGTCATTAAAAATCACTTACAAATTACTTGCGACACTTTGCCTTATTTTGAGTAGCCCGAATTCCCAGGGCACAACGCTTTTTAACACCCCAATAATGACACTGACAGCATGACCTGCTGCAATAACAATCCCTTTTGAGGGGTTTCCATTTCAGATCTTTTTTTTTTCAGTTTTTGCTGCTGGATGCTGCACGCGTTCAAAATTTAAATTAGTTTAGAGCAATTGAGAACGTTCAACATTTTGAATTACAATTATTTTTTTTTTAAGAAATCACAAATAAATTGAATTAGAGATGCAAAACTTTTTGAGATTGAGCTGAGAATAGCTTATAGCTAGGGACAATACTTTAGTTGTTTATATGGAAAATAAAATAGTTGAACTAGATAGTCGAAGTTCCTGAGCTCTTTGAAGCCTACATTAGACTTAACTAGTCTCGCTTATGAGAATGCATTTACTTCGCTTTAACTAAAATTAGTTTCGAATAAGTACACAGCTTCAGCATGGAGCTATGAGAGTCTTATATTTATTGTCAATAACGCTGTGCAGCATATATAGGGTGTCTAGTGCAAACTAAATTATTTTTCAAAGACCGCAAGCTCAAAATAAGTTTTGGATAAGTACAGACAGTTCCAGCATGGACCTATGAGAGTCTTACATTTATTAACAATAACACTGCGGTTAGTGTAGGGTGCAGCATATATAGGGTGTCTAGTGCAAGCTAAATTCTGTGTTAAAGACCGCAAGCTCAAAATTAGTTTTGGTTAAGTACAGACAGCTCCAGCCTGGACCTATGAGCATCTTATATTTATTAACAATAACACTGCGGCTAGCATAGGGTGCTGTATATATAGGGTGTCTAGTGCAAGCTAAATTATGTGCTACAGACAAATTATTTACATATTGATTTTTTTAAAATTTTTTTAATTTTTATTGAGAAAGGCGGCCTCGATAGCCTAGCGGCAGTGACTATCATCCCAGAGGTTGTGGGTTCGAATCTCACGTAAAGCCATGGTCCTGCACTTTCCACTTTTCTTATTCCCCAATTTTTCCTGTCTATTCTAAATCCTTATCACTTACTCCCATTATCGGTAACACAATGGGCCTATTCTTGGCCTAAGTGAGTTGGGACGCTAAGTCCCAACTGTCGCCCTAACCTACCTACCTATATTGAGAAAAAAGTATATATACAGGGTGGGCCATCTGTAGGTTTTTTGGTTTGCAAGATGTAATTCTCTCGAACAATGGCGTGTCCCGACGACTCGTCGACACTGGCCTCAACTATGTTTTTTCACAGAACTAGCATTTTCATAGTACGCCTGTAGCACTTTTATGTATTGTTCGGTTGTTAAACGATCCATGACTAAAATTTAGTAGTTTTAAACTTGGCATATGTTGAAGAGCATTCGCTTTCGACGGGTATGTTACGAATAATGAGTGTTTCACAAGCAAACTGGCAGATGACCCACCCTATGGACTCCTAAAGTTTTTATGCTGGTTATGCAGGGTTCGGTGAAAATTCTTTTTTTCTAAAGTTTTAAGAGAAGCTTCGAGAAGAGAATGAACGTATCGTGTTATGTGCTTGAATGCCTTAACATTTCAGAAAATTTTCTAGAGAGGAAAAATATCGGATTTCCTATATAATCATTGAAAAATTTTAAAACGAACTAATTTTCCCGTATAAATTCTTTATAGTGAAGTTTCATTGTAATTTCACAAGTTTATCAGATGAACACTTGAATAATGAACTCATTTTTAAACCAATCGAGTTGTCATATAGTTTCAAGTTGCACATAAAAGCTGGCAACTCATTAAAAGCTTGTAACTAAATAGAGCTATTTATAAATTGCATTAACAACACCTACAAGTTACTTAAATTAGAGAAGACAGCTGAATACTTGAACACAGACTGATGCAGTTACTTATAATAAGCATATATGTATTTAATATAAAGCATATTTGACTTATATAAAGAGGCAGCTGGCAGCTGTCAGTTTGAATAAATCAAGAGTAAATAGAATTTGCACCTTTAGTAAATGATTAAAGCCCGGAAGGAAGCAAGTAGCTGGACAGCTATACACAAGGAATGGTAATCTAAACTTAACACGTACAAGCCGGGCGCTCTCTCTACACTATATATATGTATATGTATATAGTGTGCGAGTAGCTACATGGTATGTGTAACTCAACTACTTATAAGGCGCCGCCAAAGGCAGCTTGCAATATGTACATATAATACTGCTGGGTTTTGCGTAATGCGTTTGTAAGTCTACGGCTAATCCCATTACCCAATCCAATCCCAGAAACTATGCACAGTTAATATGTATAGCTATCTATGCTTGTGTATGTGTATCTATAAGGCTGGGGAAACTTAAATGCATGGCAATTTTGAGATACTATCATTTCAGTTAGCTTCAAATTATGTGCGGTGCCTTTTATATTGAAAATCAATAAAACTCTTTGGCGGCAGGTGGCACTTTGATTTAGATAAATATATGAAAAAAAAAAAAATATCTCTTGAAGTTGTTTAATTTTTTTATTTATGAGTAGTTTTGGTTTTTTGGCGACACTTTCGCGCATTCCAAGCCCTGAAAATTTGCATGCCAAAGCATTAACGCTTTGCCGGTAATTGCATAAAATGTGTAGCAGTCAACCCATGCCCAAAAATGTACAACCTATAACTATTCAATTCAAACTCGAAAGCCAGTCAGATACTCGTATCATTCATTCAGTGCGTCAGTACGTCAGTCAGTTAGTCAATCAGCCATGAAGTCAACACTTCGACACTTTACTTGGCTTTGCCTTCGTGGCTTGAATGCCACTCCTTTATGACACTGCATTGAATATCGATTGAGTTGAGTTCTGGTTTTAGTTCTGTTTCTGGTTCCTGGTGTACTTTTGATTCAATTATAGTTTTTTTTTGCGATTTTTTTTTTGACACGAGCAAAGGCAAAAAAAAATTGCTTTGCGAATTTCTTTTGGGCGAGCGGCGTTAAATAGCTTGATGGCACTGCATAAGCCATCAAATTTTTGACTAGCCAAAGTTTTAATACGCTTCTCAAACGAAGCTATAATTGACATGAACTTTGAACATGCATTTTTTTACTTTATCGGTCAAAAATGCAGAAGTGCCCAATAACAAATTACATTACAAAAAATCTGCACTTCTGCACGATACAGTCAATTGACTGCAAATAGTAGCGCACCTTTGCACAAAACTGTGTTGTAAAAAGCGCCAATATGTTATATCACAAATTTGTGATTTTCGGTGATGGGAAAGAATCCATTTTCAGAAATAAATGAATCTCAAAGAGCTATTGAAAATTACTATTTAAATAGGAAATAGGTTAAAATGTGCTTTCTTATATAAAAAGGAAATAAAAAAATTTAGGTATTGCTAAATTAATGCAAAAATTCGCATATTTTAAGATTTTTTAAGAAAACGTTGTTCTTATTCGTCACAAATTTGTGATTTTCGATGGTAGGAAAAAATTCCTTTTCAGAAATAAAAGCTTCTAAAAGAGCTGTCAAAAAATTAACCAACACTGCAAATTTTTATTTAAAACGCGACTTGAAAAACTCAAAGGAATGCTTTCAAAAATCATATCATCATGATTACTACATGGCTACACTTAGGCACCAGCTTTGAAGAACACCGCCTAAACGATTTTATGACAAACCTGCAACTCTATTAAACTACCAGAAAACTACGCAAATAGTTTCCGCACTTAAGCCATATGCAAACATCAACCAATCTACTCGCATATCTATGTAATCTCACATTTGGCCATATCCTCATTGCCATTTCCATGCAGTACCCTAAATACTACGCGCTCTGCACATTTGCACTAACCCCGACTGATGCGAAATCTGCTCATAATTCATGCCCATCCTTGACATGTGCTTGCCTGTAATCCGATACGCAGCTCGAAACCCTCTTGAAACAACTGTTCCCAGTGCCGCTAATAGAATAATTCGTTAATGTAACTACCAGATACAAGCTACACTTCACTATACGATTATCATTGGCTTTTTATCTAAATTTAATTCAACAAACAAAAGATCTGCACGCTAAGATAACATACCAAGTTGCTCATTTGCAGTTTTGTTTTTAAGGGATACTTACATGGATGTGTTGCAGCAAAGGGATAGTCCAGTGTTGGTAAACGCGGCGGATGCGGTCCGCATGGATGCAAGGTGGGCGGACACTGATAGCAAAACATACCTCTGCCCGCAGCTGCAGGACCGAGCTGTAAGCGAACAGAAATTTATAAAAAATATTTAACAAATTGCATATAATTTTTATTAATTTACTTGCCAATCACGTTCAGGCACATTGTTTATAGATTGTTCTTGTAAAAAAAAAAAAAAAGGCAAGGCGTACTTGTAATTCAAAATAAAATTCAATTGAATATCACGACATGGGCATTGAGCACGCGGGCGCAGCATCAGCTTGAAGCATTGTCGCCGCTTTAATGTTGTCATATGCACCTCAAACTCAATTCGATTCAATTAAAGACAATTACTGCCTTATGACAAATAATCTACAATCGATTTGTGATCGCATCTACTCGATAGGCGCACTTGATTATATATATTTACGCTCTTTTTTTTGCATTCGTTGCAGTTGCCCCATTCTTGGGGCACGCTATTACTGTCTGCATAAAATTAAATTGTCCTCAAACGAATCAATTGATTTAAATTAATTGCATTTGCCGCAAAAGACTCGACTCGAGTGCCAAGAAACTCTTATTTCCAGTAATCAACTGACAAACTGATCAACTGACAGTCATCTTGTCTGTGGGTTCAACTGTACGTAGTACATACCATAGTTAGGCCTCAATTGCCGCCTAGCTGGCGCTATGCATGTTCAACATTTAATTAACATTGGAATTTTTTAACAAAATTGAACTATGTACACGTCATCAAAATCATCATCATCGCTGTGGGAAGGGAAAACAAGCATTACGATAAATGTTGTTGTCGATAAGCAAACGAGGGAAACTGATTAGAGATGTTTTGATGATATTTCTAACGCAGTGTTTCCTGTCGATGAAAACTAAGTTTTAGTTTCTGGAATAAGGAAAATAGGTAAAATTTTAAATGAATTTTTGCCTCTACTCTTTCATCTGGATTAAAAGAATTGTTGCTTATACTCTTTCTTCCTGATAGATGAAAAATTTCTTGGTTTGCGCCTTATTTTTTAACAGATCAAGTGAGGTCAAAGAAATGTATCTCAATTTTTTGTACAAAAAAAAAAGAATTTCCAGGGGCGGACTTATTAAAAATTTTGGGGCTTCAAATTTAATTCACTGATTTCTTACTGAGTAGTGTACATATATACTACACTGCTTCATAGAACATGTTTTTAAAAAACTCGTATATTTGGAGGCCCGTAAACATTAGTGCACTCTCGATCTGCAACTCCCGTTAAAATATTTAAAAAGGTGATTTTTATCAAACTGTTTTGAGAATGAAGCGAAAGTGAAATTATAGAACTAAGTGAAATTATACAACGAAATGAAATTATAAAACGAAGCGAAATTATAAAACGAAATGAAATTATACAACGAAATGAAATTATAGAACGAAGGGAAATTATACAACGAAATGAAATTATAGAACGAAGGGAATTTATAGAACAAAGTGAAATTACAGAATGAGAAAAATATGCATGAAACTATCGTGGGGGTACATGAATCGGTAGAGTATTGGCCTATAAGCTTAAAGTCTACCTGAGGCTCCATTTCAGTCTAGACAAATTTATTTTAAAGGCCCATCGCAGCATGCAAAAATTCCGCACGAAATGTCAAAACTTCATATAAAAAAAAAATTCTCTTTTTTGGGATATTTTGGGCCATAACTCATAAAAATGTCTACTTTTTTTAAAGGTTACTTGGTATAAAATTTATTATACATAGCTATTATATCTAAATTAGAAAAAGCCGTTTAAGTTACAGATTTTCAAGATATCTGTTTATCTCGATTTGTCTTCGCCCCGAAAAACAGAGTACCATTAATATTAAAACGATTGAAAATTCAGTCAGAAAAGTATAGAAATCGTGGGAAACAAAATGTACTTCTTATTTTACATTGCCCAAGAAAAAACCCATAAAATTTTTCCGAAAAATATACATAAGTGAAAGTAGATGAAGTGATGCACTTTTTAGGTCAATCTCTCCGATTTTTATGATCCAAGCCAATTTTAACAAAGTTCTCTTTTTCCAAATTCCAATTATTTGTCAAATTACCGAACACTGAATATTTATTAGGTGTGCAACTTTGCTTCCGCCGTTTTTTCCTAATGTTTGAGGCTTTATTATAAAAAAGTGGTAACATATTTATTATTCAAATTACTGCCCGTCGTTAGCTAATACTTTTTCCCATCTTTCTGGTTGTTACAAGATATCACCTCGCAAAAACATTGAATCTTTTGAGGCGACCCACAAATCGATCCATTTTTTGAGTTCTTCATAAGAACTCTGGTTGCTAGACTATGTGCCAAGGATCGAGACCCATATTAATCCGAAGCAGAAATATCTGTAGAGTACGGCGGGTGAGGTAAAACATCCCACTTAAGTGTGTCCAGATATGTCTTGACCGCTCTGGCGACATACGTCCGATCATTGTCATGCAGGAGGTTGACTTTCTCGGGTACTGTGGCCATTTTTCCTTCAATGATCGGCTCAAACGCATCAATTGCTTTCGATACCGATCTCCGGTGATGATTTCACCTGGTTTCAGAAGCTCATAGCCTACTACACTGAGCTGGTCAAACCAAATACAGAGCATAACCTTAGCGTCGTGAATATTAGGACTGGTCGTCGACGTGGAGGTATATTCAGGCATTCTCCGTGGTTTTTTGCGCTTAGGATTATCGTAGTGAACCCATTTTTCGTCGCCGATCACAATTCCATATAAAAACCCCTTCTGATTGTGCGTCTGAAGCAGCTGTTCACAAGTGAAGAAAGGCCGCTCAACATCTCTCTGCTTCAACTCGTGCGGAACCCTATTTCCTTGTTTCTGAATCGTTCCGAAAGCTTTAAGTCGTTTCCGAATCACTTGTTGAATAAATCCCAATGATATTGCCATTTCTTTTTGCGTTTGACACGAGTCTTCATCAAGCAATTCGTCCAACTCGGAGTCTTCGAGATTGTACTCACTACATTGAACAAACACATTGCATTTATGTAGCTTAAATATGAAAAGAACCCCTCTAGAGCCCATTAAAATTTCAAAAATCAATTTCAGAAATAGCATTTGATTTGATTTAAACCTAACACCAGAAGCTATATTTACCCAAAACATACATAAATCATAAAAGTATGAATACGGTGTTTTGTCCTCGGATTGGCCATGCCACAAAGCTCTGGTGCATCAACTTGATGGGACTCAGTGCCCACAAATGCAAGGGAAAATGGTTGGGACTACCTACCTACTCTACATGTGTACCTAGCCGTTGCTCAGCCATGCCCATTTAATATGGTCCAAAATAATTCAGCATAAATTATTCAGTGGAAATTAATTCACTAACAACACCAACGAACCAACGAATGTACGAACAGACCTACTCTTCGCGGCACGAGAGGAGCTGCAACAGCATCAGCCTAGTCTATGCCATAGTATAACTATGCCGCTTGATGGCACTAAAACTTTACAGTACATTGGACCCAGGTAACCCAGGGGCTGTAGTGGACCGCGGCCTGAGCCGCATGTGCAATATTAGACACGAAATGGCAATTTTCCATTTGGCAAATGAGTTTTGCGGCCGGGACACTCCAAATACAACAATTATGCAAAATTACAAATTCTCACAATTCTAATGGAATGTCCTGACCAAACAGGTGCAAGGCCAGAAGTAGAGAAGCAGGCAGGGTAGAAGGAGGCGTGTAAAATTGCTATGGGTGAAATGGATGTCATAGTGGGCCGCTCGTTTGTTAACTTAAATGGAAATTTATTGACGCCACGCAGGTTTTAGGGTGCACAGTTGGAAACGTGTGCGTCCAGGGACGCAGCTGGCTGGCCAGGACAACCGCGACTTGTACGCTCCATGGCGTTAAATTATTTTGCGTGTGTAAATTTGGCGGAAATAGTCTGTAACATGATATGCTAACACTTGTGGCGGCTGCCACTCCATGTTGCGTGTGGCAGCCATAAATAAAATTCATAAAATTTTTAACAAATTTACTCAAATAAATTAAAATGTTGCAGAAAGGCAACACATCAAGCCTAACATTGCCCATGGTACAATATTGTGAACCAGTTGTGGTTTGCTAAAGAGGAAGTTGGGGAGCGGCATACATGTTGGGTGTTCCCCATAGCTCAGCTGTAATATTGTATCGTATCATAGATATACATAACTACAATTAATTTTAATTGAAATGAAATGTAACTAAAAATGTGCGCATAGGAAATTGAAATGGACGAAGAATGTTAGTTCGAGAGATGCAGAAATGAACTTTGTAGAAAATGGTGCGCTGATCTGAAAGGATATCTTTTTGTTCAAAGAAAGTTCGACTAGTATTTCATCTGAAATATCTAACTTAGATCCAAATACTTATTTTTACATAAATGATGATGACGACGACGACAAAATTTTGCATTACATTTTTTTAATTAATTGATTTTATAGTGAGATATCGCTTACAATTTTCTATGAGTTTAGTTTTCTATTTAGTTTACACATTTGTGCAAAGTTTGATCAAAATTGGACCACGACTGCATATAGCTACCGGAAAAACTTGCTTCAGTGCCTTCATTTTTAAGTTTTTCTTTTTGCATAGCCAAACTCGCGCACTTCTTTGCGGCAACTTTTAAAATTCATGACATCATGTTACTGGAGAAGCGATGATGACTCTTGATTTAAAGAATTTTAATTCATACATAAATGATGACGACGACGACGAAAAAAAAAAAATATTTTTTTCAATAAAGAGTAATATCGCTACCAAATTTATGTTGGCTTAATTTATGCGAAATTCTATTAAAAATGGTTTACGATTTCATATAGCTCTCGACACGTCGGTCAATAAGGTTGATCTGTGGTTGGTCTTTTCTTCAAGATTACTTCTTAAACAAATTTAAGTGTTTTCAAAGGAGGAGTCCAGTGCAAAGTACGCTCCTAGTGCCCGACATGGTTCAAGACAGTCCTGGTCTCCGTTCTGTTTCGCCATTTTTAAGAATTTTTTCGGCGCAGCCCAATTCGCGTTCTTCTTTGCGACACCTTGTAAAAATTAATGCTTCAAGGTACTTAGTGAATTCTTGGACATAAATGATGACGAAGACTATCACGCAGTCTAGTAAAACACAAAATTTCTCTCTTTTGAAAAAAAACTATTGCCTACTTTTAGGACAGTGCGCTAATTAAGACACTTAAGTCTACTTAGACTTAGTTGGCGCTTGACGGTGCCAAAAATGCGCAACAACAGCAACAAATTAGCCAGCACTATTGTAGTTGCTGCCCTTTGTTGTTGTTGTTGTTGCAGTGGTATCTGTCAGATACTACTTTGCTGCTAAACCTCAGCTGTGGCAACAGCAACAACGTCAAGCCAAATGTAATTATCCAATTGCACGAAATGCGCTGCAGTATCTTTCTCTCGCTCCCTTCTCTCTCTTTTTTTGCCAGTCGTTTGTGTGTGTGTGTGTGTGTGTATCTGTGTGTCTGCCACATTGGCCTAGACAATGCTTGCAGCACACGCGAAAGCGAAATTCAATTAAGCTCGCACTAAACAGCGCAACGATTTGCTGCCACAGCAACAACAACAATAACAACAACAAAACCGGCAACTGCAACAACAATGACAACCTGGCGAATCTGATGCAAATCTGTGTGGCTGCCTCCAATCTAGCACCGCCTCCTCTCGAAACCCTTGAACATGTCAAGCCTCTACTTTTGTTGTCAAGGCAAAACCAACCAAAAGTTCACAGCCAAACTCTATATACTATCTACCATAAGCGCGTCATTAGTTGATGCTTCAGAGTTGGCGATTGCGATTGCCACGAGCCTGAAACGGAAAATTCAATCAGAGCTTTGAGCCAGTGCAGGAGGCCCTTTAAAACATGGAGCAGTCACCATTTGACGGCGCGTTAATGGAATCACAATTTTAAAATTTTTCTCGGAATATGCTGGGAATAGAGGGTATATTGAGTTTGGATGGTTAGTTGGAAAATTTACCAAGTTAGCTTTAGCGGACTTAGAATAGATCGTAAGAGATCCTTAGGGTTGCAGTGCAGCTTGTCTTTGTAACAAAAGATTTGACAAAGCTGAACTTAAATATAAATTTTCTTTAAAAAAAATCATAAGTTGAATTAGATTTTACGTTCCTCAAGATCGGATCACCATTCATATGGACACAAAAAAAGAAATTAAATTCATTAAAAAAGTTTTAAAATAAATCAATTTCTTGTAGGTTTAAAATAAACCTCGCGTCTCAAATCCCAAAACATATACCTATAATTTATTTCCAAAAAAAAAATGTAAAATACAAAATTTTAAAAAATTGCATAAACAAAACTTAAAAAAAATGTCAAAAAACAAATTTAACAAACAAAATTTAAAATTTTTATAAACTGACTTTGTAAGGTACTTAATGAAATAAAATAAATATCGTAACTTAACTTAAAAAAGTGAATGGGATGGAACTTTTTGTATCCAGAGATTTTTAATAGTAGCTCTTAATCAGAGGGGCTTTTCAAACTTTCAATTGACAGTATATTTAAGAATTGTATAGCTGGATAAGTAATATAAGTTGCTAGAAGAAGCTCTCGCCTCCGTTGACGCCATAGGCAGTAACTCCATTGTATGGCTCCAATTCTACAACCGCTCATCTCTCACATCGGTAGCGAGAAATTTAAATATCAAAGTATGATATTATAGTTTTCTTAGAGTTAAGTCCTTAAGATATTTCTTAGATTTTCTTAAGATCTGCAAAAGTTCCGATCCAAGGATCAAAAGATGATATTATAGTTCAATGCAAGCGGATTTGATAATGTTCAAAAATTAAATTTTTATTTTTCAAATTTTTCGATTATAGTTTTTAACAGAGTGAAAGGCTTTTCAAACCCTTTTTCGTTCGACAGTCATGCTTATTGATGTTTGAATAGATGGGTGATATTAGCCAGTACTAGGAGTTGATCCAGCCTTCTACAAATTAAGCTTGTGCAGGAGCTCCAGAATTGACATTTAATTGCAAGAGATATCCTACACACTACTTATAAAGACGATATTTTGCCTTCCCAAAAGAGCATCTAAATGTCGTCACCTTCAAAAATTAACTTTCCAGCATATTTCCCTCATTTTTAATGACATTTTCAATGCACTTTTTATGCCGCATGGAGAAAGAGTTGTGTTGCAGTTGTTGCAGCTTCCTCTCTGGGTGCTGGCTGCTACTGCTGTTGATTGACTTGTGTTTCATTTTAATTTGGTTAATTCAAATTAATCAAGCGAAATTTGTTTTTTATTTTTTATTATTATATTTCTGTATACTGTCTGTGTGTTAGCGCGAGTGCATCGACATTGGCGTATGGAAAATGCATGTTCAAATGGGTTTCAGTCGGTTCTTGGGCACGACTCGGGAGGGATCACAGAATGGGGGAGGGGAACTGAGGGATCGAGTGAAAGAGTGAGCATTTCCACTTTGTTTGCTCAATTAATGCAATTGCTGGCGTTGATGTTGTTTGTCTTTTTGACATTATTAATTTATATTTTTATTACTTTGTGTCTCTTGTTGTTGTTGTTGGTGTTGCTTTTGCCATTACATAATGCGCCGACGTCACTTCTGTTTGTAAATTTTATTACATTGATGCGTTTTAATTAATTTGAGAGTGTATTTTTGTATAAATGTATATATATCAACAGTTTGGCTCAGCTGTTGTTATGTGCAATACAGAGAGAGAGTGAGAGAGAGAGGGAGAGAGAGGTTAAGACTTATTTGGATAATTAATCTGAGAAAGGGTTTCCATATTTTTTTAGAAATCTCTTCAAAAGTTTTTATTAATTGTTGAGCTCAATAGGTTCCTGAATCTGTTGAGATTTAAGATTGCCTTAAAAAGATTCTGCCTAGCAACTATAAAAGATATTTTTTTGGGTCTTTTATCTGCGAAAATTTTGAATAATATATTAAATTTAATCAACTAAATGAAAATGTTTTCTCTATATTATATAAACAAGATAAGCACGCTTGTTTCATAGTTTGCATCCGATGTATTTACTGCAGATACTCCCATTAATATCTTAGCACAAACGCCCTAAACTTAAGTTAGTCAATCATCTAAAATCATTTTAGTAATATTAGTTTGCTTTTTTTAGTTAACATATTTACTTATTATTTGTTGTATCTAGGTAGGAAAAGCTAGATGACTAAAATCGTTTTATTAGTACATCTTAGAACTCACAATTTTATTGTAATGTATTTTTGAGAAAAAATGAAATGCAATGAAGAGATTAAAAAAGAAACAACAATTTTAACGTCTTCGTCCCTGACAGCATTTATTTTGCAGTTTGTGTGGCCGCTAGATGGCGAAAGCGAGCTGCTGTCGCTAGATGGCTGTACCGAAACTCCTACTTTTCTCTGTATAGCAAAGGTATTATTAAATAAAAATCTTAAAACTTTTTATCAAATCGTTTCATAATATGGTTTCAATTAAAAAAAAATGTTAAAATATTCATAAATTAATAAATAATAAATATTATATTCATAAATATTCATATTGCTATTTGGTGCGCTAGATGGCGCAAATTTGTGTCGTTAGATGGCGCAAGAGATTCGGGATATGCTTATGACCACCATAATACAATTATCATTTTAACATAATTAAAATTAATATTTTATGGGGTTGGTGAACGAAGCAAACTGGTACCGAAGCCACTAATTTTCTGTGTATAATAAAACTGTTATAAAAGATGGCGTACGTTAAAGTCGGGCGCAAACGACTTTGGGATACCCTGTTCCACCACATTACAATTAAGTCCGACACATTGCTCAAACCCTCCAAAAGATATTTTATTCGGCAAATTTGGTTACGAAATTTTCATAAACAAACAGAAATCAGTCGAATTTTGCATCAAACAATTCTTTTGACCTATGGGGACTATATGATATAGTCAACCGATTTTGATCAAATTTAGTACACTGATTGGGAACTATAAAAAACTTCCGACTGCCAACTTGGTGCAGTGCTTGGCTACTCTAAAAAACTTCTTAATGCCAAATTTGCTAACAATATCTTTAAAAACAAACGAAACGCAACGACTTTTGTATAAAAAACGTTTTTTTTACCGATTGGGCCTATGATATAATCAACCGATTTTGATCTAATTTGGTATAGTGCTTGGGAACTCTAAAAAACTTCTTAATGCCGAATTTGGTTACAATATCTTCACAAACAAACGAAACACAACGAATTTTGTACAAAAAACATTTTTTCGACCGATCGATCCTACGGGAGCTATATGATATAGTCAACCGATTTTGATAAAATTTAGTACAGTGCTTGGGAACTCTAAAAAACTTCTTAATGCCAAATTTGGTTATGATATCTTCATAAACAAACGAATTATCCATGTAAAACTTTTTGTTTTTTTCGAGGTCCTCTGAAACTCCCCTATGGGAGCTATATAATGTAATCCCGATATAAAATAAACTTGTCTCCTATGGATTAATAAGGGATCTAATCTGAAAGTTTGGTTGCTCTAGCTCTTACCATCTCTGAGATCTAGGCGTTCATACGGACAGACGGACATGGGTATATCGACTTTTCTAGTCACTCTGATCATACTTTAGGTAACTTTGGGGGGTCTCCGACGTCTCCTTCTGTACGTTACATACATTTTCGGCTTGCACAAACACAATATACCCTTTGTACCATACGGTACAGGGTATAAACACATAACATTCACATCAATTTGAAAAAATAAAATTTAAAAAAACTCTTAAATCTTTTATGAATACGTTCATTGCCTTGGTTTCATTAAAAACAGTTAAAAAGTCTCATTTTGCTCTTTGGGTGGCCGCTAGATGGCGCAAGTAACTGTCGCTAGATAGTGTATGCAATTTGCTGCATATTTATCATTTTAACATAATTAAAATTAATATTTTATGTAACAAAATATAAAAAAAAAATTTTAATATATGCATTATACCAATCTCCTTAAGAAGGCAAGCCATCATTCGGGTGGGGTCGACTAGTTTGCTTGTTAAATGCTTAATATAGATCTGTTAAATCTTCTAGACCTAATTTTTCTTAAAGCTCAGATCTTAAACTAACTTGATGCATATTGTAAACACATGAAGCATATATTATATTTTCTATATAAAAACACTTGCACTTATTATATAAGCACAATTTTCCCATAGCCTGAAATTTAGCCTCCCAATTCGTTTAAATAAACACTTATAAACTACTAATTATACACTTAAATATGTTTAGCCCAATTAGTTGTTCTACAAAATCACTTAAAGGCTATCTTTATAAGAATCTCAGTGTACCTCGTCTTACCCATTCATAAGTGCTCCAAGGTCAGCCAGTTTTCGCAGCCGTAACGTCATTGCGCACAACGCTTCTGCCCCCAAATCCCCTTCTGCTGCTGCCTCTGCACACACTAAACACTAAAACCCCCTAATAGACTTATCGGCTGGCAAAATCTCAGCTCGCCAAATCGCGACTAAACAGCGCACAAATACAGAGACTCTTCGCTCTCTCTCTCTCTCTGGAAACACAAACAAACTGGCCATAATTCGCGCTGCCAGACTACGGCATAAAACAATCTGACGAGCCTGCCAGACCGACTGACTGTCTAAATGATGATGATGAAGTTGACTGGTCGGTTGTCGGCTAGTCCAGTCGGCGACCAGTGCTGTCCAGGTTGCCATTTCTCTTATGTAGCATCCACGTGCGCTGCTGCACATAAGCTGACTGAGTGTTACCGCCGTGGTGCCCCCCATCCCGCTTGCATTAGAGCCACTTAAACGCATTTGCAAAATTGTCTGCTGCCGCCACCCACACTCAAATACACACATCATCCACACCACAGATGTGGCACCTGCTGCCCCGCTGCCTTTTTTTTTGCGTTCCGTTGTTGCATAGGAAAAACTAAAACGCGCGATAATTTTCCGAAAAATCAGCACAAAAGTCCGACATGGATATGCGCCAGTTTAGCAGCTGCTGATTAGACTCTTACAGCAGCTGATGGGTTTATCACTTGGTTGTGGCAACAACAAAAGAAGAGAGAAAGGAGGGCTGGACTAAAGTAAGACAAAGTTTAGATACTCTTATCGGCTTTGGGTGGATTTTTAAAGCTGTCTCGAAAATGCAGCCTTTGCTCAAAAGAACTTTGGTCTTAAAAGATTTGAGAGAGCTCAAACCTTTTTTAAATACTGTTAATAAAATAGTAAATATTATTTTCTAAATCGCTTTTGATAAAATAAGCTGCAACTCCTCACCCTGAAGGAAATGTATAGATTCCTATCATAAAGAACTTCTAGTCCGAGCACTTTGTCTTTGGGAGGCAAGATAAAGGCCTCAGCAAAAACTTTTTTTCAATCACATAGGTGTTGACGAAATACCTTGCCAAGCTGGTGATCTGGAAGAATATCATAACGAAACTCTTTCCCGACTTATAGAAAACTGTTGAGGCCTTAATATTTTTGTGAGCAATAATGTATGCCAACATGTTTTTGGAAGTTTACTTCATCTATTAAAATAAACTCCAAACCAAGAATAGACACCTAGTTTCAAATTTATTTACCCTACACAAAAGGGAAAAGGTAGCGTCCTATCTACGGGTTCCAGTAAGGACATTTCAGACCCATAGGCGGTGGCCAAGAAAAGGGTCTCTGGAGAAGCTTCTTTTTAACCTTCCTTTGGAATCTGCGTCGATAAGACCGTGTTTCATTTTGTTCGGAAGACGTAGAAGACTTTTATTGTAACGACTATTAGCCTGATAATTGGTAGTTCAAGGATCTTCAGTCGCAGTTCCTCATGTATCACCATCACCTAAGGCCTTTTTCTCAGAAGCTCAGTTTGTCTAAGTAAGCTTAGGTTATATTAGTAAGATCGTGTTCATTGTCCGTGTCATGGGAAAGAATAATTTGTCTTTGGCGGGTTTTGATTTCCTTAAATTTATTAATTTTACACCATTGCAATACTGATTCAGAATTTAGGGGCTTCATCCGTGAACAATTTTTTTAAATGTGGATTGTCTTTGATAGATCCCATATGCTTAATATCAAGATTCGTAGTTTTTCAAAATTTTATAAATTTATTTTTAATCCCTGTTCTTTGCAGGAGGCCCACAAGAGCGATTGTCAAATTATGCGGCACCAATTTTGCGAATCCATGGTAAGTTTTATGATGATATTTTCAAATCCATTTAAGCACTGCAACAAAAAACCCCAGCACCCTAGGGTTCTAAGATAGCCTCCAATAACCCCCTAACATTTTTTTTTCGATTAATGGTTTTCAGGTATGCTTTCGATGTTGTTATATACTTTTGGGGTGACTGAGTCAGAATCAGAGGATTAAACTATTCCAGCACCTTAGTGTTCAGAGATAACTTTCAAAATATCTCGTTTAATTGGGGTTGCTGAGGTTATGGCACACTGACGTGCTGGCATATTTTGGACCTCGGATTCAGCAATCTCAGAAACATCTTGTAAACATAATCTGAGTTCCAAATCATTTTTTTGGGGGGATTACTCCTTAATATGTCTTATCCTGGATCAACGAATTTGCTCGTCCACAGCCAATTTTTGTTTGAGAGTTTATATTGGACTCCTAGTGAAAAAATCCCAATAAATTCATAGAGGCATTTCTTTGCGAAATTGGCATATAGAACTAATAATGGGGATCAATATTTAAAAAATTTAGGCATATGGGTATAAAAACCGAATTTATTTCAAATCCTTAAATTTTGAAATATTGTATTGGACTCTACAGTTAAAAAAAAATATGCATCGGCCTTATTTGTATGAATCAGTTTTATAAATTTAAGAAATAAAATACCTATATAATAATTTAAAAACAGAGAAGGAAGGATCTCGACGAAGATATTTAAAAAGTTTATGAACAATTTATGGAATTTCCTTTTTCCTTAAAAATGTGAATTTCCCAATCCGACTTGTTCGGATATATTACAATTCTTTCTGTCACTTTTACGAACTCAACGTATAAAGATCTAAATCCTCATTTTTTTAAGCCTATAAACGTTTTATGGGAGTGATCCCACTCCCTATAAAAAGTGCTCAGAAAAAAATGAATATGCAGATTGCAGTAGAATTTTACCAGTTCTCTATTCGCAGAAAAATAATGTGCATTTCCCATCCTAATCACTTTGCATTCATAAAAAAAATCCTATAATAATGAACGCACTTCGTATAAAGAACTCTTCCTGGCAATATGCATTCCATATATATCCCACTAACTTAAGAATAGAATAAATATGCAGATTAGAAGAGTATCATGGTAGCAAAAATAAGTAAAGTGCATCCGTTTTTAGATTTTTCTGTCCAACTAACCGTCCCGATGTCCACATAATCAAACTAAACTGGCGCAGACAGCCTGTTCTAAATTTGTGACGCCTGCTCGTGCCTACCTAAATATTTGTATCTGTGTAAAGTGTTTGCGTGTTTGTGTGAGTGTATCTGTGTGACGACGTATGTGTGTTTGTCTGTGTCAAGTGTTGATTGCAGTTTTTGTTTCATATTCTAAGCGAATTTGGTTTGTTTCAATTTGATTGTGTCAATTGGCTCGCGCGCGCGTTCTTAGCTAAAAAAATATATAAGTATATATTGCAATAAATCTCTGTCAGCACTTGTCTAGGTGTCCCAACACTCGTAATATTATCCATAGGTCTCCATTAGACAGCTACTGGGTGATCTGTGCAAATCATAACGATCCGTGTTCAAATCAGCAAACACGAAAAATGCTCTAAATTGAATTACAGACGTACCGCCCGCGGTTGCAGTTGCAGTCGTGTTCAAGTGTCACCAATTGTGTTCAGAATGACGATGACAGCGGAGGGTGGTGGTGGTGTGAGGTGGTGCAGACACCGCCTGCATTGCAACCCTTCAGTTCAGAGTATTGTCTTCGGCGCCCGCATATGACTGTGTGTTGTTTTTGTTGTTTTTTTTTATTATTATAAATATTTTGATTGAATTTTCTGTTTAATTAAACCAAATTGTTTTGTTCATTGTAAATACGATAAATATGCTGATAAATATTATTGTGTAGTTATTATATGTAAATGGACTGCAAGCTGTTTATGCTGCGGTGTTATGCTGGGAAAGCTTTGATTAGAGGCGGAGAATGGGCTATGGGGGGTCTTGGGGTACTAACATATTGTTCATGCAGCTGTTGATAGGCGTAAATATAAAAGAGAGAGGAAAGCAGATAAAAAGGCGTTAAAGGTATTTATAAGCTGTGCCCTCTATGAAAAATTCGTCTTGCTCCGATCTCTGCTTGAAGGCGCTTCCTAACCTACGTTATTGCCCTGGGGCTTACTCCACAATTGTCTTAACTTCTTAACAACGTAATTGTTAGATTAACGAGGCTAATTCTAAAATTAGTATGATTTAAGCTTATTTTGAAAGGTACATCTTCTTTATCTATCCGATATGTAGACAAAAGTTTTGAAAAAAGTGTAATAAAAAAAGTCTTCTGAAATTGTTTAATGTTTTTTCGGATGACTCAACGAACGATTTTTTTTCGGACGACTCAACGAACGATTTTTTGTACAAAATAATTCTGTCTTTATATCATATTTTCATGTGCAAGTTGATTTAAAAAAAAAATTTGAAGAACATCGTTAAAAATACAGATCAGACCAACCAATGACCTATGAATACTTCGAAACGGGTTTGCCTTGGTCACATATTTTAATAAAAAGCTTGTTTTTCATCGTCATATTGCATTATATAAGAAGTTTATGAAGATAAACAGCGCCTGGTGTGCCTGAGGAAGCCTTTCTGCGAAGTCCCGGACTTTCTGCCAAATATCGTACCTGCCTTTTTTTATAGGATCATCAAAATAAGTTAGTAAGGAGAGCGATTAAGGGATGAAGATAAACAGTGCCTGGTGTGCCTGGGAAAGCCTTCTGTGAAGCCCCGGACTTTTTGCCAAATACCTGCCTCTTTTTATAAAATCCTCAAAATGGTTTATTGAGGAGAGTGATTATTCCTTCTATGAGAGACCCCAAAAGCTATCACTCACAAATGCATTACCCCTTTATACCCAAATTTCTTTTTACTTCCTTCAGCCTAACTAACCTAACTCAAATAGTTCTCGACAATTCAAATTTATAAAAAAAATGTTGGTAATAGTTTTTTGTTATCTTCATAGCAAAATGGCATGCTTGAACCCAAAATGAAGTCGCAACAATTTTCCTTGAAATGGATTTCGAGATTTTGCGAAAAGCTAATTTTTTGAAATTAGAAACAGTGTCTTTACTTAATCACATACATATCTGTCTCCGTACTGAACCGATTTAAATAAAAATTTCAATATTTCGTTTGATCTTTTTAAACCAATTTTTAAAAAAATACAGCTAATATTTTTTTTTTCGATTATGATAAACAATCGATTAATCTCGAGCAAATACGAATGAAATAAAATTTTAAAAAAATTTTACATAAATAACACTAGTTTACAAATCGAGTTAACCTTGATAATGAAGAGTTTTTGTATAATTTTGGGTCGAGAAACACGAAATTGACTTTGATTTTTTTTCTTACAAACCGCTTTCGAGATTTTTTCGAAAAACATGTTTTTGGGTACTTTTTTCAGTTTTTCTTCAATACCTCGAGAATCAATATCATGTATCGACATGAGGGACGAGTAGATCGAAGGGTTTTGAAGTGATCTTTACGCTGATGTATGATATGAGCAGATAAAGTAAAAATTATTAAAGTTGCGAGCAACCAAAGTCGTAAAAAGTGACATTTTCGAAAAAATTTCAAAATTACATATTTTCAGTTTGCTTTTAATAAAAATTTTTTTAGCTTTTTTTAACTTTTGGGGGGTCCGGACTCGAAAACCCCCCGTTGATGCGCCACAGGTAGATGCTATGGAACCATGTACGAATAATGTGAAACTTCCAATATTCACTCAATCACACTTTCGGTCGAAAAAAAATGTTTCACTCAAAGTTTTTCGTTTGCGTTCAGTTAGGTCCCTCGTATCGCTTTTCAATAGCTGAAAGATCCCTATGAAATCTTTCTCCTTTCAAAATTTCTTTCAGCTCCCAAATTTGAAGCTGAACATAGTTAAGACACAGTGAAAAATTTTGTTGATACAATAAATTTTTTTTTTTGCAATATCTCCAATTCCGTTCCATATGTTGGATCAAAACTCTTGTATCGATTCAAAAGTAAAAGTCTATTCAGAACCTTAGATCAAAGTTTACATATGCCTTTATTTTTCTGTTAATTTTTAAATAAATTAAAATGGAGTTCGGATGTACATAATGGCCTTAAAAAAATTTATTAACAAATCGGGACCCTTTTTTTAGAACAGGAATGAATATCCATAACTACGGATTTTGAGGAGTCGACTTAACTATAATCGAAATCAGGTCCCCGGCTAGACTGACAATAATAATAATCCATCTTAATTATGCTATGCTATGCTCCAGTGGAAGATATAGGAATTGATGATGATATAAATTAAAAGTTAAAAAAATGTTAAAAAGAGTAATCTAGCAAAGACTTTATCAAAAATAATTACGCAAAAAAATCAATTTTAGGGTTCGGAAAGCAGTTCATGATCTTGAATTTTTTAGACCTTGGAATCGGAATCAGCGAACCCAAAACCATGCTCTGGCCACTGAACCTAGAAATAATTTTTTTCTGTGTGTCTGCGTAATTTTAGAAATCAATTACTGAACATTCCATTTAACACAATTTGATATAACAAATTTTTTCATCGTATTTAAATACTATAAGGCATCAATTAATGAACATATGAAGTTGTTCTATATATTAAAGCACGCTATAAAACTATGCCCCTCTCTATTTCAAAAGCCAGCAACAACAGGTCTAACACCATAAATTTCCTATAATTTGTTTAGCTTGCCCCATTTTAACATCTAAACCATAAAAAAAAAAAAATAAATTCCAATTTGCAATGGAATTCAATCAAGCAATCAATAAACATGCAACTAACCTTCTACACTGTGCCCAAGCCATTTACAAAAGATAATTTTATTTTGCTAATTTAAATACGCCAAATTGTATTTTATTATTTTTATGTCCCTTTTGATGGTCTCTCGCTCTCTCTTTCGCTTTCTCTGGATATTTATCAGCTATTTCATTTTGTAGCTATACCATTTTAACCCGCGCGCTGCTCCCTAATTGAGTTGAACGAAATGAAAAACGAATCAACTTGGCGACAACAAAAACAACAAAGCAGCAGCAGCCATTGCCAAAGCCGAGCTACTTCCTTGACATACCAGACCCTACCCAGACTCAGACCGCCCCATACACATTTGGCACGGAGTGGTGCATCCAGTGGAGCGCACAACGTTTGCATGGCTGCCAATTAATTTGCGGTTGATCAATTTAATTTGAAACTTCATTCGTTCGTTGGCTTTGCTCCGACGACTGTCTACTTTTTTTTTTCGATTTTTTGTTCCTCTGGGTTTTGTACACCCAACAAGGGTGGGGGGCTGCTCCCAAGCCAGCCACAGTTTTAATTTGTTGGCGCGTTTCGGATTCGTTTGGCAAATTATTGGCCATTGATTTTGTGTGCATGTGTGTGAGTGTTTTTTGTTGGAGCCAACAGCACGCGTTCTAAAGGGGTGCGGAACTTACTCGCTGTGGGGGCGGCGCTGCTTTCGGCACTCTTTTTAATTATCATCAATTATTCAAACTGCATTTCCATTTGATCAACTTTTGGTCTGTCTTCAATTAAGCGAGCGAGAGAGAGAGAGCGTGTTGCAGTTGACCGACTAAACATTGCATTTGTTGTTGTTGTTGTGTTTTTTCATCGAGTTCTCTTTTTTTCGGTTACTTCCTTTCAGTGTTGTAGAAGATTTTTATCTCGTGTTTTGAAGTGTTCAGAAATTTTGTGCGATTTCTCACAGGAAAGGCATGAATATAAACACTTTTGGTGTGTTCGCTCAAACAAATATAAACACTTGAGAGACACAGAAACACGAGTACTCGAAACAACACACACTAACACATATTTATTATATCGTAAGGTATGTGTGTGTATATGTGCGCGCTTAAGTACTACTTAAGAGCAGATTTTTATCACATCAACTTATTAAGCATGGATTTTAAAAGCAAATTAAAAATGTCTAAATAAATTATAAAGCAAAATGTTTTTGCCTTTGAATTTAATTAAATACGTTATGAGATAGTGGATTGAGCTAATTTATCTTATAAAAAGGATGTTTGTTAGAAAGTCTGCTAGAGACTTGGTAAGAGTCGGGACAAAAGAACTTCAGAAAACTCAAAAGAACTAGCTATACAAGCGAGTAGTTATTAATGCTAACAAGAATATAAAGGAAGTAGAATATAAAGGAAATAACTCAATTGTGGAACTATTTACTATAACTAGGGATGTACCATAGATGATAGAATATAAAAATATATATATATGAAGGAAATAACTCAATTGTGGAACTATTTATTATTACTAGGGGATACCACTTTTATACAAAAAGATTTGATTGAGTTATTAAACTAAGTTTCACAAAGTTCTTTTGTCTATAGGTGAGAGACACCTATTTCCTGGTAGCATACCTATCTGGGAAAGGAAAGGATCAGTCCTATTCATCTTAGGTCAACACCAACAAAAGACCTACTGCTATTCATACGGAAAGCGGAAAGTCTTTTGCATTAATATATGGGTACAGTACAAAAAATCTTCTTGTGACAGTGCCCTACCTCTTCTTCTTTCGTCGTTCTTTCGTCTATAGGTTAGAGATACAGTTAAAACTTGAACCTTAGCATATTATGCATATCTTACGAAAACTCTGAGCAAGATTTCAAATATGGCAAAACAAATGTTTCCATTCAAACCAATGAAACTATTTTAAAATTCTCTGAATTCTATCGATTTTTCCAAAATCACTTTATTTTATCTTTTTAAAAAAGTTTGATTTAAAAGCTTAAACACCACGTACCAAAGCTTTTCGTATAAGCCTATGAATCAGTTTGTTAATCCTCCAAGTTCTATAGATACCGATGAAATCAACTTTTTTTTATCAAATCACTCGTGATTTACAATTCAATGCAGCTTTTACATATATATCATATATCACTGATCATAGGTTGGTAGGTAGAAGTGGTTGTCTTCCGGCACACCTAGACCTGCAAAAGGTCGGTTCCTGGCATATTTACTACAGCTTGTCTTGTCCACTTAAGAAGCTTTGTATATCTTCGTTAGATCCTTCCGAAAATTCATTTAAAACCGTAAACTACGAATTTCCGAATCATCGGAAAGTCACGGACGTATTTCATTCAATAAACACGAGACGATTTTTTATTTCATACAAATATCCTATGCCCTATAAATTCCAATTGCCGCATAATAATCTTTGTAACATGCTATCCAAGAACAAGCGCTTCTAGGCCTATTTACTGTAACTCGCCTTATCCTTTAAAAAGTTTTGGTTATAAGTGGTTATTAAACGATTTCTGACTTCTAAATAGAGCTATTTATCAACTACATTATTGCATCCTAAAAACCAATAAGAAGTTTTTAGTTCGATTCCCAAAGGAATTCAGCTTTTATTGTAAAAGCATATTTTGCCTGTTTCAGATTTAAGTTTGATGGTAAAGTAAAATCAGAAGCGAAAACCGGAACAGGCGTGATAACGTCAGATTAGTTCTGGAAAACATCGTCTCACAATTTAAAAACACGACAATTCTAGCCGATACAGTATGTTCATTCCTTATATTATCCTAATTTAAACTTCGATATATCGATGTTTTACCGTTAAAAGCATCGAAAACATCGATGTCTTTCCAGCATTGCCTCAGATTTCTTTCTTATTGAAAATTTTCAGTTTTGGTATGACAGTATTATCTGTATCAGTAAATAAATAATAAAATAAAATCGAAAACAAAATCTTGGACAGGCCTGAAAACATTTGATTGCTCTCTGATTGATTTCTTTTCGTTTCGATATGACAGTAGGTAGTTTCTGCATTGGTAAATAAAATCGGAAACGAAATCGGAAGCTGGCCTGAAAACCTTAGACCGCTTTCATTAAACTATTTCTCTTCTTTTATGACAGTATAAACTATGTTTTGCAAAATGATATCTGAATTGGAATCAAAATCCAAAACAGTTTTGCCCAACTCAAACTGCTTTCTTATTAATTTTCCAACACTTACCTTATTTCCGTCCGTGAAAATTTTGGCAGTAATTGTTCAAGCGTTGCACAAAAGAAAAATCCTTTCCTGACGCGTTTTTCTTTGCTTGACTTTTGACTTTGTCTAAAACTTTTGAGCTGCACACACACACGCGCTCTCAAACAGACACACACACACCATACACACACGCTCGATAACAAATTATCACACACACGTGAAAAACTTTTGTGGGTCTAAGGAGCGTTAAATTCTTTGTAGCAAAACTTTAGAACGTGTGTTGCAACTTCCGGACGCTAGATTTAAACTTTGGGGCAAGCACTTTGCGTTTGTGTATGTGTGTCTCAGGTGGTATAAGGCTCTAAATTGTTGTTGTCACAGTCAATCAAATGTTTAATGGGGCTTAAAGATCTTAACACAGCACTTGTAAAAAGGGTTCTGAGTTTGTTAGATAGCACATTTATTTATTGCCGACGGTTTGGGATAACTTCGTAGAACTTGTTTTTACGTCTATTTTAACGAAAATATTGTGCACGTTTTTTTTATTTTGTAGCCTAAGTGCGACACTTTTAGCAATTTGCGTGTTGTATGCAACCGAACGCGTGCAACATCAAAATGCGAATGATCTGAACTGAGCCGCCGACGCTATTGTCGTTGCAAAGACTGCGGGTAGTCGCTGCTGCTAGTCCTCACTATAACGTCGCTGCTGACGCTGACGTCGCTGCTTTTGTGGCGCGCAAATTAGATCTGCGTTGTCGTTGCTGCCAACGCCGCTGCTGCTGGCAGCTGCTGCGGCAACTCATGCCAGAGCCAAAGATGGCCGTTGCTGCCGAGCGGTTTGAGGGGTGACAGACTGTCTATGCCGTGCACTGTATTTGCCCCTAAGCGCCGCCTTTTTGCAACATATTTCCCTCTATTTTGCAAGTGTAGCGCCTGCGCTGCCTGGACAGCTGACAGCAAGCTGCGGCAGCTGGCTCGCTCTGTTGCTGTCACGCGCACTCTTTCTGTTGCACGAGGAAGCGCAACGTTTTTTGTTGGTATGTGTTGGGGCAGCGTGCGGGCTGTACTGTAAGACACGTAAGACAATTTTCTCATTTTTCGCAGCAGCAATTTTCTTCGCGCATTTTCATTGTGAAATTGAATTTTCGGCACGACACGAAGCTGCAGAAGAGGCGCAGTGCAGCAAAGAGCAGAGCACGCGGCGCAAGTTATGTGAAGCTTTTGCCTTCTAATTTCATCGTACTTTGCTTCAGCTACTTTATTTTATTACACTTTATTTAGGGGTTTCGTTATTGCTTTTGTTGGTGTTGTTCTTGTTGTTGTTCTTGGAGCAACCCCCAACCCCAACGTGTGCTACAAGCAAGACAGAGACAGACAGACAGACAGCTTTAAATTGGATTTTCATCGTTATGCTTACAGTTAAGTGTGTGTGAGCGTCTCTCTTAAGTTTATGTGTGTGTGTGTGTGCAGCTGTTTGTCTATATGTGTGTGCGCCCATTGTGTTTGGGGCTAAGCAAAAAACGATTACTCACCGTTGGAATTTATTTGGCATATCATTTTTGACAACTCAATTTATTTTTATTAATTTTCAGCTGAGCTGTGTTGAGCGCGCTCGCTCTCTGTCCCACTCTCGCTCTTAGTGCGCTCTTTGACTTGACGTCTGCGCGCCCCAGCGCCACCCAACACTGCTGCTACCCAAACTTTGCGCCATTTCCCAACACACATAAGTGAATTTCAGTTAATTTATTATCTGGCATTATTGCCTTTATTGTTATTGCTGCTGCCGCTGCCACCGCCGCCGCCGCCGCCGCTGCTGCCCCCACTATCACTCCCTTTTGTTGTTGTCAGCCATATTTGGCCGTGCCTGTTCCTTGCGGCTGCTTGCTGCGCCCTGATCCATTTATTATTGTTTGCGATTGGGTCGTTGGCCACAATTACGAAATGAATTTGTTGCCGTGAATGCAGTTGAGCGCCATTTTTGGGGCGTACTGCCTATCAAACTAGTAGCACTCTATGACCACCCACATTGGGCTTTAGTTTCTGCTCAGGCAGTTGCGCCTGCTGCCTGGCTGTCATCCTTGCAAATTGGCGCGCTGATTTATGAGTTTGTCTATTGTAAGTTGTGCCCATTAGTTTGTGTTTTAGTTTTATTACCAATTTCATTTCATTTTGGTTTTATTTTATTTTGTGCAACATTCATTTTTCTTGTTGGTTTTAGTGGAATTACTTGCTTAATAATAAATGTTTTGTGTTTGAACTGTCAGGTGAGAGTGAGTAAGGCAGAGAAACAGAGATTGGAGACGTTGTCATCTTAGTTGGGCACATTATGTGATACGATAAGTAATTGTTAAGATTGTGCTAAATTAAATAGAAGACACGGTTGGGTGGGAAAGCTAGCAATACAAATAGTAAGTAATTATTTTAATTTGTTTTGAGCATAAGCTTTATTTTTTGAAAAATAAAAAACATGATTATTTATTTTAAAAAATTTGTTAATGCGCGTAAAAGAAATGATTTCTGTATAGGTTTATAACCAAAAAAAAAAGTTGATAGTGATCGGTCGCCCCCAGGTTAAGGCCCATACGCAGCATTCAAAAATTTCGCACGTAATGCAAAAACTTCATTTAAAAAAAAAATCCCAAATGTTGGGATATTTTTTTATATGAAGTTTTGACATTTCGTGCGGAATTTTTGCATGCTGCGTATGGGCCTTTAAGATCAAAATTTTCGAATACTAAATTTAACACCAATAGAAAGATCATAGCACATGTTTAAAGCTTTTGAGAGCGTTAAAATAAAATATTGCTATAAAATTTAAACTAAACAATTTAAAGTTTTTTAAAAATTTTAAAAGCACAAAAAACAGACTTATCAAAGCAATTTTAGCAAAAACTTTCAATTGTTTAGTTTCAATTTTATTTTTATTTATTTATTAAAATAATGTTAAACAAATAAATTCTTAACCTACTGAAAATATAGGAGCACTAGCTGCAAGGCTTTGAGCTCAAGCAAAAACTTATTTTATTTTTTTTTTATTTTATTTTAAATATTAATAATAATACAATAACAATACTATAACTAATAAACATCAGGGTAACGAGTAACTTAAAATCCAACTAATTTTCAAAAAAAAAAATATATATTTTTTTATTCATTGACATATTAAAAAAATGTTTAAGTTTAATAAAAATATGTTCTAAATCGTATAATTAAAAGAAAAGAATACAAAACCAATGAAATTAAAGAGTTGAAAGCTTTCCTCGCAATAAAGTTTGTGATGGCGAGAAATCTGGCTGCAAAACTAGCTTCATATTTTGTTAAGATTTTTATATTTATTAATTTAAGAGCTTACATTTTAAGTTTAAGATAAGAAATATATTACACTTATTTTTGCAAAAAATTAAACAAATATATTTAAGCTATTAATATTGAAAGCAAAAGTAATATTTTTCTTAAGATTTTGAATGGAAAAGTAACGTCACGCCATGTAAAGCTGCGCCTGATACTAAGACTAATTAAAAAAAAAATTAAATAAAACAAAAGCTTTTAAAATTAACTAAAGCTATTTAATTTCATTTTCATTATTTATTTATTTACTTAAAAGTTTTAAGTCAAAAGAATTGTCCAATTCACAGAAAGCTATTTTGTAAAGCAAATGCAAATCAATTTTTTTTATTTGTAACGTAACGCCATGTGTATTCTTGCTTATATCCTTAAATCGATAAGAAAAATCTTTGCCATTTTCAACTGTACGTAGAAACAACTTTTAAAAAGCTCATTCTTTTTTTTTGTTTTGTCGTACAGCGTAACATAACGTCACGCCAAAACTGAAATGCCCGCATTCTTAATCAAAAATAATTTATAATAATAAAAAAAAAATTTCGTCTACTTTTTGTGTTAAATATGAAAATAAAATAATACATAATAATACAATATAATTTTATTTTATTGAAATTATTTAATTTAATGCAAGTAGTTTAAAAAGTCTCTGTTGACAAGTATCCATTTATTTAGTTTTTACCTACAACACACAATTAAACAAATATTTCGTAATATAAAGCAACAACCTTTTTTTTAATTTAAAAAAAAAATTAAATAAAAAAAACACATTTTTGTTTTTTTTGTTTTTTTTTTACAATGGGATATCCCAAATGGGATTTTTTTATAGATGGGTTTGTAATTCCGTGCGAAATTTTTTTGCATTCTGCGTATAGGCCTTTAACAAAACTTATTTTATCCAGATTTGCGTTTTTAAGGCGAAGTTTTATCGACATTCGCCTTTATTCAATATATTTGGCAAACCTCACTTTGGAACTTTCTTGCCGTTTCAAAGAGAAGGGTTTTGAAATTAATAGCTATTTGTCCATATTTTCATCCGATCTGGATGCTTTTAACCTGAGCAGAAGCCGTGTTAGTGAAGGCCAAATTTTACCCTAACGTCTTTAATTGGTGGATCTTTCTGTAATTCTTCTTTATAAAGATTCGTTCGGCAGATTGTAAAAACATACTCATGAATATATTTGAGCTTGAAAACTGAGACACTAAAGCAAAATCTAAAAAGATTCTAAAATTATTGACTTATTTCCATTCCTCGCTCATTAAAAGTCACAATAATAAAATTTATGACAAAATATCAAGAATTCTTAAGGCTGTTTCTTTTTTTACAAAATTTACTACTCCAAAAGTTTTTTCCACTGAAATTTATTTCCATCAGTTGGGATTATGGAAGAAAAATCACTACTTCACTTAATTCTCAATCTCATACATTTCCACTTAGCAGCTTAGCCACTTTTAGTCTACGGGAAAAAAGTGAAACCCCATTTCTGTGCGCCTTGCCAATGTCCGATTTCCATTTCCAATTTCTCGCCTCCTTTCGCCTAGCTCCCAACCACATGCATGCACGCCATTTGCCACGTTTATTGCTTTCCCTGATACAATTTTCTCCATTTTGCATCATTAATTTTATAAATGAAACTTTGGCCAAACGCAAAGGAGCAAAAAAAAAGAATAAAACAGCAGCAGCAACAACAACAACAAACAGAAAGCCCGAAGTAGCGCCAAAGCAAAGCAGCAAAGTGGTCGTTGCTTTTGCTTTTGCTCTACCCCCATGTGGTAGAGGGGCTCGTAGTGCTTGGTAGGATGAGTAACTTGGTTGGGCTATAATTTTCAGCAGCGTCAGCGTCCACAGAGTATCGTTTATTAAGCGTAAAATGTGAATGATGTTGTGGCTGCCATGGACTACGGGAATCCAAGAGAGATCTAGAGTTGAGACTGAAGCGACGCATAAACGCCCAGCACTCACTTGGGGTAAATCGGTAGTGTTGGGTGTTGCTGTCTATTTGGACTTTTTTCGCCTAGTCAGAATATTTTGCTCCACCTACTGCGCTGTGGAGCTTTGGGTGAAATTTATGTAATTTATATGGGCACTTGACTGTCTAAATTGCCTGTGGAGCAGCGCATACTGGATGTGTCCGACTGCCGCCTGCCTAGCTAGCCGGCTGACTGGATGGCTGGGAATGCTGCTACTGGAATATAACATCATTCGCAGCAATCGCATTTTCATCTTGTTCTTCTTTTTATAACCATATACTTAGCTTTAATGGAAAATAATTAATTTCATGCTTCCGAGTTTTTCGTGTCGCCACAGACCAACGGACAAGATCTTGCGAGGTTGTGGTGATAAATAGACGGATAAGCTAATAGATGGAAATCATAACGATTGTTTCGGAATTCGATATCATTTTGTTCAGTTAATGACGAAGTTCAACGCAATAGTTTCTGTACCTAATTTTTCAACGCCCCCTTTTGAGAATTGCGAAATTATTTCACTAAATTGGCGTGAAATTTGCTAAAAAAACATTTTTTTAGATAGCTTTATTTGGGAAACCTCTCTCAAAAACCATTTCCTTGATTATTTAAGTATCAATTTTTTAAATCGCTCTTGATGGTGTGGTTTCGATAAAAGATTGTTTTCTACATATTTGATAGAAATTGTATTGTTTTTTTTTTATAATAAGCTTAAATTTTGCAACCTACCGAACCGCAGTACCATGCGCTTTAATTATATTAAATTATTATAAGCAGCATCTTCCATCAAAGTAAATATTTTAGACAAATTGTAGTTTGTATCAAAAACCCTGAATTTTTTGGACATTTTTTTTTTTATTTTTTGAAACTTTTTCGCTCAAAATAAGACCCGTAGCAATTCACAACCAGCGTATTCATCTGATTTAGCAACATGCGACTACTGGCTCTTCCCTTAACTTAGATGACCACTCCGGGGACACCTTCTTCAAATAAGATTTGGCGTTTCACAAAGCCAAGCCTAACTCGATTAATAGTCAATATTTTTGGTGAAATTTGATACAGGACAGTGTCACCCACTCAAAAAAATTTTAAACTCCACATTCCCTGAAACTTTAAATTGAAAATTGGACACGGATAAAAAAAACCATAAAAAAGTCACAAATTTCCCTATTTGGAAATAAATCTCAATTGTGTTCTTAAACAATTAGCTCTTACAGACTTTAAGGCCCATACGCAGTATGCAAAAATTCCGCACGAAATGTCAAAACTTCATTTAAAAAAAAATTCCCTTTTTTGGGATATTGATATCTTTTCGAATCTCTGTTGATTGTTATAGTTTAAGGCCCATATGCAGCATGCTAAAATTCCGCACAAAATGTCAAAACTTCATATAAAAAAAAAATTCCCTTTTTTGCATGCTGCGTATGGGCCTTTAACTATAACAATCTAGTTTCGAATCTCTGTTGAAATGAACCAAATTATTTGTATCGAACAAGTTCATAAGTACTTGACGTTCCTACTAGCTCATAAGTTCTATATAAGTAGCTCACGAACACACACAAAATACCTATTGCACCCTCTCTACAAATAAAAACTCAATTAAAATAACAACAATCTCGATAACCCAAAAAATTATCTCAAATAATGAAACAAAAATAATGAATTAAAAAAGAACCAGTATGTAGTTACACATAGACCTTCTAAAGTTATCCTTATTCGAAACAATTTCCAAATGACTTTTATTGACAGCTAAAGGCCTACACGCAGTTCGAAAAATTTCGCGCGGAATGACAATACTTCATATAAAAAAAAAGTCCCAAATGGGATATCCCGAAATATTTCGAACCGCGTAGACCTCTTAAGCAAAAAAAATTTTGACATGCATTCAGTTCGTAATGGACAGTTAAAGAACTCGATAACTTATCAACCCACCCTCGCATATATGTAGTCCTAGTTGCTATATACACTTGCACTTGGGTAAGTGTAAAGGCCGCGGCTTTAAGGAAATGACTGCAGCAGCAGCTCTTACACGTTACTGCAAAGCACGCCTACAGTTAGAGCTGGCCCAGGGAGTCAGCACATGCTCCACTCACCGCAGCCATTTTCAATTTACAAATTGCTTATTTTTCGAAAACCAAATTGCGAGTGCCGTTGGACAGAAGGAGCAATGAAAATGGCTCTGGAACTGGCAGGAGTGGCAGCAGTTAATGCATTTTACGTGTGCCTGCTATGTATATATATGTATCTCTCTATGTAACTGTGTGTTTGTGTGTGTGTGTCGTAGGCAGCGCTAACTGTTGTTACCAAGGCTCAATTACGGTTATAAATTTTCCAAGCCAAAATGGCGCAACTCAAAATGAATAGCTTTTTGGTCTTGGGTCTGCTACGTCTCCTCTCAAGTATCTTACTCAACTTGTGCCATACAGTTTGTAAAATTTTATTAACTTCTTTTAGCGCCAAAGAGACGCTCGGACAAATTACATTGCGGTGAATTGCCAAGCGTTTTACATGGCCAACATTTTTGGACAGAGGAACAGAGAGACAGTGAGAGCCCTTGGCTTATTTATGATGCGACATTTCAGCTAAATTAGACTATGGCCGGGTAAATTTATTGATGCCATCAATTCGTTTATAGTCCGACACGCCTATGTATTTTATTTTATATATACATACTTGCATATAATATATAACCATTTAAGCTTTATGTGTAAGGGCGTTCCGAACTTTCATATAAAAGCTGGTACTTAGTGAATTGAAAGTCCCTTAATATTGACTTGATCGCTTACACGGCCTTGCCGTAAAAATACATAATAAAATAAATGACTAAACTAAATTAGGCAAAGTTGTTGTATATACTTATGTATAAAATGCAAAGTGTATTTGGATATAAAAGGTTAGAGTTTTTTTTTGAGGAAATTCAACTGGCGTCATATATTCATTTCGGATAAAGGGCTATACGCAGTACGAAAAATTTCGCGTGGAGTGACATAAAATAAATGAATGAATAAAAAAAAATCCCAAATGGGATTTTTAATAAAATTTAAAAAAAAATTGGTGTACATTTGATCTATTCACTTATACATAGAAATACATTTTTTTTTTGATAAAATTATAATTATGTATTTTTTTAAGAACTTTAGTTCTCTCAAGGCCCTTTGATTGTAGAGCAACAATTTGAGTTGGACGCAAAAAAAACTATTTTTTTAATGAAAATATTTTTAAACAAAGCTACAACCAGATTTACAAAACGTTTCAACTTTTTATCCGAATTATGTTGTCGCAGAAAAAAGTGCGTATAAACAAATATTAAAAACAATTATATTTAAGCAAAACTGTGGAGGGGTCAGGTGATACCTTTAACGAACAAATGTCTCTTTCTGTTAATGTAGGTTTTATTTAATAAAGGGTCAGCAATCTTGAGGTTGAGGTCCATTTACTACGGTTGGTCACCGAGGGGGGAGGGGTTCAAAACATGTAAAAATTGGGTCACGTAGTTTGGGTACGGCCCCTTATTGAAACTGGAGATACCATAAAAAACATTTTTTTATGATAGAGATATTAAACAATCAAGACTTAGAAAATTTTTCGTTGCAGCTTTTCAGGCGCACATTTTTAAAGTACTAGTCCTTAAGACTTTTTCACTTACAAAAAATGAAAGAGTGCAAAAAATTCATTTCAATGCAAAAAAAATGCATAACTTCAAAAATATATGCTAGATAGATGTGCTAATATCATCGAGCTAAGGGAGACCGCTCTACGAAGAAGACACTGGAGACTACTTGTGGATAACCTATGCCCAACATAGAGGCAGTTCGGAATCTTTCGACGCCGAACAAGGCTTAATAATAATATATAATAATAATTTATTCCACTTTATTTCCGTATGTACTTCAGTTTGTGTACTGTAAAGGACCAGTTCTTTTTCATCCTAAAATATTTCCAACAAGAGGTGTTATTTTGAATCACCCGGTATTTCGTTAGCTGTCACTTTTGAAGCTTTTATTCTTTGACATTTGACAAGTAGAAACTACGCCATTACTAAAAATGGAACGATACACGCTTCAACAACGCATTGAAATTATTAAAATTCAATACAAAAATGGTGAAAATCTTGCAGTCACAGTTCGCAAGACTAAAGCATTTTTGGGTCGTCGTGAAGCACCTTGTCGGACCGCAATACTGGAATTGGTGGAAAAATTCGAGCTGTTGGGCTCGAAAAACCCAAGAGTTATTGTTGAGAAGCCTCTCCATCCTCAACGTGTGACTGTTTGGTGCGGTTTATGGTCCGGCGGGGTCATTGGACCTAACTTTTTCGAAAATGAGGATGGATCAACAGTTACGCTGAATGGATTGCGCTATCGAGAGATGATTAATGATTGTTTATGGTCGGAGTTGGATGGTATTGATCTGGACAACGTTTACTTTCAACAAGACGGCGCTACGTGCCACACAAGCAACGCAACCATTGCTCTTTTACGGGAAAAGTTTCCGGACCGTGTTATCTCTCGAAGAGGTGATCACAATTGGCCACCGAGATCTTGTGATTTAACAGCTTGCGACTTCTTCCTTAGGGGCCACGTGAAAGATAATGTCTACGCCAACAGCCCAGCGTCGATTCAAGACCTCAAAGATAGAATTCGTGAGGCTATCGAGGACATAGGGCGGCAGCCACTATGCGATTTGGTTATGGAAAATTTCATGAAAAGGATATGGTCCTGTAAGCGTGGTCGTGGTGGCCATTTGGCTGATGTTGTTTTTCATTATTATGAAATAAACATCCGATCATATATCTCAAAAAATGGCATTTTTCTTTGAATACCAAAATAACACCTTTTATTGGCAAACCCTTTATTAACACCTAAAATCTAGCTAAGTCTTTCTTGGATATTTCGAAGTCAAGCTGATTTTGGTTTAATTTGTGAAAAAAAGTGCGAATTAATTTTGGCGTTCTAAAATTCATCAGTTTCGTATTTTTTTCGATTTTGTATTTTAAGGATACATTCCAGCAAACTTTGGTTTAGTATAGGCTAAGACCAAGTATTACCCATGAAATAAAACTAATTTTTGTCGTATTTTTAATTTATTTTGAGAAACGTTACCACTATTCCATACTTTAAGTCCTTTTTTTTAAATTACTTATTCCATATAGACTACTCTAATTCCTCCCCAATCTATTCTGAATAACAAAGCAAACAAAAAGTATTCTTAGAACTCATAAAAACTTTTATGATTTTTTGATAGAAGCCAAAAATTTAACAAAATAATAAAAATTTTGCTTGCCAAACTTAGATCTAAAAACAAGTATTTTTCTATTGCCTTTACAAAATATCCATTTACATATTTAGCTTATTTTCTGCTATTAAGTCATCTTTTTATGATATTATTCTTCATAAAGAAGTCAAAAGTTCTCTGCGCAAAATCAATTAAAAAGCGCAATTAATTTATTTGACAGCTGAAAACGAACGCCAAACATTTAAGAAGAGCAAAGTAGGGGCGTGGAAATGGGGGCAGTTACGGTTTTGAGGGATTTGACTTTGTGAGACGCACACAAATAAAAGCGCAAATTAAATGGCGTCATAGCTAGACAAAATGAATAAAACACACAAACACACACACACACACATGCATACAAACAAAACAAGAGACGCAAAGTAATAATAATAATAAAAAAAAAAGTAATTTAATTTTAATGAAATTGTTAATACGAAAACAATTTCATTTTGTAAAAAGTTTTCACAGCAGAGAAGTCTGTCAGAGTTGTAGCGGGGGTTTTGGGGGCTGGGGAGTAGCTTTGTGGTAGGTGTCGACGGCTGCAGGCAGCAAATTGCTCGTGACAATGAGTGAGAATGCAAAGGAATACAAAAGTACTCAAATGCACACACACACAGGCACACAAACAAAAGCTGTTCACAAAAACAATAAACAAAAGCGTGCGAATGAGAACGTCGACAACGACGAGTACGTAATGGCAGCAAGCCAAAAAGAGAAAGCCAAAGTACAGAGCAGAAAAAACAAAAAAAAAAAGACACAAAAAGGGGAGAGCGTGCGAGTGTGAGAGCAAAGGAAGAAAATACGAAAAATGAAATGCTGATGCGAAGATTTAATAAATGAAATTGGTGTGTGATTAAAAACACAAAAACCAAACGAAATCCATCTAATCAACTTTTGTAGCGCCCACATACTTTGGACCCCCCCATGTTGGTGTACCATGATGCAGACGTTGACGCTGGCAGCGACAGCGACAGCGACGTAGGCAGCAAAAATCAGCAGCGTTTTTCTTTAGAGGGTGTTGCAGCGCCTTTCATAGCAAAAACGCCTTCCAAAGCAATTCATGTGGGGTTTTTTTTTTGTAGCAGCTTGTTTTTTGAGCTACATTTCTAAGCAGCATTAAGAAAATGCTCAGCAATAAATCTAAAAAAATTTATAGAAATAAATCAAAGCTCTTAGTAGCTTCATAAAGTTACCAACTTACCTATAAGTTTATTAAATAATTAAATTAAGCCGCTACAGCTGCTTCATTTTATATCAAATAACTCCATCTTATTTACAAATAACATTAGGCAACAAATAATTACCCAGTTTCTTGCCAAATTTCCCTCTCACAAATGCTAGTACATTTTCTTAGCTCCGCCCCTATTTTTGTGTAAAAAATGGCTGTTATGCTGCTTCTCAAGCGCAAAAGAGCTGGCTATATAAATACTGGTTTATTTTTTTGAAAGGTACTTTTAGTGCGTCTTGAAACCTTTTAGTCTGCGCACAAACCTCAAAAAGCTCTTTAGTCTGTGTCTTCACTATGTTAAGCACGCTTTGTAAGAGCTTTTAATGCACAAGATCTTTAAAACTTTTTTTTAATATATTTATGTTAAATACATATTTTATTATTTTTATGACTTTATTTGTGTTTCTTAGTTGCCGTAATTTATGTATCTTGGAATTGGCTGCGGTTTTGCTTATTTATATATACAACAGTAAAGACGCTTTAATAAATTCTTTAACTTGGTCATTTCCTTTGACTAGCTGCTAAAGCTGGCATCGTGATACGATGTGCAATCACGAGAATGGCAAATGCAAAGCAGAAACTCTCTTGTGCGCCTTTACGTTAATTTTAAAAACAAGCTGTTTCTATATTTCTGTTTATTTATTTACTAACAATTTCTTTTGTTAATAAACATAATTATGGGTTGAATTCTATGATATAGATGATTATTAAGTAAATTTTAATAAATTATCTGGTATCAATTTATACTCTTGTGTGTTATAAAAGCAAAAAAGTAAGAAGAAAATATAGTTTAACTTCTTTAATCTTTAATTTTCACTATCCTCCAAAGACTCGAAGCCCTAGTCCAAATTTAATTATCAATTTTTGTGTTAAGCTAGCTTTTGGCAAAATTGTTAAAATTAATAATAAATAGAAAAAAAGCATACTGAAAATAAAACTTACAAACACATATTGAAAAAAATCGCCAATTAAAAGTCGGCTTTTATTAGATTTTTAAGTGTTTTAAATATATAAAAGAAATAATACAACAAGTAAATTATAAAATACTTTTTGCACAGTTTTTGAACAATGAAACTTCTTGTTGGTAGCTTAAGATAATTTGCACCATAACCCATACAACTCCAATCCAATTTTTTTTTTGTCTATTCACCCATAAATCTGGTGGTAAAATCTGTGTAACCCTGAACATTTTTTTGGTGGTACAGCGGCAGTAAGAAACAGAAATCGTGAACTAGTGCATAAACCAATTTTTTGAAAACTTCATTTTTTATAATTTCGAAACTAAGTAAAACTAAAATAAAACTTATTTAATTATTAATAATTATTTTTTTTTAATTTCAATAGATAACATTTTTGAATATATTTCAGAAAATCCTAAAAACTACGAAAGGGAAGCGTTTTCTTTCCAATTTTTTGAAAACGTTCAGTCAGAATTTCTTTATTTTTTATAATTTCGAAACTAAGTAAAACTTAACATAAATTTATTTAATTATAAATAATTAATTTTTTTAAATTTCAATAGATTTGTATATTGATAACATTTTTGAACGTATTTCAGAAAATTCTGAAAACAACGAAGGGAAAGTGTTTTTTTTTTTCGCTGAAATAATATTAATTGTATAATATTTTATTGTTGTTTAAATTAGTTTTCGAGTCAGATAGATTTGAAAAAAACTAAATTTTGTGCATTTTCAAATCTATGCACTGTAAGGCAGACAAATTTTTTAACATATTTCTTTGACAACTCGTGAGAAATCAATCATGGAACGCTACATATTTTTGCAAAGCAATTATTTTTTTCTGATGAAGAATATTTTCATTTCGTTGGCTATGTTATAAAGCAACACTTTTTGTATCTGGGCTCTGAAAACTTTGGACATTTTTTTATAAAGCCAATGCATTCAAAAAGAGCCACATACAAGATCCATTTCTGTAAAAAGTAATTGAAAATTATAAGACAAGTTTGGGGATTTGCAAGAATGATGAGATAATTTCTCAAAACTCTATTTTTCAAATAAAAGTACGTTTCGATTGAAATGAAATCCTAAACGGCTTGCTAAAAAACCCGTCATATTAATTTGTTCCAGATAACATACATGGGATATTTAGTCAATGTAGGCTCTTATTATATCAAAGAGTTGCAATCAAAAATATTTTAAGCTTTACTTTAACTTTTATCGTAATTTGTCGCACATAGAAGGACTAAACACATTAAAAACTTATAATAGCAGCTTGAATGATTTAATTTTTTATACCCTATACTTTGAATACAAACTTTATATTTTTGCCACACCAAAAAAAAATGAGTAAGATCCCACAACCTTTCTACCAAAACGATTAGGGCGACAAAAGAAATGTGTTCATCGTCTATCTCTCTGTCTGCCCGTATTTCCGGTTTCTCGAAGACCAAAGACAAAGGATCTTAAAATTTTGACACAAGTTGCATTTTATGGTTGCTTGCCCTAAATTTTTTTTTATATTGAAGCCTCTTCCCTAAAAATACTTAGCTTTAAGATTTTTCTATTGGCCACACCAAAAAAATGAGTAAGACCCCACAACCTTTATACCAAAACGATTAGGGCATCAAAAGAAATGTGTCCATCGTCTATTTCTCTGTCTGCCCGTATTTCCAGTTTCTCGAAAGACCAAAGACTAAGGATCTTAAAATTTTTACAAAAGTTGCATTTTATGGTTGCTTGCCCTAAATTTTCTTCCCAAAATATACTAAGCTTTTAGATTTTCTCCCACATTTCCCAAATAACACACAAAAGTTCGAGTCCATTCTTTCAGCAATACCAATCTGAGGGTGGAAATTTGATTGTAATTGGTTAGAAACTTTGAAAGTTATAGTTTAAAATAATTTTACTAAAATTCATTCATGCCCAATCCGCCTTAAAATGGTTTTTACCATTTTTTCATTTTGTTCCTTTTTTTATAATAAAATAGTCACTTTTTAAATTATTTCTGAATTCAACAATTTCCATAAAAACTACTGTGAAACATTAAAAAAAATAGCGATTAAGGAAAATTGTGCTGTAATTAAAAGGCAATGGCATATTTAATTTTTTTATGAAATAAAATGAAGACTTCTTTGCGTTTGAAAATTTCCTTTAAGCACACAATCAAAAGCACTTCAACCCATTCTCATAAACTACTCACGACTTTTGGACTCACGAAGCACGCACCACAGTCAACTCTCCTATCGCATAAACTACCTGCTGCTGCTGCTGTTGTTGTTGCTGCCAACATTCACTGCTCCAAAAATAAAGAATAAAACAAATCACAAAACTCAAAATGAAAGAGAAAAAGAGAAAACTGCGCAGCTCCAACAACTTTGTTCGCTGCGCTTAACGCTCAGTTCGGTTTTTGCTTTTGCTTTGTTCACATCGTGTTTTTTAACGTAGTCGCTGCTTCTATTTTCGGTCGTACGATCTAGCGCATATCGCTTTGTGCTCAATTCTTAGCAGCACCAGCAACAACAACAAGCTGTATATAAAAGAAACAAAAAAATATAGTTTATTCCATATGTGCAACTATTTACAATAAATACTAGACCTAAATAAAAAATGTGCTGCTTTAAAGGCGTGCCATTTTAAGGGTAAAAAATTTGTTAATTAACAAATTATACGGTCTAAAGTGCATAAAAAAAAACAAACAAAAACTGTGACAAATTTTATAAAAAGTATTAAAAAAATAACGCAGCAGTGAAAAATGCATGCAGCTTGACATGCACTCGCTAGCCATGAGAGTCATTGAGAGCGTGAGCGAGTTTACACGTTGCTGCATATTTTGTTGTTGTTCGTTTGAGTGCAGCTCAAGAGAGCGCGCATAAATGAGAGAGCAAGCGCGCGTTTTAGACATTTGATTTGTATTTTAGTTAGTTGACAACAAGAAACAACAACAACGACAATATGTTTTAATTTATGCTTTTGTTTTTTTATGTGCACTATGAATTAAAACGCTTTTAAATTAATGCCTTCAATTTGATTTCATTCCAACTCTTTGTAAGAGCACAAAGAGAGCCGCCTTTAAACCGCCTCAACCTAGTCGCATGACGCATTTTTATTTATGCGACAAGTTTAGTGTTTTGTAGTTGTACAACATACATTTACAATGAGCGGCAAAAGTAATTTGACATGGAAATATTGTTACTTTAAAAGACGGGCGTGAACAACTTTAAAGCAACACAATACGCAGTTTTTAACAACTTTAAAAAATATAAATTCAGTTCAAATGGGATATTTTTTTTTATATGAAGTTTTGTCATTCCGCGCGAAATTTTTCGAACTGCGTAGACCCTTTTACATGAAAATCAGTCTTTTGTTTTAAGTAAAGTTGCTAAGCTAAAGGGCTGAGATATGTACATAAGGACAGGTTAAATGATTCCTTAGACATGGGAGCATAACAGAAAATAGATACAAATTAAGGAATTTTGGCAAAAGATTGTTGAAGCATCTTCTCGTTAGTCTACTTATTGGGCTCTTTCCCACAAGTCTCTTTGCGTAGTGGTAGCCTACCATTTTATCTGTTGGAGTTAAACGAGATCTAGTTCTCTGCGGTACTCAAATTGTTGTTACGACGCAAAGTCAATTTATTGACGAACATAAGGCGGACTACCTTATTCTGAATAATTTTTGAACCATATCTTCAGGTAGGCGCTATGACCTACTGATAGACCATCCGTTTGCAGCGAAAGGAGCGCTTGCTCCTTTACTTCAGAAGCCTACGAATCGATTCTTTTTGCTGTAGCATAATGACAAGATATTTAGCCTTTGATGAGTTCATTGTTCCTTATTGAGGTGACTTAATCTTAAAAGGAAAGTCTGTTTCCGAGCACTCAGCGGCTATTCGTTATGGCTATAAATTATAGCCTATAATCAACTTTAAGGAACCAGAAATGATTTCTGCTTCCAGTTAAGATCGTTTGGGACGAACGTATACAACCTTTAAGTCCATGAGCTACAGGCACACTGAACACTACTTTGGCATCCAAAAATTTCCACAACCCGACTGCTCACTATTTCTCTAACTTTTCAAGAATTCGCAAAGATATGTTTCTTGATAAAGGTATATGAATCGTCAATTGAGCTATCTATGGCATTTATTTACAATTCATCAAAAAATTTATAAATAAATTACTGACTATCTGTGTTGTCTTGTTGCATACAAAATATGACTGTTAATTAATGGACTGATCACTGATGCCAGCGCACTGATAAGCAACTATTATCACCAAATTAAATGATTAACATCATTAAAAATGTATCATATAAATAGATTCATACATACACACCTTGATGATCACTATTTTTTTTTTTTTTTTTTTGTTGTGCAAACAGCCACAGTGTTAAAAACAAACAAATTTTAATCCGCTTTAAATTGTTTGTTATAAAAAAAATATTATGTGGCTGAAAAATAAATTGAGTGCGAAAGCTGCTCTGTTGGCTATGAGCAAATTCCTTTAGATAAAAGCATCAACAATAAAAGCGTAACAATATTTCAATCTAGTTTCTGTATAACTTTCAAACAATCATGTTGGTTTTTCATTTCAAAAAATGGGAGAAAAACTTTAATTTTAATTTAGAAATAATTTAAAGCTTATTGTTTTATTTTCGAAAGAAAATCCATCCAACCACATTGTATTTTTGTTTGTGGGTGGGGGGAGGGCTAGGATGGGACTAGGAGGGGGTCTCCGAAACCCTGAAAATACCTAACAGCCACTTAGCGCCCTTGTTATTTTTAGTGTTATCTAGCACTATATTATTTTCAATAGGAAATCCATGAAAGTATTTTATTCAAAAGTTCTCCAAGTTCATGCTGATATTTATTTTTTTTACAATGCAAGCCTTCAAAGTTTTCAGTTTTGGCATTTTCTAGTGTCGTTGCTTAATAAATTATTAATACAATCACCAAGAAATTAGTTCTTTGTCTGATCATTAATAAAATTTTCTGTTGAAAGCGTCTAACTGTCTTTCAGTTACTTTTTATGGGTTTATTTGGGTTCTGAATTATGAAAGCTGGATCCATTTTAGTTTTTTCAAAATGTATACCTTGCCTCGGGTAGTGTCTGTCCGATTAATGCTTGCCATTTATAAGCATTTCCCATGGTTTTTTCATTGATAAGGCACTAATTACACTTCTTCTTAGCTTTACAGTCTTTGGTGGACCATAGCTTCCGCAACAATCTCTCTCCATTTGTCCCTCCCTACAACGACATCTCTCCAGTGTCGGACTCCTATTTTTCTGAGATCGGCTTCTACATCATCCAGCCATCGTTTCTTTGGACGTCCTCTTCTTCTTCCTCCAATCAGTTGCAATACAAAGGCCTTTCGAGCTATTCTTTCCGTGGACATTCTTAGCACATGACCCAGCCACCTTATTCTCTGTGCTTTAATAAATCCGATAATTGTTTCATGTCCTTCTAGTGATTCTAGTTCATGATTGTTTCTTATCCGGTAGGTGCCATCCGGTAGTTTGATAGGGCCATATCTTTTTCGCCATATTTTTCTCTCGAAGCACAACAGTTGAGCTGCATCTGCGTTCTTCAAGACACAGAGTTCGTAGGAATTTTTGGCTACGTGAGAGAATCTTTGATCGGAATAGCTTTAAATTTGCGTAGTATGTTTTGTTCGCGGCCTGTATTCTTTCCTTAGATGCTACTGTCGAGTCTTTTATAGCAGATAGCATTATACCCAGGTATTTGAATTCTTCTACGCTCTCAAAAACGTAGTCCCCAATGGCTAGAATGCTAGCTGGATCGAACCATATATTTTGTCTTATCAGTGTTAATTTTTAGCCCCGCCGCTTTGGAGTTTCGTTCCAGATTTTTGAATGCATTTGCCAGTTCAGACTTGCTTTTGGCCATTATTAGTACATCATCGGCAAATGCACAAATCTGAAAGTTTTTGTTATAGATAGTGTCAGTTGGATTGATTTGCGCGACTTTTGCATGTAGAACTAAATTGAATAGAAGTGTAGAAAGAGCATCTTCTTGTGTAACACCCGATATTATTTAAAACTGTTCTGTGCACTCGCCTTGTACCAAAACTTTTGCTATAGTGTTACTATACGACACTATACTAATAACACTAGTTAGTTAAATTAGATTTTACTAAAATTTTTCATGTTACTTGATCTTTATGTCAGTTCTTATGTCTTTGCTTATTCTGTCGCTATTCCACGACGAGTCACTTCCACCCGGCTTACTAAAATAAGTGATCTAACGTTGAGTTATAGTTTTGTCAAAATACTTTTGCCCACTATTGTACATATGTTTATATATAACTAAATGTGTGTTATTTAAAGCTTGACAAATTTATGAAATCAAAAGCTGAGCTTTGCATCGCGACGCGTCAAACAGAGCGATAGTGACAGCTACGTACGCTCTGTCTTTGTCTAGCATTACTGCCCACATGGCGGCTGCATTTGTTTTTGCGCATTTTCCGTCATACAAAGTTTTGACACGCACACACACATACGCAGACACAGGCCCTGCAAAAGAACAGCAAAGTTTTTCTATATACAAACACAGACAGGGCTACAATCACACACTTTATATATATATTTTAATAACATTTGCCGCTGCTGTTCGCATTTTTTTTTGTTGTTGTTGTTGTTTGCCACACACATTTTTCCATTTTTCGCTCATTTCGTTTGCTATTCGTGTTCGTTCGTTCGCCAGGCGGCGGCTCTTCTAGCTGTATCGTTTCGTTTGTTATTTCTGTTTCTGCTGCTGCTGCCGCTGCCTCTTGTTGTGTTTCTATTTTTAGTAACACTAATGTTGTTGTTGCTGTTGTTCAAGTTAACTATGTAGCAGCAGCAACAACAATAATAAAAAAAAGGCAGAGCGCACACTCAGGTGATGATAACAATACAAAACAAGAGCGTCAAAGAGAGAGAGAGGCGAGTGTGAGAGAGTTACGTCAAAAACAAAATCACTTGTTGCGCTCAGCAACTTGTTGCTCTTGCTAGGGCCTTAGGGCGCGTGCTCACAAGGCAATAACAACAAAAATAACGCAGTCTGCGGTGGGCCAGAAATCTCTAGAGATGTGGACTAATGCGTAGGCTTGATTGCAGTGTTGGAGATTTTGTTTTGAAAGAAATTTGGAAAAATATTTTATATTAAAAGTTCAAAGTTATTTTTTTATTTCATTACATTAACGTACATACAAAAATTGTACAAGTTTTAGGCAGTAGAGTACAAACACAATCGTTGCAATTATGCTTTAAAAATGGGAACGGAACGAAAGACTAGAAATTCTCAAAATATGACAAAATATTCATACACTAAAATTACAAAAAAATAATACTAAATTTTGCATGTCCAGTATTTTAAATTTAAAGCGTTTAAAAAAAGAACAAAAACTCTAAAAAATGTAAAAAAAAATAATTTAGATTTTTTAGGCACCAATCAAAAACTTTGAAAAATATTTTTAACGCTCCATGGTATGTGTCAAATGCCGAATTTCACAAAGATCTAAACATTTGCTATGTTAAAGAAGTCAACAAATTGAACAATAGATACATGGAAAGATTATTAGACTATAGCAACAATCCAGCCCTTAATTTAACAGATAATAGTCAAACCTATTGAAGACTTAAAAGATTTCATGTTCTTGATCTCTCACGTATTTTTAGTTCAGAATTTTTATAAAAATTAAAAATCGAGTTCGTAATTTAGGAGCCCTTTAGTCTCAATGTACTGATTGTTTTTGGCATTTTTGACAAAATTTCCTACCGTATGAAAAGGTTTATTGATTGTTTTTGAGACAGATGTATGTAACAACAGAAGAAAGTCAGACCCCCAAAGTTAACTAAAGTATGATTAGGGTGACAAAATAAGATTTACCCATGTCCGACCAGAAATTGTGGCGCCTAAATCTAAGAGATAGTAAGAGCTAGAGTGACCAAATTTTGTTTTTATTATTAATTTTTTCAGGGCAAGTTAATTTTATAATGCGATATCGAAATATTATATGCTCCCATGGGGGAGATGACAAAAAAACCCAAAGTTTTAGATGGATAATTCCATTTGGTCTATTTTTTTATCACATAGGAAGTTTTGTCAGTTCCCAAGCAGTAGCAAATTTGATCAAAATCGGTTGACTATATCATATAGCTCCCATAACAATCGTCAAAAAATTTTTGTTTGGCTAAAAATTCGTCTAATTTTTTTTTATGATTCCCAAAATAAGATGGAATAAAATGTCTTTTGATGTTCTTAAATAATATACAGGAATTTATTACGAAAAAAAGTATTTCAATAGTTTTTTTTCAAAACCAATTTCTCGTAAGCGAAACCAAAATACTTAATATTAAAACCAATAATACTAAATTTTGGATTTTCCTTTCACCTTCCATCCATTTTGAAGGGATCCTTGGGATTTGTTATCTCGTTTCCATTTTTGCAAAGCTCACAAAATAAGATTTTGTTTTAGAACTGCCAGATTTTTTAATGGTTGCTATTATACTTTTGTGCAATGATTTCATTTGCACATCTTTTGTTGTTCTATTCTTTTAATTAAAACAAACAAATTAGGCACAAATTTGTACGCAGTTTACTCATAAAAATAACAAACTTAATAAAATAAAGAATTAATTGATTTTATAGTTGACAAAATAAATGACACAGTCAGATTTTACAAAATCAACAAAGACTAGAAATCTCTTGCTGGTTTGAAATTTTTTAAAAGAGCTATCTAAGAGTCTCTTAAAATTAAATATTAATTTTTAATTTTACAAACTAAATACAGCTCGTTTATACTACACGCAACAACAAAAACAATAATAACAACAACGAGAACAAAGTTTCTCAAGTTCCAAAGTGCAGGCAAAACTCTGACGCAGCCGCGACGTCGCCGAGTCACGCCTGCATCATACAGTGCCTTAATTTCGTGCTTCCTGTGTGAGTGAACAAAACAACTTGCAACTTACAACAATAGCAACAAAAACAAACAACAATCAAAATAAAAGCAATCAAAAGCAACAAGTGGCAACAGACACTTGGTGAACAACAAGAAAAAAAAATACCAAATACCAGCAAGAAATGCTCTTAAGAGACAACGCAGCAAAAAAGTAAAATCAAAAGCCGGTTGGTAAACGAAGAGAGCGCCAAATTGTTTAAAAGAGAGCAGCATTTTACAGTTATAGTACATAAACAGTTGTCAAAATGTAAGTATTGCATATTAATTTAAATACATTTTATATGTAAGTTGATAAATTCTAATTAAGCTTATGTGATAATGATATCATAATGAAAAGTTAAGCTATGCCAAATGCCACAACGCCTACGAATATTTTTTTTTTTATTATATTTGTGAACGCGAGTATGTGAGTGCCCTTAATGTCGGATCTTTTGATTTGTTCGCATAAATTAAGTTCTTAGTAGAACATTCTTTGCGGCTTATGTTACAGAAATAGAACTGAAGCGCATTTTGGAAAATAAATTTTTTATTTACAAGAGCTATGGTGCATACAAAAATATGTAAGCCTAAAATATTAGGGGGTATTCATTTGTTCTAAAAGATGTTTGGGAAAGTGTGGCAAATACTGCAGTAAATTTGTTTAATTTTTTTGACACTTAAGTTTATTGTAATTTTGTTAAATTGCTTTCATCAGAAAATTGTTTGGTATATGCAAATAGAAAAACCCTTACGTATAACTTACCATATTTATACCTGACTAGCTTAAAAAGAACCAAGAGCACCCCAGTTTTAATTTGAAATTCTTTTGTGATAAGTTATTGACCTTATATTCGAAATCGTTAGAATCCGAGGGTTAGAAAACTCTAAAGGGTTGAGCTTTTATAATTTTTAGTATATATTGATTTTGTGTTGAAAGTTGTGTTTGCTGAAAGATCGGGCATTAAATATTATAATAATATTGATATGTCAAAATTGGGTTTTCGCTCGAAAGCAAAATGTTGGTTATATATTAAGAAAATTCTTTATGCAAAACTACATTATAAACAGATCATGAGCGCAGTTTGCTTGAAATAAATTCGTAATATGGATAAAATTGTTTTATGTAGAAAGGTACGTTATGGGCAAGTTTGACTGTACAAATATTGCCCAAAGTATTCGCTTTCCGTTGTGGTAGAAGAATTGTTTTGATTTCCGATTTATATTTTTAATGTATATATAAATGCCTCTTGATTGTAAGTTTCCATAAATATATTTACATTTAAGAATTCAATTTTGTAAACTCTTGAACCGAAGGGCTTTCTGCAAAAAACATGTTTAAAGAGTACTTAAGAAAGTATGTATATTACTAAAAAAAAAAATTTATAAACTTGGTTTGCAAAATATTTTGAAGCCTTTTATGAAACTGAATCGCTTAAACCGCTCTGATCTTAAGTTTGCACTAAAAACAGTTCATATTTTACGCAATAATTTACTTAAATTTCCACAGGGCGCTTTCTTTAAAGTATATACTTATGGATATACACATACATATGCATGAATATGAATATATATGTATATGCCTGACTGTATAGTATTGTATAAGTATTTGCCCTTGTACTTGCATTGAATAATCAATGTGTTGAGGCGTTGCATTACTTGCATATTCATAAAGACTTTTTTTCGTTCATATCGCTAAGACCCAAGGCGCACAAATACCAGACATTCATCGTAAGGCGCCGGGTTTGTTTCTCTTGAATGCATATTTGTTGTTGTTATTTGCAGTTATTTTTAGACTTTTGTCATAAAGTTTAACAAACAAAAAGCAAATAAAACAAATGAAGAAAAAAAGTTAACTATTGATATGCGATGTTGGAATACTCTTATATGTACTAATAAAGAAATATGAAAAGTCTATATGTTATACAATTATTTGAACTATTTATTATTTGTTTTTCGGTTTTTTTTTTATTTATATTTTTAGCGCACTTTATATCGGCATTTAAGTCAAAAAAAGTTGATTTCAAAATTTCATAAAATTTATTTAAATTTTTAATCGGTATTGAATCTTTTATGAGTACTCTCGTAAATGAATGTTTTCAAAATAAGAGCACAAATAAATATTTATAAAACGCTAGTACCAATTAATTTTGTCGATTATAACTGAGATGGAATGGAACTGCAACACTTGTATGTTTTTATATATTTTAAAATTCAAACGAAGAATTTTACGAGAGAAATGATTTTTCTGAAAAAATTGATTTTTACAGGTCTTAGAAATCTGCTTTTTTAGGCCCAAAATATGGGGTTTCTCCGAATAAATATTGTTTTGCCCAAAAACAAGATTTTGAGATTATAAAGTAGAATGGAAATATTTAAATAGGTTCTTGCAAAATTTGCATTGGACATTCAATGTCATTTTCCAACCTTCAAATGGCTATATATCGGAAACTAGACGTTCTAGAGCTAAACGGAGCTCGGATTCGTATCAGTTGCGTCGCCAGCTACTTTAGGAACCAATATTAAGCCAATCGGACAAAGTTCATTTTCCAAACTTCAAATGGCTATATCTCGGAAACTAGACGTCTTAGAGCAAAAAGGAGCCCAGAATCCAATTGCCGCCAGCTACTTTAGGAACCAATTAAATAAAAGTTCATTTTCCAAACTTTAAATGGCTATATCTCGGAAACTAGACGTCCTAGAGCAAAAGAAGGAATCAATTTTTAGATTTTTTTTCAACATCTCAAGTTTTTGAGCCGTTCAATAAAATTTTTCTTGAAGCCTTCTAAAAAGAATATAAATTTTTTTTTTGAACAAATAGTTTTATTCAAATAAATAACTATATCCAATAAGGATAAAATTAACTTCAAGAACTTGAAATAAACGTAACGTAATGTGGTTCGGACACCGTTTCAGCTTTGTTATAATAGTACAACGCAATTTTTAGCACAATGAACAATAGCTGCTTTTGTACATACGTATGTACATATGTATTTTTATTTAGCTTATATACACCCTGTAAGTGTATTCTAGACAAATAGTTCGCAATTGGTGCCATAAACGTTTATTGCTGCCTTCGGTTCGCTAGCTGTTGTTGTAATATTGCCTACGTGTTAAGTTTTTTTTTTTTTTTTTGTATATAGGGCTTCATTTTACAACTGCGCAAGTTTATTTTTCCATAAATTTGTTTATTTTATATGTCTGCTCATGTAACTAAAAACAATCTTTATATAATAGGTTTATAGTACCCTTAAACGACGTCCATTTGCTGCATTAGATTACAATTAATATACATATACCATAGCAATAAAACACTTAGTTGACGAAACTCTTAACGAGGTTTCACTGTACATAACATTGGTTTTATTCTATTCTTTTTGTTTATTGTCATTCCCCCCGACACACTGCTTGTTTAAGCAACCATATCAAATTAAATGCCCAATTGGCAAATATTTTATTTCGTAGCTTCTTTATTATTGTTGTTTTTGTTTTTCCCTTGTTTACAACTTGCACCTCGCTTTTAAACATGTTCTTTATCGCACCATTCGATTTCTGCGTTACTCTACTTTGGCCGGCCATTCAATGCCATTAACAATGCGAGAGAGCGAAAGTGTGTGTGTGTGTGCGTGTCTGCTATAAAAGAGAGAGCGCAATAAACAAAATGTCAAGCACTGTTGGAATGCGCAGAGATTGAGATTGCTTAAGCTAAGAGCGCAAGTGTTAAGCGCTTAAGAGCGCAAGACATTGCTTACGTGACACGTTGAAGCTAGCGTGGCGTTTGATAGCACGGCGTGTTTACGTTACGTAGTCGTTCGTTGTTGCTATGTGCAACAGCTGTTGACTGACTGATTTGTGGTTGCGTGAAAATTGTTGACGTTGCGTTTATTTTATTTTTTTGAACTTAAGAAAGAGTTTTCCGTTGTTAATGTAATTTTAACAAGTTTATTTAAATTTTATGGTATAATTTAAATAATTTGCCGGAAAAAATCGAATCAGAAAAATGTTTATGAAATACTTAATAAATTTTTTTTTTTGCGTTTTAGAATCTGCAGTGATAAAAGTTTATGGTTTCCTCACATTTTTACTTTTGGAATTTAGATGTGGCTGAATATTGCGGCAATAATTTTCTTATTTATAATTAATTATTTATTTGAAAAAGATTGGATCGCATTTATAAATTGCGTCATTTTTAGTTTATTTAACAATGGCTTACACTAAATAGTTTCTTTTAAGTTGATACGTATGAAATACTTTTCGAAATAATTACAACAATGCAATGACAGTCCTTGCATTTTGATCAAGGAGACAATACTTAAACAATGGGCACTATGGATTGCGAATTAAAACTTTTTTGTGATAGATACTGTTTTCCCAAATTTTTCTTTAAAAGTAACAAATCCGATTGTAGAGCTTAATAAAATAACAATTAAGCTGAAAATATAATATAAATGTTTTTTTAATCGATGTACTGCATTTTTTGAACAAGCCGATCATGGTTCACTTCTTTGGCATTAAATTTAAATTCCAGTTAAGGGCCTATACGCAGTTTGAAATATTTCGCGCGGAATGACAAAACTTTATATATAAAAAAAAATCCCAAATGGGACAAAATTTGTCATTCCGCGCGTGATCCATTTTACAAATTACCAAAAGCTTCCTGGAGAAATCGAGATGCTGTATTGTTCAAGCATTTTAAAGTCCCCATTTGTATTCAAATGACGTATATTTTAACAAAAAACAAAGACTTAAAAGTCGGTATCTTTTCCAAAAAAATCCGTGAAATTGTTTTCACGCCTTTAGCTTAAATTCTATTGCAATTTAAAGGATTTAAGGGTTAATTTTTTATTTATTCTTTCAAGCTTAAAGTTTGCTAGTTTCAAATGAAAAATAAAGATGGAAGACTGTACCAAAGAAGAAGTAAACTGCCGTATCTTTAAAAAAATGAATTACCCAAAAATGTGCATTTCCCATTATTAAATACTGGCAAGTAGAAAGTAGTTTTGTTGTAGCAGGCAGTTTTGATGTTCGAAAAAATCTAAAAATCGTCCTATAAAGCATTAGTAGATACATTAGGGCACGGGTCAAAACTTAGAATATAATAAAAAATCTGTGCGCGGGTAACCCTCCTAGTGGCATTAAGAAAGTTGAGTTTGTTTTAAATGATTCTTAGACAGACCAATTAAACAGGAAGAAAACCTAAAAAGCAATGGGACCGTTTAAATCAGGAGTCTCTACTCAAATTTAAAAGCCGAAATAAGATCCTATTTTTGTTTTCATTTTTTTCTGTGCCAGTAAAAATTGTACTTGAACAACTGTCAGTGTCTCCATTCTAATTGCTTTATAATCTTATAAATTTGTCTGAATTGTTAAAACATTTGAATGCTCTATAATAGAATGAACAAAAAAAATTGTTACCCTAGTTGTTCAAATATTTGTTTTCATCGTTTTGTGAATTTTTTTGAAAAAAAAAAACTTGTGGAACACATTAATGCAATGCTTAATGCAAACAAAAGAAAATAAGCGAATAAATGTAATTTTGTGACGTCATTGGATGCTCATCCATCTTTAATGATCTAAATGAGTGGTGGTCAGTCTCTTAATATACATAACTCGCGAGGCTATTGCACCATGGTGGATTAATAAGGTGATGTCGTGCGAACGCTCACTCTCTTGTTTATAGCCCTTATTGTCAGTGCATAACTTGCCGTTAACGAGTAAGGTTGGTCGCGCACAAAATTTTTAGATGTGTGTGTTTTGTTTGAAACTTGCAATACAAAACCAAAAGCAAAAAATTATGGGCAATAGGAAATTTATTAAAAAAAAGCTGAATTGTTCTTTGTTATTTATTTACAAACATCAACCAAATATATACATATCTAACTCATTCACTTTTCAAAGCAGTGCTAAGAGAGCTTTCCCAACAGAAAAGCTTTCATTCTCTCATTCCCATTCACATGCTACATATAATAAGGGATAGCTTTCACTGACGACACCACTTTACATTATTCCACTATGTATTGCACCAAAATCTGCCGCAGCGCTTTTAGCTCATGCACGGTGAATTTCTCTCTCGTTTTTGCTTGATTGTGGTTCTTTCTCTCTCGTGCGCTTTGCTTACTGCTCTGTTTACTCATACAAAGATATGTTTGTTTGTATGAGTTTTGCCCACCACTGATCTAACGCTCTCTAAGAATTTTGAGCCAAATTAATCGAATAATTTTATAAACGATGTCAAATGCCAATGTTTCGATGTCACATCACTAAGCGCAAAGCTTTTACTGAATAAGCTTTCAAAATGACAAAAGCTTTTGCTTATCACTGTTCAGTTGACTTTTAAAAGCTTTTTTGAGAAACTATAGCAACAAACAGCAGGTAAATATTTGAAAAACGCGTCACTTTTTTCTTTTATAAAAAAACGTGTGCAATAGAATATTTAATTCAATTATTATTGTATATTATGTATTTATTTTACTTTTACTGCTGCTTGTTTATTTTTTATGTGTTTTTATTTATTTTGCATTGCTATGTTACATTATAATGTGTTTCATCAACTTGTTAAACAAACTTCATAAAGCCAATTTATTTTATTTTTCAGAGATAGTTGTATTTATCAAGAACTGAATAATTGTGATTTTATTGTGTATTATTATGATATTGTGTTATCGTGTTCTAATAGCCTCGTTAACTTTTTATTTTTCCTAATAAAACTGCAACTCCATGCGGGTGCTGTCGTCATAGTTGTTATAATTATGTATTATTATTTATTTTTTGTAATCATCATGTTGTCGTTGCCGCCCAAATAACCTTTTGATTGTTTCAATTAAATCTATAATATAATTACACACTCACTTATATGCAGCAACGGCTTATCAATGTCGTCAATGTCGTTAATAAAAAAATGCACAGATAGGACCACTTGTCGTATACTTACTTTACATGCAAGCGTTCTATTGAAGTCTAGCCAACCCAATCCTCAATATCCAATCAATGCATGCAGCAAGGTGTCAAATAAATTTGCATGCAATGCAACGTTGTCGCCTTTTTTTTCATACCCTGCCACCAAAGGGTAAGGAGTATATTGAAATTTCAATACTGAACAGATAAAAGAAGGCATAGCAGAGCATAAGCTGGAACCCTATCTAATCATTTTTATGTGCATTTAAACATCTAGATCTTGCAGATACCAAGAGCTACAGACACCAAACTTTCTTATATTTCTTCTTAAAAAAGTTCGTACTTTAGTACTTATGTGTAGAGAGTATATAAAAGTCTAGATTTTCCAACAGTACCTTGTACCCACTTGTTTTAAATTTTTTGCCTTAGCATTTTAGTTTGCTTCATTTTTTGTTGTTTTTGATTTGTGAATGCAAATAATTTAATAGTATTGTGATTTTTGTTATAATCACGTCCTACACGCAAAAATGTAGCGTGTTCAAAATTTCCATGCATAATAAAAATTATTTATTTATTTTTTTACTGGAATTTGTTTAGGAGCTTGTGCTTTTGTTTACATGCGATAATAATGTTTATAGTAAATAAATCACTATTCTTAAATGCTTTCGCCTAGTGCAAAAACAAGCTTTTGTAATTATGGTATAAACTAATAAGAAATTTGTATCTGTGTTTATATTTGGGTGTTTGTGTGTGTGCGCAAGACTTTGACGAAATTTGAATGAGCTGCAAAGCGGTATTTAAATTGAGCTGTGATTTATATGCTTACTATAAATTAAACATTGATTACTTAAAGGAAATGATATGGTAAACTTTTTAATTGACGTACGTGGCGTATGCGTAATATTTTGTGGAAAGTTGACAAAACTTTGAATTGAGTGAATTGTTAAAAGCAATTTAAAAAGTAGCAAGTATGTATGTAATATTTGAGATAATAGAATCAGCTGTATGGAAAAATTTTGAAATGGTTTACGTGGCGTATGAGTAATATATTGTGGAAAGTTGGTAGAAGCACGAGTTTGGAGATTTTTTTTGCAATTCCTTTAACAATTGGGAAAGATTGAGTTTTTAAGCAAGGGCTTGAAAATCTTTGGCAGTTTAATACATTTTTATAAATTTGTTGTTTTATTTTGATTCAACAGTAATTTAAAGAATATACCTAATTTTTCCACCTTTAGCTATTTCGCCAAGCCAGTAAGATAAGGGCTTTACATAATCTAAGGTGGTGTACAAATTTGCTTGGAACATTTTTTGGATAATTTTATACAATTGTTTTTTCAAATTCACCCAAAATTTGCAAATTGAAATTTGCTAAAAAATTTGAAAATGTACTGTCTTTTATCAAATAAATACTGGTATTGGGAGCAGATCTAAATGAGAAAGCATCTCCACGAAAATATTCCAGAAATTTTTTTTTTAAGGCTTAAATTAATTATTTTGTGTAGAACAAGGAGAGATTTAAAAAAAAACATTGTGCTCAGTCGGTCAGTGAACGAAAAATCCCGACTACAGCTGCATACATGCGTGAAGACGTAACTGAGCGCAAATGAAAAACTTTGAGTGAACAATTTTTTTTCATACAAAAATGTGATTGAGTGAAGATTGGAACTGCCGTTCATGGTTCTATAACATCTTCAATTCTTATTTATTCTTAAAGATCTTGAACTCGAAATGTTCGTAAAAGAATTCTCAAAATTCTCTCTTTCAGTTTAAAGCTTAACATAATTTTTAAAAATTTTTTTTCGTTAGTAAAAATCAAATCAAAAATTTGAAATTTTAAAAAATGATCGAAAATTTTTCCGACTTTGGTTGCTTGTAGCTTCTATATTTTTTAAACTGCACATAATAATATTCACTGTAAAGAGCACATCAATACCTTTCGATCTTATTATACCCTGTACCTATAGGTACAAAGGGTATACTAGATTTGTGCAATGTATGTAACGGCAAGAAGGAGGCGTGGCAGACCCCAAGTCCTTTATACCAAAATGCTTATCATAACCTCGGGTAGCGATTGAGCCATGTCCGTCTGTCCGTCCGTCTGTCCGTCTGTCCGTCTGTATGAACACCTAGATCTCGGAGACTATAAGAGCTAGAGATACGAAACTTTACCAGCTGATGCGCATATTTCCTCAGAAGATCAAGTTTGTTGAATCATGTCAATATCTTTCCCCGTTCCCCCGTAGCAGAGTTTCGCGGTTTTCAGCTAAACCGTTTAATATTTTAATCTGAAACTTAACAGAGCGATGCGTTGTGGTTACATGCATCTGTGTGGCAACAACAAACAAAATCGGACAATTACAACAAAAGTTATAGCTAAAATGTAAAATCACCTCCCTTGCCTATAAACTGCGTCAATTTTTGACTCTACGTAATAATAGTAACAAATGACCTAGAACCACCAATTGTTGGTAAGCTGATGTCATGTGCCTCTAATGAACAAATCCACATCCAAATTTTATCAATGCAGTCCCCCCACCCCAACGAATGTATTACCGTGTTTTCTCCCAGACCCTTCAACATATCCCTGGGAACTTACCCCATATACTTTAAATAACTCATTTGACGTAAATTTCGATTTTCATCAAAATCGGTTAAAATTTGCGGAACTTATAGATATAAATATCGTTTTGCACCAACAAAAAAATGTTCCAATTGGAAATTCTTAGTAAGAATATGCAGGAATAAATCTTTTTTTGAGAAAAAAAGGTACAGGGTATTACACTGTCGGGCACCGCCTCGACTGTATAACATTTTTATCTTTCATGTCGATACAAGATTTTTTTCACGAGATATTGACGAATAACTGAAATAAGTGCCCAAAAGCATGTTTTTCAAAATATCTCGAAAACGGTGCTTAAGAAAATAAAAAGGTTGCCATTTTCGTGTTTCTCGAAAATTACTCTAAAAAACACTTTTTTACGTTGGTTCACTCGATGACCCATAAATTTGTAAACTAGTGTAATCGAACGTAGAACTCGAGCTGACTTTAAGCTGTGAGGTCCAAACTTTAACTACTCACCTAGTTTTATATTTTATTTTTTTACGAAAATTTTTTGTAGTCTAATCAGACAGCAAGCATCATTTCGTTACGTGACGATTTTTTTACCATTTCATTCTACCCTTAGGCTTTATTAAGGAACTAAGATTCGGAATAATGCATTCAAATTTTCTAAAATTATTTTAAAAAAATCATTCTTATAAGTAATTATAGTGAGAATTCCGATTTATCAAGTATACGCCACTTGTGGCTTTAAATTAAAGTTTGAAGATAATTGCCTGCCAACCTTATGTCGCCAAAGAAACACAGTTTCCACCCTATTAAATTTGTTATAAGACATGTACAGCTTTTGAAACCAATACATTAGCCAGATGACCCCAGCTATCACCATCTCTTCTCGAAACTGCCGTCAAACCTTGGCCTAGAGCAAATATGAATCGAATAAAAAACTACAATAGGAAACTAGTGCCTAGTATAGGGCAAGATTTGTTAAAAAAAATTATGGAATTAATTCGTTTTGAAAATTTTTTCGAAATAATCTAAAATAATCTTTTAGTCAATTTTTATGAAATTTTTTTTTTTTATTATTTTTATAATTTTTTTTTATTTTTATTTTTTATTATTTTTATAATTTTTATAATTTTTATAATTTTTTTATTATTTTTATAATTTTTATAATTTTTTTATTATTTTTATTATTTTTATTATTTTTTTGAAATTTTGTAAATTATATTACGCATACGCCATGTTGCCTTAGAACTAAAGGTGGAAGATTATTTATATTGGGGCTTCTGGTCTCATCACCAGATAGAGCCAGGAAAATATAATTTTTCCGTCTTTCAAAGAAACTTTAATCTGCTATGAGAACACAACAATATTTGCCAGATGGCCTCCAGCTATCACCATCACTTCTCAAAAAATCAAACTTTGAGAGTATTTTTTGAGACACTAGTAACTTTTTAAAAACGATCAAATTCGAAAATGGGGAAAGATAAAAAAGAATGTTAAAAGTTTATTTACTCGTTGTAATCCCTTGTTCCAGATACTTTTTGAACTTTTTTCAAGACATCGATTTGTTTATACGGGTGCAATTTTCTTTAGCGAATTCACAAGGCAGCTTTAAACTCGTTAAAACAATTTGAAGAACTGTACTTGAAAAATATCGTAATACATCTAAAGAAATTTGTTGCAGAGATTTTTGTTATTTTTGTTGTTTATAGAAGGTACAATCATTTCTATCCTTTGGGAATCGAAATACAGTCTTTTTTTGCTTATATATATATCTTGAAGCTTTTTTGTAGGTTTAAAAAGCCATGATTAGAAACAAAAGTTTTTGGATAAAACTTGTATATTTGTAGCGGTTAATATTTATTCTTCTTTTATTTCTTTTATTTCCCAATCCTCCCCAATACACATTTATTAGACATTATCTCTAAAAATGCTGCCCTAATTTATGAAGCCTACTTGGGCTAATCTTTTGCTGAAACTTTGCTATATTATAGGTATATATATTTATATAATATTATAAAAAAAAGAGCTTCCCTATCATATTTCAAACTGTTTGCTTGCAGTTTGGGGCTTCGTAAATTTTGCCAGAACCCAAACACTAAACAGTTATCTGCTAAGAAGAATTTAAACAAGTGTTTTATTAAAAAGAAATGTGCCAAGGAAACAAACAAATCCCGTATCAAATAAGCAAAGACCAAGCTATAAATTATGTAGGGTATACCAAGAATTCAAATAACCCAACCCAACTGGGGGGTCAAATGCGTGTGTAGATCTTTTGCCTGGAAGTGCTTTCAAGTATTAGTTGTTGCTGTTGCAGTTGCTGTTTTTGTTGTAGCAAGGTTTGCTGCCGGATAAAATGCTTTTCATTCTAGCATGTAAACCAACAATTAGATCAATTTTTGATTTTTTTTTCAGTATTTATTGCACTCGCATGGCCTGAGGTTGTATGCGTGTGCATTAGTGTGTATCTGTGTAAGTGTTTATGTGTGTGTGTTTGTTACTATTATTTTATTTAAACGTTTCGAACTGAAGCACGAATCAAAAGCAACATAAGGCGTCAATGTATAAGTTATGTGTTTTATATACTATGTGCATGCCTGTGTGTGTGTGCGTGCAGTCAACTGGTTTCAGCCAAATTCCGAGTTTTAATTTAAACAACGACAGCTACAACAATAATAAAAATTGCGTGCGTTAAGTCGGCTGTAAACGATTTTCAGATACACTTTATCAAAAACGTGCCTAACATTTAGATGCGCTTTGCAGTTTAAAAAAAAAAAAAAGAACAGATTTTGAGTTTCGTAAAATATAAACTTTATTAATTTTTAGTTCCAGTTAAAGGCCTAAACATTTGGGATATCCCATTTGGGATTTTTTTTTATATGAAGTTTTGTCATTCCGTGCGAAATATTTCGAACTGCGTATACCCCTTAAGTTAAAAGGCTTTTCCGTGACAAATTTTAATAACTGATCTACCATTAAACTACCGAAATTCCAATTCGTTGACAATTTCGCTGAAATTGTTGATACGAATTATGTATGAAGATTTTGAAACAGACCTGATCTAGGTTATTAAGGCAGCACTTTTTACGCCGTGATCACTCAAAAATCTTATTTCAAAATGAAAAAGAAAGTAAAAAGCATGTTGAAAAAAAGGGAAGTTGAAACAAATAAGTAAGTATTGAAAAATTGAAAAATTTTAAAAACCATTTCAATCAAAATTTTAAAAATACATACTCTAGAGTGTAATAAACACTAAGCTGATAAATTTGGTTGCAATGTTCCTGCAAAAAGAGTATTTTTGACCATTGTAACTATGGCAACTCTTAGATATATAAAGCTAAACAAATGTACATGGATTTCCAAGCTGCCTATATTTTTGTCTAGGTAAAAAAAATAACATAAGAAAACTGCCGCAAGTTGGTACGAAAAAAAGTTACATTCAATGTCTAGAAGAATAAGAGTAAGAGCTAAAAAAGTATACATCAAAATTCTCAGGACTCAAAAAGAAATTGTTGGGGGAGTATGAAATTCATTCCAAACATACGCTTTATGCTTTAATTCTTCACTAGCGTTAAATTTTATAATATTCCCTTTTTCCCGGAAAAATTTGTTCATCTATTTAAGATGGATTTTAAGTTATCTTGAAATTTTAAGGCTCAACTTCATATACGAGAATTTCTAATGAATTTAAAATCTGTTCAAAACCTTGGAAGTTATACGTAATTTGTTTGATAATCCCTCTTCTAACCCTAAAGATTTGCGATTAACGAAGCAATTATGAAGTTATTTTGAAACTCAATTTCATTTGCGACTGTCTAAAATATTTTTGATTCGGTTGAGAACAACCTTGAAAATTATTATAAGAAAGCAAAAATGTTAAAATTTGAAACACTTTTGCCTAGGAGCACCTCTAAACACCTGAAAACAAACAGGTGCAAACTTAAATCAAATAACACTCTCGAACTTCTCTTTAAAGAGTTCCTAAAAGCGTGTTTCCTATGATCTCCTTATAACGAATCTCTGTATAACGAGTTTTGTATATAACGAATCAACATCCTAGTCCCGTGCGAAATCGCGTAGGTGGTACAGGGTATATTATAGTTTTTCATGTCTTCAACCGATTTTTTTCAACGAAAAATTTTGAAATTCGGACTATGGAAAAGGGAATTGTTTTGGAATGACACTCATCTTTTAGTCAAGATTACTGTATCCATCTCTTTAGGGTTTCGATAGCAGTTCTCACAGACCGAAAAACCATCCCTCTCTGACTCTGTTATTCATGCTGATCACTGTGATATACAGCGTGTTTTTTTTGAGGTAATTTTGAGTTGGAAACACTGCTTTATCTGACAACCCTATTAACAGCTTATAGTTGCCTTTTGTTGAGTTTGGTTTAACTTTCATTATGGGTAGACTTACACACCAAAGCAACGCTTGCAAATTGTTGAAATTTTTAGCAAAATAATGGTTCGGTTCGTCAAACTTATTCAAATTCAAAATTTTGTTCTCCGATAAAGCCCATTTTTGGTTGAATGGGTACATAAATAAGCAGAATTGTCGCATTTGTAGTGAGTATAATCCGTATAAAGAAGAAAGAACAAAGCTGCAAATGCTGCGGAAAGTTTGTAAAAATTGGTGTTCCAGTAGATTAATGTCATAAAATTTTCTCTCCCTTTCATTAATATTAAAAATATATTTTTTTGTTTTATTATGATTTAAACTTGTGTAACTCTAAAAAAAAACACCCTTTATATGTACTTTGTAGAACCAAAAATGTTTTCTGCACACGCCCTGTTACAAACATCTTAACGTGCTTTATATACCATTAATCGCTTAAATTAACTGGTATAAAAAAAACAACAACAACAGGAGGCGACGCACCAAACGCTTCTGGGGTTCACATCGATAAAATACACACACACACATATACAGCACAGCGCCAGCGTTAACGTCAACGTCGGCAGCGAAGCAATCGACATCAACAACTATCGATAGACCTGACGCTCGCGTTGTTCGTTGGCACTCAAGCTCAACACCGCTCAATCGTTCTCAGTCGCTCATACAGTCAACAACGTAGCCAAAACCTCACTCGAAAAGTTTTCTCCCGTAAGCGTCGCCGTCTTCGTAGTTTCTGTTGTTTTTATTTGTCGTTTTTTTTTTTTTTATTGTTGTATTTTTGTTGTTGACTCTTGGCGAGCGGTTCGGCGTTTCGTCGATCAAAATGTCGATACGCGTTCTCAATTAATTTTGCATTGCATGTGTAACGGTTAAACGGTTCGTCACACGAACAAACTAATTAAGCAAAAGCCAAGAAAAAAGAAGCAAAAATCGAGTGTATAAAAAAGAGAAATAAGATATAATAAAAAAAAATTAAAAAACTGCTATACTTGTTGTTCGTTCATTAAAAGTGCAAATTGTTTACGAGCTGCTGGAGGATTACTCCAAACGGCAGCAACAAGTGCAATCAAGCAAGCGTCGTCTAGTCTTTTGGCGTTCCAACTTGGTAACGCTCAAAGGTAATGCAATTTTCCTTATACGTGCTGCCCCCCAACCCTCCACTAGACTCTCTCTAGCCAAAGAAGTTGTCAGTTGGCAGCAGGCACAGTTTGGTTCCCAAGTGTGCAATTTCCCGGTGATCGGACGTCAAGCATGCGCCTGCCTTAACCTACCTCTATATATATATATTAAAAAGCGTTTGTGTGTGTGTGTGTGTGTGTTTTGCTGCAAACAGTGCAACAATTTAATTAATGCACATATAGTAGAGCATATCAAGTGGGTAGCAATGGCTCCTTGGACCGTCATATGACATGGCAAGTGCTCAGCTGGATGGCTGATGATCATAACTATTGGACTTGTTGTGGGGTCCCATCAAGTCGTGGTTGGCTCAGTGTATACTCGTATAAACTGAAAACCCACAGTGTATGTGTGTTCGTGTATGTGACTTGTTAGCGCTTTTGCGGTTTTCGTCAAAAAAAGAAATATTCACTATGAACACTTGATGAAGTTGTGATGAGTTCTTTGGAATTTAGTACGAAATAGCTCCATAAACAAAAAAAAAAAAAAAAAAAAACTGGTACAAGCTAAAGTAGAACCGCACCAAGTTCTTGAGGACAAGTTGTTTAAAACTGCTATAAATAGTCTTTAAGCAAGAAAGACACTAATTGTAACAAAGTGTTTAGACTTAGTCAGCATTCATTAAGTCTTGGGCTGTGTATACGTTTTTATACCAATGTTATATCTCTAGAAAATTGTGATAATTTTTTTTTTTTGTTTATAAACAAATGAGCTAGAACGATAGTTGAAATCAGTGAAATATCTTATCTTATATTTTTTTTCGAAGATTTTAGAGATTTTATCTTTAGAACAATAATTGACATAAAATCATATTCATTGTTTGCGATCCTTAGCTTTTATGACAGGCGATGCAAGTATCACAAAAAATACATCAACTTCTCAAGATTGATCCGCGCGTAGTGGAACATATTTATCACGGTATCCATAGATATATTCTGCTTGAAGTAAGTCCGACTCTTTTATAAAGAATGTTTGACGAAGTTTATGATTTGTTTTTCAAGTAAAAGTATTCAAAATTGTGATTTCAATCAAAAAGTGAATTTATTCGAAAAGTAGAAATTTGCGAAATTATAATCAATATCAAACAATATCACTCAAATGAGCACCATATACGTTTTTGCAAATCAAAAATCTTTTCTTCAAATTTCCAAACATCTTGTTTGTACATAAGGTATCAACGATGTCCTGTGGGTGAATTTTCATGACCAGACAGCTTGTTTCTTTTAGAGGAATCGCCATACATAAACACCATAGCCAAATGTACTGAAGTTTCTTCCTCCATGTTGCATAAGTGATTGGCCTGGCACTATGACCATATTTTATTAAGGTTACTGAAAGTTTCCCAGAGGAATGAAACTTACACAATACAAATGCAGCGCTCGTTCTTGGATTCAATGCGAAAAGGCAAAAAAGTTATCGGTTTACTCACCCACATTAACCAGATGAAAAAACTTTTTCACAATCGTAGTTCCAAAATCAATAGACCTTCGACTTGATATAAAAATGTGTTAGTTTTCGCCGTTAAAATAAAAGTTCGAATTTGGGATTCAAAATGTAAACGTGATACGATGAGTCTCTTCGAAAGTGATTTGTACGGGTTTCTTTCCCTTAATTTAATATATTAAATAGTTTATTATACTCTCTTTTAAAGTTCCGGTGTTTTAGAAGTCTTTGTCGAATACCAAAAGAATATAAATATGGTGGAAAAATAGTTCTTTTGCCAGATTAAATTCTACATCCATGAAAAAAAACAGACTTCATCTTAAAAAATGCCTGGTGGGCCTGCCTAGGTTCATTCGTAATCTTGAGTCCGAAAAGACCCAGGCCAAGTTTGGAAATTATTTGAAGCATTATTTGACTGAAAAGAGCATACAAGACGTTTCTGTTTATGAAAAATTGTTCCAATGCAAACACTTTTTATATCGATATACGATGATTGGAGGCAGATTTTTTTAAGACATTGTTACGAAATTCAAAATGACTGCTAAAAATACTAAGGCGGATTCACGGACTCTGTCTGGTAGTCCATGTGCCGCCTGGAATTATTTTTTACCATGCATTTTTTCGAGTTCTCCGAAGCCTTTTGTAGTGAACCGAAATTTACACAATTCACACATTGACAGTTAAATTTTATTGACAATTGTAATACAATTATCTATGCCTTATACTTGAAATAAAAATGAGTTTTGAATTGTGTGAAAAATGAACTGAAATGTGGACATTCCAAAATATTCTTATTTTTTTTCGCCTTTAAACAACGTTCGAATTTGGGATTTAAGCTTGCTTAAAAATGATACAATGAGTGTCTTCGAACACTGATTTGTACTGATTTATTTTCGTTTAACATAAAATTATAAATAGTTATTAAATCAATCTTTCAAAGATCCGGTGTTTTAGAATGAAGAAGAAAAAATCGGAACAATAGATCAAGAGTCCAATAAGCTCCATGATATAAACATTAATTAAAATGCCTTCGAGAAAAATACGTTTGGAAAGTTTTTTTTCAACGTCCCTCCACGCGTAAAGATCTTAGATAGTTTTTCCCAATGTAATTATTTCTTTTTAAGATCGATTGCCTTGTAAAATCCTCTCACGATAGTCACGATAGTCTTACGAACTTTTGAACGATTTTCTCCCATTTTTCCTTTAAAAAAAAAGTGGATTTTTTCGACCAAATTTGAAAGAACCTCACTCGAGCCGTAAAGCTCTTCAATACTTTCAATGATTTTCTGACTTTAAAAATCCCTTTCAACATAAAGATCCTTTTTAAGATGTTCCTTGCGCGGTGACAGTTTTTCCTTCACGATATGGTTAAGCTTTTGAACGATTTTTTCCCAATTTTCCTACAAAACTAAAAAGGGAATTTTTTTAACATGGCTTGTGTGGTAGAATTGTTCGATGTGAACCCTTTTCGCCGATTTTTTTCCAAATATTCGCTTGGAATTGAAAGCTTTTAAGATCTTGCGCGGTAGGGCTTGTCGATAGTTACGATAGTTTAACCCTATTCAAAGATTTTTTCCCCATTTCTCTTAAAAATTAAAAGGTGATTTTTTTTAAGAAGTCTTGTGCTGTAGAGCTGTTCGATAGTTACTATGGGGTTAATTCCTTTAAAATCAAAACCTTTTTGTAACAAGTCTTGCGAGTTAGAGCTATACGATAGTTACGATAGTTTTATCCGTATCGAACGACTTTTTCCACTTTATTTCTCTTCAAAATTAAAAGATTTTTTTAAGGGTCTTGTGCGGTAGACCTCTTCGATATTTACTATAGGGCTTACCCTATTGAAACCAAATGACTTGCAAGTTAGAGCTGTTCGATAGTTACGATAGTTTTAGCTCTATCGAACGATTTTTTCCTGATTATCCTTGGAAACCACAATTTAATTAAGATGTCTTGCGCGGGTGTGATAGTTAGGAAAGGTTTAACAATTTCCAATTTTTTTTTTTTTTTTCAAATTTCCCTTTGAAAATTAAAGATGTAGAACAACCTGAAAAAATTGGACGTAATATCGCTTTTCACGCGTAAGTCCGCTGGAGACTAGATTTTAGCAAACCTTTTTGGACATATTTCTGGTTATCATTTAAGATCACGGTGGATCCCGAAAGAGGCAGGAAGTGGTTAGTTCAGATACCATTTTGTGTGACTTCTTTTAAACAAAGAAAGCAAAGTTGAAAAAGAGCTCTAAATTTCTTGCCTTAAAAAGCACGTGAAAATTTTTGAAACCTTTAAGCTACTTTAGGCTTACATTCTAATTTGGCATGCTTTTATGCAGCCAACCCAAAATTTCTTATCTAACTTCCAAAGCAATTTCATGTATGTGTGTTCCCCTAGTTGGGGCTTTGTACTATAATATCCCATCTAACCTTGCCGTTTATGGTTTGTTTGTAATCATTAACTGCCGCCAACCCCAAAAACCCGCATTGGTATCAATGTTTGCCTGTTCCATTTGGATTTTTGTTGCTTTTGCTGTCGTCCCGCTGTGCAAAGGTTTTAATTGATTGAACGTGCAGTTCATGCCAATTGCTTTACCATGCCAATTTTCGCCATACAAAATGCGTCAGTGTTACTAGTGCTCCATTTGCCCCCTGGCCGCTCTTTAACCGATAACTGTCATGGTAACTCAGATATGGACTGTCACTAAATGCACAACACTGTTTGCCGAGTGTCTAGAGTCAAAGGCGGTCTTAATACTAATATACTAACATAGTCGTAACAAACCAACTCGATATGGCAGTCTTTTTGTAGTATTTTTTTTTGTTGGTATTTGTAATCGGACGATCAATTGCCTTCATTAGCTTTGGCGATCGATCAACGAACGTGTCGCTGGGACTAATGAACATTTGTAACGCTTACCGACTTTGATATTTACGTATATTTTTGGTCAGGATTATGCGTAACATTTTGTGCATTATACATATATGTGTATAGTCTATGTCTGACATTGTCGTTCCAAGACATCTTAACATAAATCTTTGGCAATTTGTTGTAATTAGCAGACAGTACGAGCGGCATAGAGTGTCACACGTCTGGCCAAGGTGACTGCCTTGAGGGGAGTTCATTGATGGGGTTGTTCAGAGTGTTTCAAGTTCCTGTGGCACTTGGCCAATAAGCTGCACAATTTATGTGCTAGACATTCAACTTGAAAGTTTTTTTTTTTTTTTTTGCTTACTATTATTTATTTATTATTTTTATTGATTGTTTATGAAAGCGCAAACAAAAAATTTAAAAAAAAAAAAAGTTAAATAATTGCACGCTGTATGCCCGTAGCCATTACGATTAATTTATTTGTAAACAAAAAAGTCAAAAGAATCCGGTATACGCTTGTTCCCGTACACAGAGAGAAAATACTTGCAACATCGTACAGTGAGAGAAATAAGTTGCTGATTACAAGTACCATATTTTTATGAGCCATACAATTTTAAAAAAATTTTATTCAAGTATGGTGAAGCCTAACAGAGGATGTGAGCTCTATGTATGTTCATCTGTTCCCCCGTAACTTTTTTACCTCGTAACAAAAGTTGACAAATGGGGTATCAATGATAATGTCTTCATTGTCCGCTGGTTATGAGCTATGTGACGTCACATTATACTGCCAGAAAATTAAGTCATGAATAAAAATAAATGCATATTTTCTCAGCTGGTGCTCACGGCTTTTTTTTTATAAAAAAAAAGGCTAGAGGAATTTGTGTCTGTTTTTTTTTATTTAAAGCATATATAAGCAGACACTAAGTTTCTTTAGAATGTGGTCAAGAAGTCGGGCGCGACAACCCTTAAAGTTGCAATATATATTTTTAAGACTTTATGTTCCACTAAGAATTATTATAAATTAATTTAGTTAATTTTCTATGGCTGTTGTGTTAAAAATAATTTTCTTTTTTTTAGTTGGATTATACAAAAGCGTTTTTTTAAAGTTTTTATTAAAGTGTTTTATTTTTTTAAATTATTTAACTTTACTGTGTACAAAAAGCTATTAGTTCTGCTGAGTAATTATGCATTTAAATTCATAGCTCCGTTTAAAAAAATGAACACACTTTTTTTTGTAAACAACAAAAAACTTTCATTTACAATATATTGCTCTTTGGAGTTGGATCAAGTAGCACAAAATGAGCAGCACTCTAGTATTTTTTGGCTAACAATTTAGCCTTATATTGCTAACAGATATTAATATGTATTACAAAGATTATACTTTTTATGTGGTAGTATATGTTGTCAAGAAAGGACAGAGCTAATTAGTCTAAAGTGCTTTTATGATTGATAAGAGTTATTAAAAATTACATATTTATTTGTTTTGTTAAAAAAGTAACCAAATTTTTTGCCGCCAATATGACAGCTCTGTTCGCTCTGTATCTTAAGGAAGAAAGGGTATATTTAGCTTGTGTAGCATAAAATAGAGAAGAAGAACCCTTCCAAAGATTACCTTAAAATATCGAAAAGTCGATATAGACATATTCATCGATCTGTACGTCGTTACGAATGCCTAGGTTTCAGAGATGATATTTACCCAGCGGCAATCTAATCTTCGGATATAACTTTTAACTGACTTTAAAATCTAAAGGGAATTTTCCAGAAATATTTTTAAAAGCTTTAAAAACCTACAATTAAATCTTGTGACAGATGACTTTAGTGGGGATTTTAAATAAAAAAGCCCAAAATTATTTTTGTACCTAAATATTGAGACACCTTAACTTTTTTGGAAAAATAATTTTTTTTCTGTCAAAAAATTTAATTTTTGATTGTGATGAAAAAAGTCAAAAATGGCGTCCATATTAACGGATTTTTTTTATATTATGTACAAATTTCAGTTAGCACATTTTGTTATCTGAAGAACGTCTGCCGAATCGAGGTGCCTTAGAAAACATTTTTTTGATCAAACATACAAATTTTGGAAAAATTGGGAAACGCTTGTAGGGGTTTGATATTGATAGCAGCAATACCATTTGCACAATATTTTGGACCCATCTGGCCATCTTTACCGCTCATATTTATAAGGCAATATTGCGTATACGTAATTTTATTTAGAAGTCTCATAATTTGTGATTTGCACATTTAATATTTAAAAAAATTATTTTGTAAATTCAAGCATAATTAAAGTTCAGTTACACAATATTTTATTTATTTGAATTTATTATACGATTGGTTTTAAATAAATAGTATACTGAGTTAAATCGAAGGCACGTTGCCGAATCCTTTGGTTCACGTTTGCAAACCTGAGCCAAATATAAAAACAATTGAAAAGGACTAAGGAACATTTAACAGAACTATGAGCCCAGTGCTCTACTGTTATTCGTGCTATACACGGCACCTTTGTTTTTGGGGATTTTCTTAATGCATCCGAAACCATGATTTCTGTAGAAGCTGTGGTACAAAGGGATATGAGGTTGTAGCTAGCAAAATAGTTGAACACATAAAAATTTCTGAGACCACCAAATGCCCTGAAGTCTGTTTAGGTTTTCTAAAGAAGTCATATTTACCTTGATGATTTATCTTAGCTCTCCAAACTAGAGTCCAAATTATGCCTACAACAAGTTTATGGTTTATTCTTGGATATCGGAGGCTCTATTATATAGCTCCCATAGGGTGTTTTAGGGGACCTCTTGAGAGGGGAAAAAGCTTAGGTGGATAATTCCTTTGTTTTTGAAGTTACGAACCAAATTTGGAACTCTAAAGTGTTTATAGTGCCCAAACACTGAACCAAATATTATCAAAGTCGGTTACTATAACCCACAGCTTCGCTAGGGCAGGTGGACAAACAAGTTTTGTGCACAATATTCGTTGTATTTCGTTTGTTTGTAACCATACTTGGAAGAGCGATAGTTTATCAGATCTTTATAAAAGAGTTAGCGTGAAGGCATTGCATACAATCGGAGTCGGAAGCGAAAAACAAAGAAAGACTGAACCAAACTTTATCAAAAGCGGTGTGACTATATCAAAATATTTCGTTGTTTTTGAAGTTATCGTTACTGAATCTGGTAAACGGTAGCTTTTAAAGTTCATATGTATTGATCAAATGGTTCACAGTGGCTATATCGTACAGTGCCTGGCTGATCGGCAAAAAATTTTTTTTTCAAAATTCGTTGTAATTTGTTAGTTCGTAAGAAAGCATTGCCAAACTCATATTCAACAATTTTTATAGTCTACAGATCAGCTGTACCAATTATGGTTAAATTAGGTTGACTTTATTCTAAAGACCCAATATAAAACCAATCGGTCAAAATATTTTAAAGCTAAATTTTGTTTCGTGTGTTTATAAAGATATTGTAGCGAAATTGCAAATAAATATATTTTCGACTTCTAAGCAATATACCATCATCTTTATTGCAATTTGGTAGTACAGGGTACTCTTAAAGTCGTCACGCGAAACCAAGTTTTTCTTTTTTGTTGTTGAGTTTAATTTTCTTGCTTGAACAAAAAGCTGATATTTGGTCAGAGCTTGCAAGTTTATTAAAATTTCAGGTTTGTCATCATATTATTTAAATTTATAGAATTTTTTTATACTAGGCAATCCCCTTAAGAAAATATGTTAAACAAAATAAAAGCTCCGAATTTTTTTACTTAACCTATTTTATTTTCTTTTCAAGTAAGTACAATTTTTACAATTCGCCAATTGTTAAACCAATTTTATTTAACCAAATTTACTTGCGTCTTTAAGCAAAATTATTTCTGTACGCGAATTTCCTTTACGTACATAACTTATACTTGGTTCTAGAAACTTAATTACCTATTTTATTTCCATTTTTCAAGCAAGTACAATTTTTACTAATTTCGCCCATTGTTAAACCAATTTTTTTTTTTAAATTTAGTTTCGTGTTTGTGTGGGATGCTTTCAAAGATTCATTTCTGTACGTGAATCGTTTAATTATTTTAAATGATTAATGCGCTACATTTTTGACATCCTACTTAATATCGATTGCGTTTTTTGCTTGTAGTCTGCTAGTCATTTTTCGAGTTTATTAAACAAAACTTGACAATTATTGAGACCTATAATTGATATAAAATCACGAAATGCTTTTGAGCGTTTATAGATATCTCGAAAAATTTTTACGGTGACAAAGGTCACGCCGAGTGGTAAACAAATTTTTAAAGTTGACGTCTTAGAATAATGTTGGTTTAATGAATTTTTTGCTGTGCTTTTAATTGATGTTCATAGGTTTAAAGAACTTTAAAACGACAGTAGGAAAAATTGAATATTTTGCAAATGTTATTGTAGTTTTTATTCTGCAAATTGCATTTTGATACGCTTTTTTTAACCAAGCCGTAGATGATGCGGCTGGTTGTACAACACGGCTGTGTATGGCGTAAAAATGCTTTTTATTAATGAGACATATTATTTCCGAAATATTGGGCCTTAGATTTAGTGGATTTAATAATGACAACACCCATAGCCAAAATTATTTCCATCTGGGAACACCTGTAAATGGTGTCCCATATAAGGCTGCGTTGCGTTTACGAAATTTTGATTTTAAAAATTTCATTGTAGAGGAGTTTCACAATATTTATTTAAATTTTTATAATCCAGTTGGGGTAGTAAAATTTATTAATTATTCTTCCTCTTTGTCATTTTCCAAATGCCATATAAGGATGCGTCGCGTATACGTTATTTTGATTTGAAAACTCTCATTATAGAAGAGTTTAACAATATTTTTTTAAATTGTTTTAGTATGCATAGTTGGGGTAGTGAAATATATATTAATTTTTCTTCCTTTTTAGAATTTTCCAAAATAAAAGGCTACATTGCGTATACGTTATTTTGATTTGAGAACTTGCATTATAGAGGAAGTTTAACAATATTTATTTAAATTTTCATAATACAGTTGGGTTAATGATATATATTAATTATTCTTCCTCTTTGGCATTTTCCAAAATAGAAGGCTGCGTTGCGTATACGTAATTCTGATTCGAAAACTCTCAAAGAGGAGTTTAACAGTATTTGTTTAAACTTTTATAATACAGCTGGGGTAGTGATATATAATAATTATTCTTCCTCTTTGGCATTTCCAAAATATAATGCTGCGTTGCGTATACGTAATATTGATTTGAAAACTCGCATTATAGAGAGAGCGAATATAACAATATTTATTTAAATTGTGATATGCAATACAGTTGGGCTGAATATACGTGTTTTGATTAAGTTTTCAACAAATATAAAGCGATTGTCATATTTATTTTCGCTACACAAGCCATCATCTCTATTTTCCGTATTTTCTTAACTTTTTCGGTCTATCCGAAGCTACGTTTTTCTATTTTAAAGTTGAAGTCAAGTTTCGTGTGGTTTGTTGAACAGAGTTGGCAAGCTTTTTAAAATTTCAGGGTTATCATCAAATGATTTTTATTTCTGAAAATAAATCTATATAGTTACTACTCTAGTATAATTTTACTCTGTATAATTTTAATTCAGTTAAAATTATAACATTTTTAAATTGGCTTGGTGTTGAAATTGTTTAAAAAATAAAAAAAATGTTATTATCTCAGGAATTGTGATTATTTTACAAATTTAATGGCTTGTTCGCTTGCCATTAAATTACAATTTTTATTTAACTTAAAACGACTCTTAATTGTTATGCGATGTTTTCAAGCGCTTACAATTTAAACGATCTAAATGCTTTTTTTATTATAATCAAATGTTTAAACAAACAATCTCCATTAAAACAATGTTGTTGTAAATTTCCATTGGTAAACAACTTAAACAATATCAAAACTTTATGGGAATTGATTAAATGCTGAGAATATCAACAGAAAATTAAATTCCTATAACAAAATCTTTCCATACACAAATGTAATTTAATTTGCATTAAATTACTCATCGCAGATAGTCAAGGCATTAGTCTCCCTAATTCACTTAAATATCGTGACCGATTTGTTGCAACAATCATCAACCTACCCCAAAGTCACACGATCCCCCAATATGGCCAAGTCAAGATCTCCATCTCCAATAACAAAACACTTGTATATTGTATTTTATTGTATTTCGTTGTACACTGTGCATCTTTAGTATTTTGTTTTGGAATATGTTATCAATCGCATGAATGAACTCAAAGTCAGAACTCACAGAACCCTCACGATCTCAATGTGATGTTAATAACCCTATCGTATACCAATCTGGTATGACAACGTTTATAAAAACTTTTGCTTTTGTTTTTATCATAATAAACATTAATGTGCTCTCGTCATCAACGGACAAAACTTGTTCTTTGGTTTTTCTTAAATAAATAAATTCCTTGTAATGTTGTTTTAAAAAAACTAAACCCGTTTTAATGTTTCAATTTCGGCGTCGTTGTGCAGTGTTGCCACACTTAAGGCAGTGAAAAAAATGCATTTAAAAGACAATAAATAAATATATGAAATCATTTAAAATATTACGTATACGCAAGCGCATTTTCATTTACTTTATGACAAACGATGGAAACAAATTGCACGCGTAATTGTGCTTAAGTGGGCAAAAACAAACAAAAATTTAATAAAAGCCCGAACCAAGCGTGATCACGAGCACTCAACCAACGAGGAGGGGTATGCCAATAATATTTATTGGAAAAAACTGGACAGACAGACAGACATACCACAACGAACCGACAATATTTTGAGTGCTCTGTCAATTGTCTGTTCTATAAATAAAGTAGCGTAGCTTTTGTGTCAATTTTTTGTATATATATGTACAAATATATATGTAAACGCCGCTTCATTGTTTCAATTTGTATCTTCACACACAGCTGTTTATCTATATCTGTGTCTTTGTATCTGTGTTTTTGTTTGTTTGTTTTCACTATTTAGCAGCACTTTGAGTTAGCTAGCATTTTAAATGTATACGTTTGTTTAAATGTATCTGTTTTTGTATCTGTATCTATTCGAATCTAGCAAATTTGCAGGCAATTAAACGCCTCTAATTGCCGCTAGTTGAAGTTGGAGGTGTCGTCCCGTGTCATTGCCATACAGTCATTGTTTAATTTGACAGAACTTTGTTTACCTTTTATGGCTTTTTTATAGACAATGGCCTAAATGAACTGGTTCATTGGTTCATTTCCTGGCTGTAAACGGATTTGTTATTAATTAAAATTTGTATTTCATAATTAACTGGAATCTAATAAATGAACTAGTTCACTGGTTTATTTACTAGCTATTTTATTTGTTATTAATTATTTTTAATTATGATTATGCAGGCCTGCCGGAAATTTTTATTTTATAATCGACTGGATTGGAATACATGAACTAGTTCACTTACTGGCTGTAAATTTATTTCTTATTTTTGTTAGTCCGGTTGGAAATTTTTTTTTATTTCATATGGGACTGGAATGGAATGGAATAAATGAACTAGTTCACTGATTTGTTTGCTGGCTGTAAATTTATTTGTTAGTTGTTATTGTTAATTATTATTATGCAGGCCGTCTGGAAATTTTTATTTTATAATCGACTGAAATGGAATAAATGAACTAGTTCACTGATTTGCTGACTGTAGATTTATTTGTTATTAATTATTGTCAATTATTATTATGCTGGCTGGCTGAAAATTTTTATTTTATAATCGACTGGATTGGAATGCATGAACTAATCAATTCAAATTTATTTGTTTTTAATTATTGTTGATTATTATTATGCAGGCCAATAGGAAATTTTTATTTTATAATCGACTGGATTGGAAAACATGAACTAGTTCTTATTAATTTTTGTTAGTCCGGTTGGAAATTTTTTATTTGAGCTGAAATGGAATAAATGAACTAGTTCACTGATTTGTTTCGTGGCTGTACATTTATTTGTTATTAATTTTGTGAGTTATTACTATGCAAGCCAGTTGAAAATTTTTATTTCATATTTGACTGTTTTTTTTTTTTTTTTTTGTTTTATTTAATTTTATTATTTCTAAATTATAAACTATAATAAACACTAGTTGAACTCATATTTGATTGTTCGAAATGAAAAATAATTGTTAATAGAAACCTAACAAAAAAAACAGGCCAGATTATTTTAAGATTAGATTTTGTTGAGTTATCGGAATATTTCATGATCCCGAAAATTCTGCGGGTCCTAGAGTTTATTTTGTCTCTTTTCATTGGAATATATTATATTTATTGTTTAATTTGATTGAATTTTGTTTACCTTTTATGGCGTTTTTATAGACAATAAATTTAGTGAACTAGTTCATTGGCAACAAATTTTGTTTTCATTTACGACTTCCCAAAATGACAAATAATTATCAAAACAGTCATTAGACATCGAGACCAAAAACTGGACTAAGTTCATGAAACCATTATAATGGATACCTGTTTACGGACGGAAACTGATTTTTAAACGAGCGAGATGGGCAAAATTTGTTTAGTTCTGGAAAATTAGTTCTTTCCAAAATTAATATTCTTCCGTGCCATCGCAATACAATTGTTTAATATGACTAAGCTTTGATTTGTTGAAAAATTAAAAAAATTCGGATTTGCATGCTATCCTTTCTCAATCGAAAACATAGATCTGTGATGTAAAAGAGTTGAATCGACTTTGCAGTGACGTAAGTATCTAGTAACGTTTTCGGAAAAAGCGAATTGAAAAAGCATGATGGTGGAACTAAAGCATGAACTTAAAATCAAGATTTAAAGTTGCATAAATGAACTAGTTCTTTTGAATCTGTTCTAATTAAGAGGGGTTTAAGAGGAATAAAATAATTGATACAAATTCTTGCAATTATATATTTTTAAGGTGCCAATAAACTTTAAATGTTAATGTTAAATGTTAGCAATCCAAGGCGAAATCGTATTCCAAAGCATAAAACGTCAGTCCCAACGTAAAATACAAACTTTTATAGTAATTTTTTTTTATTATAAAAAATACATGGAGTCATAACAAAGTTTATGCAATACATTTAATTCAAAAAGTTGTTTTTTTTTTTTTATCAATTGCAGATTCCAAAAATCAATTACCATAAAGTTTATGTTTTACTTCATGATCTGCAATTTATACTCTTACACATAAGACCAGTTTCAAGTTGTTTAATTGACTTCAAACTAACCAAATTTACAGCGTAGTAAAATGTGTAAGAACACATCATAAAGATCAATTTGATAACCGGCTCTTTGAGCTAGTTCGCAACGAACCAACTTTACCCAATTGCGCACTTACATACGTTTGTATATTTGTTTAAAAAATAAAAATAGATTTTCATAGAAATAACTTTACCATATTAATTCATTGCCAGAACATTAAAATGCTAATGAATTTAAAAAAAAAAATATAAAAACCAAAACAACTTACTTTTGCAACTTGTTTCTGCGCTCAACTTTTCAACTTTATTTAAGCCTCTGGCTGAGCTTCAATTACAGCCCACTCGTTGGCCTCTTCAAAACCTGCCAGGTTGTCGGTTTTTTTGTGTTATGTACTTTACTTGGTTTATTTTTAGCCTTACACAATTTGGTTTATATTAAAAATGTATCTACAACAAGATTAACAACAAACCCACAAATATGTCAAGAAATTGTTTGTGCCACTTTTTTCGACTTTTTCATGGCATTTTAAATAATTTTTTCTACGAAATTTATCACATTAAAAAAAAAACGGAAAAGAGTCGTATTGACTTGGGAATACGCTTGCAAGAGTTTTTGTGAGGATTTTTGAAATTTTAAAAGATACATTTTTTTAAAGTTTTAGTTGTAGTTGCTTATGAAGGTAGAGTGCAAAAGTTGTTTGAAAGTTTATCCAGAAAAGCAATTTTATAAAAACTTTAGAACTTTTATAGTAACTTAATATCAGCTTAACTTCGGCAACGTTCGTACATACATATTTAAAAATCAAAAAGGTTTACTTTTTCCAATTTTGGCCTGCATTATTAATATTCCCTAAAAAAATCGGCTTAAATTTAAAAGCAATAAAATTCAAGCTTTTAAAAGTATGTGTGCAGAATATATATTGCGATATATATTGCGAAAATTTCAAAAATATAATAATTAAGGCCCACAGTGCAATGATTCAATTTTCTGCTCTATTTACTAAACGCCTTTAGAATGTTCTTCAATGAAATATCTTATATATCTAGATATCCAAAAAAATCGAATCGGTTTCGCCTTCAAAGAAACTAAATTTAACATTCAATCTTTGAAGGGTGTGTTTAGAAAATTTCAATTTTTCTAAAATTTATAATGGAAATAACAGAATTTTGGCCAAAGAATGACAATCTGGGCCCACTGTGCAACAAACAGTTCGTTCTTTGTAACCCATACACTTGTAATAAACGAAGGTTCGGCTCACGATACAAAAGTACCAAAAGTTTTGGTTCATAGTCTTTTTTTTTTTTTTCCTTTTTAGCTATATTATTAGTATCAAAAATTAATGTGCTCTGTATCTAAAATTTCTTTTAGTAGATCTTTTATTTTTGATCAATTAATTAAAGTTCTTATTATATAAGATTAGTTTTTAATTAAATTTTTTAATTGATTATTGATATATTATTTAATAAATTGTATATTGAACTGTTCGATAGATCGATTGGGTGGATCCCAATACCAATTTCTATCGCCCATTCAGGGTATGAACCTTTGAAATAGTAGCCGAATTTCTGAACCAAAGTGGCATGAACTTGGAGACTAGGCTTGATCTCTTGAAAGGAACTAAGCGTACATTTTTTTAGTATTTTTGTATCTTATTGGCATACTCCTCTCAAGTCCGTTACCCCATTATAAAAACTTTTCATCTATATTTGTTAAATACTTGCCCTTATATTATATTAGACTTAATTAAGCCCTTCCAAGCACTAGCTTTCTGCTACAACATTACGAGCGCTTGTTTGCATAGTTCTGAGGGATCTTTAGAAGGGTATGAACTTTCTCATCTGGTATCTATATTGTTATAATATATTTATAACTTTCGGTTTTTAATGAATTTTTTTTAGACTTTCGAGAAAAAACTTTACAAAAAATATTTATTTTTTCAAGTCTATGGCCCTTTGGAATACATCGGACCCGTTATGCATGCCACCTTTCCGCCTAATTTTCCACGGGCCTGCTTAGAAAATAGGGAACGAACTAGTTCTTTTGCCAAGAAATGCTATGAACTCAGCTTGTTCTTTTGCTTCCGGCTCTTTCTTTGATTTTTGCTAAAAGTTTTTACACTTTTTGTTACTTTGCTTTTATTGAAACCCATAAGTCCCATTTTCTAGTGTACTCTCTAGTATAATAAGCTAGATTTCAAACATTTTGTGTTATCATTTGGGACACAAGGCGTGGCTGTCATGTAGGCTATGATAGCCGGCCAAACGTTTTGTTGGCCCGGCCCGTCAGTCAGTTGGTCTGTCAGCTGATCGCTTCCATGGAGACGTTAAAAAAAATACGCCAACTCATGTTGCCAGCATTTTGTTTTTATTTTGTTTGCCTATAAATAAAGACATTTGTATGTATATTTGTATAATATATTTTTATCTTTTTTTTTATATATTTTTGTTACGCCTTTAAATTTGCCTAATACCGATAAGCGCGAAAAGTTGCCGCTGGATAATTTTTTTGGTCGGTATTTAGCAGAGTCTAAATGACTGCGATTGTCTTATCTGCCGTACTCAGATGGCAACAGAAAAAAATAAAATAAATGTGGAAATATCTGACAGGTGTAAGAATAAGCAGTAATAATAAAGAAATTAGCTTTTAGCAACATTCCAATTAGCATGTCTATTGAGGCAGCTAGTCAAAATAAAAAATGGATTTATGAGTTTTATAGAAGTCAGTGAGCTTATTGATTAGATGGTTGTTTTGGATTTATGGGCATAAGATTAATTAATTTATAAGTTAACTAATAGTAGCAATAACAAGAAATATGTCGTTTCGTTGCTGAACTTGTTCAGTGTTCATTTTAGTAAATTTTTCAAAAAACTTGGTTGATGAAGAAAAAGCGTAGCGATTTTTGGATACATTTTGTTTTGAGCAAAATGGGTTTACGTGTTTTAACATTTCCAATTCCATCTGTTGGTAAAATTTTGTAATCCTAGCTCTTGTGGTCTCCAAGACCTACGTGCTCATACAGACGAAAAAAGCTCAATCGCTACCTTAATCGGTTCTGCACAAATTTCAACATAAACCTTTGCAAACTTAATTTGAATTGAGATTGGTTCTTGTTGGAGATTTATGTACAATAGATATAGGTATTACATTTAAATGGATCTCCTATGTCTTTCCTATCCCATGCGGGATGTTTCTTTCTTTAAACCGGGATTCTCCGTAACATTTCTTAGATCAAAAAACAATGAACGATTTCGAACTAAAAACATATGTACCACGATATTAAGGTTGACTAAATTAGATGCCCCATAAATCGCAAAAATACGTATTTCTTCAGATCCAAAAAGAATATTGCAAAAAATGAAATTTTTAAATAAATCATGTATGAGGAATAAGATAAATAGACTGACAAGAACATATATAAGGCGTCTAGTAATCATGAAAATGAACTAGCAACAAGTATTGTAGACAATAGCAGGGGCACTAGACGCCTCAAGCAATTTATTTCCATGATATATTATAGTACTTACAATGTAAATTTTTTGTTGTGGAACCCAAAAAAAAAAAGTTCAGTTTAGACAGGTTGAGATTCAGTCAATCCTTTCGTGATCTGTAACAGAAGACTGAACGATTTTGGAACGCAGACGAAGTAAAATGATACAAAAAAGTTCACGTCACGTAACGATATTAGGTATTGAACGTATATTTTTATTTTGCTACGAACGTTTTTTTTTTTTCAATTTTTTAAAACTCAAATTTAATAATTATATTTATTAACAAAAATTTACATAAAATGGGGATCCAACGATGGCAAATAGATAACTCCTATTTTAAGTGTGGAAAAAATGTGTTTTATCGTAAAAATAAAAATTATAAAATAATTATTGAATAACACGAAATTACTCTTACTTTTTGACTTTTTAATTTTTATAAAAGAATAGCCATAAATATATTTGTTAATTAAAAAATTTTTATTTTTATATTGAATATAAAAGTTAATCTGCAATTTTTATATTTTTAAATAAAAGTCAAAATTTTATATTGAATTAAATATTATATTAATTATTATTTATTAAAAAAACAAAAATTATAAATAAATATAGAGTATCTTGAAATTTTTTTAACTTTTTTTTAATTTTTATAAAAAAAATTAGTAACAAAAATTATTTCTCAATTTTAATTTTTTAAATGGAAAATAAAAGTTAATCTTTAATTTGAAATTATTTTTTTTAAATTTAGTATTAAAATTTAATTATGAATATCTTTTGAACTAAGCTGCGCATTATATTGATGACTTTCCATCGAAACCTCATATGTAAATATGGAATGATAAACAATTTTTTAATTTTCATTTTTTTTTAATTTTTTTAGTTTTTTTTTTTTTTTATTAAAATTAGGTTACAGTGTTTCTTGAAAGATTCTGGTTATAATTTGAATCTGAAATTCGATAGCATCAGTTTTAAATCAAAAAAATGCACCTTCTCCTTAATCCATTTTTTTAGACGAACTTTAAGGCCTGGAAAGAAAAAAAAAGTAGTTTTTTGGGTTTTTAAGATAATTAATTACCAATATTCATATTGTATTTAAAAATCAAATTTGAAAAAGTTTAAATACAAAAAAATCGACTTTTAAACAAAAAATTAACCGATTCCTTTAGTAAGCTAGGATCGTGGAGCTGTCAGCAAAAAAAAAAAAAAAAAAATTTATAAATAAATAAAATTATTAATAATTACAAGTTTGCAATCAAAGCAGGTGATCTGCTTGTAGGGATCATCCATAAATTATGTGACGCGGTGTTTCGTCAAAATAAACCCCCTCCCCACCTTGTGACACAGTGTGACATTTCAAGACTCCCTTAAATGTTACGTGACGGAATATTTTTGAAGATTTTTGTTTTCACCTACGATTGTGTTTTTACTTTAAAAGAAAAAAATTAAATTCCCTATATATTTAAATCTCCAAAACTGTTCGTACAAAACTGCGCAGAATGTTTGTTTCACGAACAAACGATTTGATTCACGAATTCACAAATGAACTAATTCCCTTATTTCTCAAATTTAACTAGTACTCTCAACTGTTATAATAACAAAATTTTTCTCTTTCGATCTTTCAGGGCTACACACAGCAAATTGAGCGAATTCTACGTGGCGGCGGTTCTATTGGAAAGCCGCCTGGATGCGTTTTTGCTTTGATAGGCTGTGCTTCGCAACTAAGCGGCCAGCCACAAATAATAACCAGCACAACAACAACAATAGTACACATCCAACAAATGAACCTGGCACTGCAACATATACAAATACAGATACAAATACACAAACCGCAATTGCACTTGGACACAGCCCACAACAGAAGCTACAGCTAGAACAGCTCCAACAACAACAACAACAAAATCAACAAAATTTCGTGATAAGAGCCACACCGCTCAACAGCACAGAAGCTAAGCCGCCAGACATACAAAAACATTATACACAGCAGATACTTGCCAGCACTGTACCCCTCACCGCTCCCTACTTTTATTTAGCACCGCGTCGCTATCGCCGTCACAGCAGCGCCGAAGATCAGCGACCGAAGCAGCAGCAAATATTGCCGACGCTCATCCGAAAAGCAGCCAGCATGCAGCAGGAACCGAACGCCAACTATCAGTTTCAGCCCGACCTGGGTCTGGTCAACATCGTCAATAATAATAATAATAGCGCCGGAATCGGTCTAAACGCTGGCGGCCTTCATAGCCCTCATAGCGGTGGTATTGTGACGCTTCCATCGGCCAATAGCTTTGGACTTGTTAGCCTTGAGCATACAGCAGCCGGTTTGCGTTTAATACCCGGTCCAGCGCCCACGCATAACGACGTCTTAACGCACACATTAATCTACGGCACGCCACCCTCTGGTTCACAGCAGTTGCATACGGATCCAAATCAGCAGACACGTAACTTGCTGCATCAGCAGGAGTTGCAATTGCAGCAACGCTATCAGCAGCTACAACAATTGCAGGCGCAAACGCAGGGTCTCTATACGGTGGCCGGTTCGCCCGTGCTCTACGCTGCCAGTCCAACACAACCGGTGGCCATACCCACAGCAGGCAGTCCACAGGCGGCACCACAGCCACCCACAACGCTGGCCTTGCAACAACAAATGAATAATTTGCGTATATCCGCTTGTGCGCCGGCGGGTTCACCCGTAGCCTCGCCGGTGGGTGCAGTCATGGATGCAACGCAGCTGATGAACAACACCTATGTGGCGGCTACGCAGCAAGAGGAGCGCTTTATACAAATCATACAGGCCAAGGAGATGAAAATACAGGAAATGCAACGTGCAATACAATTTAAGGATAATGAAATAGCCGAGCTCAAGTCACATTTGGATAAGTTTCAGAGCGTCTTTCCCTTTAGTCGCAGCAGTGCGGCAGGCTGTGCAGGTGCCGGAGCGGCGGGTCCCAGTTCAACAACGGGCGCTACGCGCAAATCCGGACAAACTTTTCAGCGACAGCGTGCGCAGGGCATCTCAGCGGAGCCGCAAAACGAGTCGTCAGTGCTGCTCGAGCATGTTAACTTTCCCAAATACGAAAAGGATGATCGGTGAGTGAGCTGGTGTAACTAATAGCAACTATAAGTAGAGCTTAAAGATTAGCTAAAAATAGTGCGGGTCGCGTTCTCATTATCGTTTCAATCTGTAGCGTCATGATGGACGTGCTGGGCATGATCAATATATTGTACACTATGCGGAATATTTCAAATTAATTTGACAATTATTCATTGAAGTGTTGCTTTTATGTTCGTAGTAGACATTTAATGATTTGCTTCTAAAATCATTATGAAGGTCTTTATGGTAAACATTTAATGATCGTTGTATACAATGTGTTCATTAATTGACGTCATTAACACGATCGGGATGATCAATCTAATCATTATGGCAAATATTTGATCTTTAGTATGGCGATCAGTCAAAATCTTGTCATACTTATTGGCTACATATGTTGATTGTTACTAAAAGCGTTGTGAAGTTCTATTTTTGTATACATGCGAAAAATAGTTTAAAGATCTTAATGTCAATCATTTGTTGATTGATTTTGACGAAGGCGTAGGTTTCCTGGTTAATATGGAATTCATTATGGCAATAATTTAAAAATACTTTATTTATGAAATACCAGCGGTGCAGCCAACCACTAATAGGGTCCGAACCCTTCTATGACATTAGAAGAAACACAACGAAACAGAGGAGTGATCTTGGTGAGAATTAAACTGCAAGTAGCTTGGTTTGCTGTAGGCCAGCCGCTTATATGCAGTGTTTGGTTCCTATAATTCAAATAGGTTGAAGGAACAGTCCCAACTGAGCAGGAAGTCGCAAACATACTGACTGAACTACTTATGGGACACAACAGGCCCAGGAAACACCTGAGCATATTGGGCTTCAGGGATTCTTAAACTTGTAGGTTCTATGGACATTAAGAGGATATCTAACAAAACGCAGTTACTGTTTGCAATGCTCTGGGCAGAAGAAAACCTTACCTTTTTGGCAGTTATTGAAAGCACGATCGACTAGAACTACTAATGTTCAAGATTGTCTCGGATATTGGACTAGATGAAAAGCTCTATGGTTAGAAGAGAACACTATATGTAGATCCTTAAGCCCTACAAAACCTTAAAAGTCTCACAGGAAAGAAAGAGCACTGACGAGATAAAATGAATCACATTCTGCTCGAAATTACAGAAAATGGGTTTCCTACAATGGATTTTAAAGAGAATGAAATCCAGGAAGACAACTCACTATGTCTATAAGTGCAATGAGTACAAACTGGTTTAGTCTTTACCAGTTTACTTATAGTATAGCACATTGAGGATAGCAAACTAGCAAATCCAAGCGCATTTTTCTGGCACAGACTCCACATGAAGCCAAATTTCAGGTTAAGCCACCAATCTGCTAGGATGAAGATTGATGTTCATTACCTTTCCAAAGATAAAAAATAATATTTTTATAGCCTGTACCTTAAGTAAAGACTTATATTAAAAAGTAAATGGTGGAGACCCCCAAGTTATCTTCAATATGGTCAGAAAGACAAAAGCTATTGATTAAGCATTAATCGCTCGTTCATCTGTCTGAACGCCTATATCTTGAAGTCTTTAAGAGCTATAATAACCAAACTGAAGATTTGGACTACTTGTATGTGCAGGCAGATCAAGTTTGATTTATTTTTCTGCCAGGCCCTCTTAAATAATTTGAAAGAGCTACATTTTCTTAAATTTCAAAGTACTGCTTAAGTTTGCTTGGATAAATGCGGGATATAAAAACAATCGATTAATATCAAACATCATTGTTATCGGACTATAAATATCAGAGATATTCATAATATAATATTTTAGATGTCAAAGTCCCAAACCCTCTGCGGCAAGAGCGTACATGAGGTAGCTGAGTTTGTAGAATATTGGCCTAAAAGCTTTAAGATGTCTGAAAACCAAGTTTCGATTCCTAGGCAAGAGGCGCCGCCGAACAGAACCGATTTCCTTGTCTTCAGCTCTATTTGGAGCTAATAAGGTATAAACTCAAAGTCACTTTTGAAAGAAATATCTTGTGTTTGAGATGTGTCCAGCTAAGTTTAAAATTTGGTTTTCAAAACTAATTCGTGCACGGATACTGGATTGGAACTGGTTCAAAAAGTGTTTGATCTTAAAGAGAATAGTTAACCATTAAAACAGCGCTACTATAACGATTTAAAAAAAACTTCATTTTATAAACTCAATGATCGCTGACGATTATTAACATAATTCCGTTTCAGTGGTGAATATTATAACGATGAGTTGCCATTTACAAAGGCGATGATTGTCTGTTCACTTTTTTTTTTTTGCCAATAATTTTAACATCAGCAAAGCCAAAAATTAATAAACACCAACAGCACATAATTAAGTTAAATAATGATTATGATCATTACAACGTAAAGTTAATTATCATTAAAGCAATAATAAAATGAATCAAATGAACATTCTGGTAAACATTTGCCAATGATCATCTTCTGTGATCACAGCTAATAAAAGAGATGCGACCCAAAATGCGTTCATTAAAAATTCTGTTGACAGTTTGTTGCCATACATCGTAACCAATTCAATGCAAGTTCAGAGTACGAACGCTGTGGGTACCCTCAATTGGCCTTGGACAGTGTCGCATCATATTCTATGGCTGGCAGCCAGTTTAGCACGCTTTCATTGCGTCATTTAGCCAAATTTTTCCCCAATATCTAAAGCTTTTCTTTTTTAACAAATTCATTAAAAATGTATTTATATAAAAAGAAAAAAAAAAAAAACAGATGCGAATATACGTGGGTGTCGTTGATTGGTCTATTTGCTTTTCACACTTGGCATACACACACACAGCGTTGTAGTCCAAATTGGACCGGGCACTTGGCTAGACTCTTATAGAGCTTGTTTGGACAATTTTCAAAAGCAAAAAACATAAATATTTACTTTGGAGCTAATCCCAATTCAATTCTTCCTGTATGCTGTTGCCAAGCGTGCCACGTGGCAAACAATTCGACAAATTGTTTGGCAAGGTCTGGCAACTCTCTGACAAAATCTTTCGTCACACTACAAGTATATAAATAATTTATATACATGCATATGTACTTTTCTCAATTCAGCTCATCCTGTCTATGCTGTTGCCAAGCGCGGGACACACTGTTCACCAAATTTTAAGTTAGAGTGGCAACACTGTGACATATTTTAGTTACTATGTGATATTAGAATGTAGCGTCCATTGCCCACAAATTTATTTGCTAGAGGTTGAGAGACTCTGAAATAATATCTATCGCAATTAGTGCTAAGTTTGTAGCGTAAAAAAATATTTACATAGCAGCTAATCTTAAATCATTTTTTCTTGTACGCTAAGTGAAAAGCCATAATCTGGAAACCTTAAGATATCTCAAATCGCTATTTACACTACGTTCTTTAGTATATAAATATATATTGTGGTACTAAACCCAACACAGTTCTTTCTAGTCTGGCAACGCTGACATTTCTTTAATGTAAATTTTGGCTGATCATCAACTATACAAATATTTGCTCTGAAGCAACACTGTACCCAATATAGTTATTTTCTTACAACGTTGCCAAATGTAGCACGTGGAACAATATCAGCAAATTTGCTTACTATAATCTGGCAACGCTGTCATAAATTTATTCCCAATTTATGCTGAAGTTCTAGCGTACATACATATATATTTGCATTGTAATTAGTTGCAATTAATTTTTTCATATACACTGTTACCAAGCAGACAATTGTCGCACTATTCCCAAATTATTTGTCATCATCTGGCAACACTGCAATATCTCAAATCACAATTTATCCTAAAGGGGAACCCAACGCAGTTCTGCCCGTTCACTGTAGCCAAGCTTGCCACGTGTCGCAAATTGATTGCCATAGTCTGGCAACACTGTTGCGCATATCTTTAATCACAATTTATGCTGACAATCGAGATTACAATCATACCAATCTAACATTAAATAATGCCACAAATTTGTATAAAACGCAATTTATGGATACGAACTGTTGACACAATCACAATCATGCACCAAATAGACCATTACCGCGACTTGTTGGCAACAATTCAGCAATTTAATGGTCCAACATAGGTAAATCTAATGCGACAAGATTTTAGCCTGGTCAAGAGTTACCTTGGCATACCATGGCGTCGGTGGCTACAAGCAGTCGACTTGAATCTATGCCAGCGACAGGGACAGGACATTTTTTGACACTTGCATGGCATAAATCAAAAGCCCCGTAGGCCTAGTTCCATAAAGAAAAATTTGGACAGCTCATGCGTTACGATATATGTTTTTTGGCATAGCTTTGGGCCATATTGGTTGCCTGAGCCCCTGGTAGAGCTGTCTCTTTTTGGCAATTTACAGGCAGCATATGTCGCCTTGCGGCTTTCAATGTGACCATCTCATAAATAATAACAGCAAAATGGTAACCCAGAAATTGTTACCAACTGTTTACGACGACAACGGGCGGTCCCATAATAACTTGCTATGTATATGACTAGACTATAGATATAATTGTAGTGCTAGTTATAAGCTATATAACTATGTATTTCAATGGGGTTAAGTTGTTAAGTTGTACATAGTTAAAGTTTTATTGTGTGAAGGGAAATTTATGGGCTGCTACTGGGTGCTACATATTGGTTAAAAGACTTGAATTATGGGGCGTGAGTTATATGGTTACTAGACATATTGATGGCTGTTTAATGTACTTGTAGTTGCGCTTGTTTACAAACGAGAAACAGATTGGGTATTAGTAGCGAGTTTCAATTTCATGTTGTAGTTGGATTTTGCAGATCTATTGCCAATTACTTATATATTTACATCAAAAATAATCCTCTTAGTTAGTCTTGCATATCATTTAAGCTTATTTTCTGCTTTGGTCAGGCTTAAAAATACGCTTACGAGAAGTTTGTTTATTTCGCAATGCATGGTTGTGATGTAGTGCTGGAGAAAAAATCGATGATCAAAGTTCAAAATCTCTAAATCTTTAAAACAAAATACATCGGACATAAGTTTGAGTACGATAGGACCGTGTAGATCACTGGACTACATATTTGTTTCATATAGCTACCTCTCAAAAATTGAACCAGTTCCCTCTTTTGCAGAGGGTCACGCAAATCCGACCTGCGCATTGCGTAACCTTCGTATTTGCGCATCATGATGAGCTACGCTGTATTGGTTTACGACAATGAATGAATTATTCTCCTATATTATTCTTCTATAGTATGTAAAAAACTAATATAATTATACCCTGTACCGTATGGTACAAAGCGTATATTAAGTTTGTGAAAGGCAAAAATGTATGTAACATACAGAAGGAGACATCGGAGACCCCTCAAAGTTACCTAAGGTATGATCAGGGTAACTAGAGAAGTCGATATACACATGTCCGTCTGTCCGTCCGTCTGTATGAACGCCTAGATCTCAGAGATGGTAAGAGCTAGAGCGACCAAGTTTTCAGATTACATGCGTAATTATGTCAGGGAAGACAAGTTTATTTTATTTTTTCGATATCGGGGTTATATTATCTAGCTCCCATAGGGGTGTTTCAGAGGACCTCGAAAAAAAACTAAAAGTTTTAGATGGACAATTCGTTTGCTTATAAAGACATCATAACCAAATTTGGCACTCTGAAGTTTTTTGGAGTACCCAAGCACTGTACCAAATTTGATCAAAATCGGTTGAATATATCATATAGCTCCGATAGGGCAGATCTGTCAAAAAACGGCTTTTGTGCACATTATTCGTTGTATTTCGTTTGTTTGTAACCATATTTGGTCGATAGTTTATCAGATCTTTATAAAACACTTCGTGAAAGCATTTCATACAATCGGAATCGGAAGCGAAAAACAAACAAGCTTGTTATGACATTTTCAGAAAATTAAATTTTTTCAACTGGTTTCCAATTTCATTCGTTTTTTTTTTGCTCGTTGCCATGGTATAACCAAATGATTTACCGAATTTACTATAAATCTTTAAATATGCACCCATGGGCCATTTTTATTTTATTTTTTTAAATCTTAATTGCATTTTAAAGGAGGAAAATGAAGACCCTTGCCTTCTTACACTTTATCCTTTACCCTTTAATTTTAAGAAATAATGAGTATGCTACTCTCAGTAGAATTTTTATAGAAGAAGATTGAAGAACTTCAGAGGTAAGACGTTTTATGTCCATTTAGCTTTTTTCTTGGACAGTGTATCTTGGATAACAACTTTCTGTCAGAAATATATTAAATATTGTTTGAAAGAAGAATTAAAACCCTAAATTATATTCTTTGATCATTTCAGAATTTTAGAATTCTGATTTTTAAAAAAAAAAATTTTTCAGGCCAAAATTTGGAGAAATCCCGATTGGCTGGCAGAATTGTAGCTAGGATATTTGAATATAATTTGTTACAATGCCCTTTTTAATAAAGTAAGGACAAAAATTGTGGACCGACGGGTTCACGGCTTCACGGCTTCAGTCAATACGCGAATCATAGCATGTTTTTGACTTATATGATTTTATAATATTCTAACGGATTGA